>CM021109.1:184348177-184556103 GCA_007115665.2 Sequoiadendron giganteum | reverse complement strand
GTATCATGGCTAAGCAAGAAACAAACATCAATTTCACTGCCCATAGTAGAAGTGGAGTATATTGCAACAACTTCTTGTTGCACTCAAGTCCTTTGGATGATGCAAACCTTGAAGGACATTAAGGTTGAGTATGAGCATCCCATTTCCATATTTTGTGATAATACAAGTGCAATTAATATCTTGAAGAACCCGATGATACACTTTAGGACGAAGCATATTTCGATCAATATCATTTCTTAAGTGAGTAGGTGGTTGATCAATAGGTGAAGTTGGAGTATGTTGCTACAAAGGAATAGCTTGTGGACATCTTCACAAAGCCACTTCCAAAAGAGAGTTTTGAGTACCTGAGGGAGAAATTGGGTGTGATATCACTCTCATCTAGTCACTAAGTTCTTCAAAAGAAGCATGTGTTCAGGGGGAGCTATTCATTGTCTTATCTTTCAGCCTGGGGATGCCTTTGCCATTGATGTCAAAGGGGGAGAAGTAGAGTAAGGGGGAGCATGTTTGTCAAGGGGAGCATTTCCGTTAGGGGAAGAAGTATGGTCCTGTTGCATTTCAAGATTATTTCTTTACAGGGTTGCCATCAATGACAAAGGGGGAGATTGTTGGAAAAATATTGTCATTGATGTCAAAGACGTTTTGGTGATATTGGTGGCCCCAAATAAAATTAACTTACTCTTATATTGGTCGCCCCCCTTTGGAGTATTGAATTATAAATAAATGAAAATAAAATTAAATGTTTAATTATTCATGAGGCCGACCCTCCTTATGGTGCCACCCCATGTTGCTGAAATTAAATTAAAAATAAATTAATTTTGTTGGGCCAACCCCCTAGAGAGGTGCACTCGAACTTGGGAAGTCAATAAAAAATAAATAAATATTATTTTTGCTAAGTGGGTTGACCCCCTTGGAGAGTCACCCCTCTTGGGTGAAGAGGCATGATTGGCAAGTATAAATAGAGGACAATGAAAGGGTTTAAAATCAATCAATTCAAGGAATATTATTCATACGAAGAGCAGAAATAGAAAGATATTTGAGCAGATTTATGAAAGATATGTGAACAGATTTATGAGAGGTATTTAGCATCAATTCGTGAGAGAAATAAAAGCAAGATCATGGCGTTTCTATGAGCAGAAATTTTAAAGACTATAGTGCAGATTTATGAGTGAGTGTTTGCAGATTTGTGAGCAGTTGTTAAGGGCAGATCTAAGAGTAAGTTGCAAACAAATTATCATATTATTCACTTGGAGGTTGGAGCCTCCTAATTGAGGAGATCGAGAGGTTGATGCCTCTTATTAGAAGAGATTGGTGTCTCTTGCTGGGTTGGTGCTTAGTGGTGGGGATTGGAGTCTCTAGTGGGTTGGTGCCTACAAAATTGTAAGAAGATTTATAAAAGCAATATTTTGCTGTGGTTTTCTCCTGTAAGGGTTTCCATATAAAATTGTGTCTCTTATGTGTGTTCTTAATTGCTAGATCTTGCATATATGGTACTGCTATGGATAATTAAGGTTTGAAGTAATATTGTTGTGATTGTTTAAGTTGAGAAAAGAAAAGTTTGATCTATATTGATTCACCCTCCCTCTCAGTATAAGTGTGTGTTTTCATTCAGAATGATGCTCAAGAATATGAATTCGAGTTAAAGGATCATATGATCACTTCACATAGAAGTTAGAGAGATTCAATTAAGCCACTAGTACAAAGATTAAATTACCTTTTATAGCAAAGAGTAGTAAGTGATGTGGCAAGTATGAAGAAAGAACCTCCCTCAAACATTCAATCTCTTCTGCAATATCCACCTTCTTTGAAAACAAACAGCTCTTTCATCAATTATATCAGTGATAGATCTCATTTATCTACTCCAACAAGCTAGTTGTAGAAGCTTCTTTTTCTTCACATACATACTAGTTTTACGGAATAGATCAACACGATGGATGAAGTTGTCTTGAAATGTTAAGGCTGACATAGGTTTTGTAGCTTCAAATAAAAACCAAGGGCCTTTGGGTGATCCTCAACACCTCTTAGATGAGCTTGACACCAACTTTTTGATGGGGTATACCTAATACAAACTTGATAAGGTAAGAAATCATTTGCATTATCATAAATTGAATGGTGTCATGTGTTCATATAATCAAGAAATAGAAACAAAATAACAATATCCACATGAAGCATAAATTTTGCCTATTGTGTGTGCTCAAATTCTTTGAGGTTTAGGAGGGATTGTTGATAGAAGAAGAGCCTAATGTTATTCAATTATGCCTTATATTCTTTGAGGAGGATGGGGTCAAGTTAGCATTTGAAGAGCAAAGTTATGTTCCAGGATGGTGATGTGAATAAAGAATCACAATTAGATAAAGATCAATTTCTTCTTTTTGAAGATAATTTAGCTCTAGATGCAATTATCAAATTAGAAGTCTATGTGGAGGTTTTGTTACTAGACCTTGACAATTTTTTGTAATACCTTGAGACTAGGTCTAGAATGGAGCGCATGGTGAGTTTTCTTTTGAAGTTTGACTCATCTTCATCTTTGTTTTCGATAGATCCGATACATGTCATGAAGAAGCCGATGTCGAGTATTCAGTGGTTATCAATGAACCTATGCCAATTTTTTTTATTACAGTAGAAGAATATCAAGAAAATGGTAAGGAAACAAAGCTTAAGGAGGTTACAGCTTCAAGTTTTAAAGATTCTAGGAGTAGTAATGATAAGGAGTTTCAGTTCTAGGGGGCATGTTCAAAAGAGCTAAAAAATTTGATAATAGACGTGGATATTTTTCTTCAAAATATCAAGGAAGAGGAAACACAAATCAGAAGATAATTTTTCTACTCTTGTTTTTGTGTCAAAAGACAATGGATGGCAAAGTTTGTTGCCAAAGATTGATATATTACAACATTTGCACTTTGATAATAGTGTTTGAAGATTCAAACCTTGATAGTTTGTTGGATCAAGATTCAACTGATGAAAATGCTCAAGGAAATGCTGAAATTGAAGAAGTAACATTAACACAAGTGTAAGAGAGGAAAAATTCTGATTTAGCTAAAGTGTATTAGCTAAATGATTTTCCTACTTTCACATTAAGATTGACTAATGCTTAACAAATTAAATGGATAATCCCAGAAATTGCTATTTATTGGAAAATAGAATAATAATTGTCAAATTATTATTACAAAATCAGAAAAAGGGGGAAGGAAAGAACTTGGAACCAAATGGAGAAGTTCAGTGTGTAGTATGATAGTGTATTGTGCAGATGTTTGTGCATTGCCTTATCGTTCGTATGATCAAAATATCGAGAAACTTCCAAAAAATGTATAAATCCAACTGAAGTGCTCACTTGGTTCGCAAAACCAGAAAAGGAAACGTGGCAACAAATACTAGATAATTAAAATATAGAGAAATAAACTAAACAACAAGATTTACATGATTTAAATGAAGAATAGGAAGGAATTTACAAACAAGAAAACACTTGCAAACCTTTTTGTGGTCGAGTGCTCTCAAGTTACTGCAAAGACAAGGAAAAGGGAAAAAAGTTTGGGGCTGTTTGGGGGTTTGCCTTTAGGTCAAACCCTTGCTTTGCTATTTCTACCTCCACAACAGCCAAGATAAAGAGATTGAATAGTGGTGTATGTTCTTAATCTAATTGCATCTAAAAATCAGAACAATAACTAAAATGAAGGATTATAGGATGTGGATATCCCAAGGTGCCCAGAGGCACAACAAGAAAGGAATGCTACAATAACAATGAAAATAAATAACAACCATAATAGTATCACCTGCAAGGGCTTGAGGAAGCCAAAGAGAGCAAGAAAGCTTCAAGTAAAATGTTGTAAAGAGCTATAAAGAGTGCTGGTAAAGCTTGAAAGTGTAAGAAAGTTGCAATAGAGAACCTAGATCCTCCCCAAAGTGAAAAGATTGATTCAAAAATGAGAGGCAAGAGGAAGAGGTTGATGAGCCATTTGGATTTGACTTGAGTGAATTCTATTGACTTGGGAATATTACAAGTGGAAAAATGCTTAGAAATGGCCACCAAATGAGAAACTATTGCGGGACACCAATGCTCATCGTGCTAGTGTCCGAACAATTTCAGCTAAAAAACGGTGAGAAACTAGAAAAACACATGGCTAACACAAAGTTGATATAAAATTGAAAAAAAAGGGACCACAAAAAACAAGACCTAAGCACCTCGTGAAGGAGAAAGACTAATGCAAGGCCTAAAATGAGCCTAGAGAGATACTAAGGGAATGGACACCAAAGCAAGCACAAAATGTAGCGTGAAATTGCAAGAGTATGCAATTGTTGATGTTACAACAAGGTTTCTAGCCAACAATTCCAAACTTGGGAAGTCAAATATAGGATTTTGAGTCCTTTCTTCAACAACTCAAGCTACTTTCAGATGAGAATTTCAATGAGATTGTCATGTCCCGAGATCTGAAACACAGATAAATTAATAAATAAATAAATAATAATACAAATATGAAAAAATACATATATAAATATATGTTAACAATTTAACATTATTATAATAATATGATACTATATATATATATATATATATAATACTAATTTGAGAATAAACATATTAAATAAGAAAATTTAATATATGTATAAAGTTAATATATAAAATTATAATTATTTTAAAGAGACATAAATATAAAATAATAAACATAAAATGATAAATATAAAATAACACAAAAATTACAAAGTGTAGTCTAAAAACATCATAAATATAATAACTTATATGATTTCATAAACCATAAAAGAAATAATATCTAACATATCAAATAAAAGAGAGATAAGTAAAATATAAAATATAACATATAAATAATACTAAATAAAAGAAAGGTAAATAACACCAAAGTCAACTCCTAATAGGGACAATTAACAAATGCAGCGATCAAACTCTATTAAGGTAAGGCTCTTAACAAAGGGGAACGATCTTATAAAAGGTTGATTATTCTAAAAGATGCATCCCTTCATGAAACGGTAAAAGAAGGATATAAAGGTCAAGGGAAGTTGAATCGAAAGGGAGCGGGAAGGAAATGGAGAATAGGATGGGAAAAGTAGAACGAAAGGGGTATGAAGTCTGATTTAGAAAGGATCAGCAAGTATAATAAAAATGCATTCAGAATAGAGTAAAAGAAAATAAGTAAATAAAATATGAGATATGAATTGCTGTTGCCACAAGAATAGTGTTAGAATATGAATAAAGAATAATTAAAGGCATGGCTGGCTGGAAATAAAGAGGTTCTACAAAATGGTAGCTTGGAGAAATAGGGATATCGGAGATAAGTGTTTTTATGAATTTAAATAATAAGTTAGATAAGTGTTTGTACATTTGAATAATGGTGTTGATAAATACATTATGGATTTAAATAATTTTTATTGATGTCATTGAGAATAATAAATCATGCATGCTACTAGTTATCTTATAACATTGCTGATACGTTTGCTCCATTGACATTATTGTATGATGTAATTATATATATAATACGATTATACAATAAAAATGCTTGCAACAATTATTGAGCCTTATAAGTAATTGTGATTATTTGATATAAAAATGAATAAATTTATGAATGTTTTTATCTTATGTTTGATCAGGAAAAGGAGAAAAAGAACATAGTTTGAACACTAAACCATCATAAAGGATATCTTTAGAAAATCAGGGCAAGAATTATGGTAAACCTAGAAAGGGACATTACAGTGGTATCAGAGCATAATCCTGCCATCTTGTGGAAGAAAGGTCAAACAAGAGGATACAAGACTTCGGTTACTCCTCACAGTCGTACACAATAATCTGAATTTCAAAACATTTGCAAACATTTGAAGAAGCAACAACCTATGACAAGTGGGAAAAAGAATTATATGAGAACCAGGGCACCAATGCAGTCAAAAGGACCTTACAAGAGTATTGCAAAGGGAGATAGCAATGAAGACCTCTTCTAGATATGCCACCCAGGAGGGGACAAGATGAGCCCACTTGGGCCAGGGGGGTACTTGCCTCTGAGGTATCTGAGGGTACTGCCTTTGGGTCTAGAGGAGTTGAGCCAACAAGACAATGAAGACCTCTTCTAGATATGCCACCCAGGAGGGGACAAGATGAGCCCACTTGGGCCAAGGGGGTACTTGCCTCTAGGGTATCCGAGGGTACTGCCTTTGGGTCTAGAGGAGTTGAGGCACCAAGTGTCATATAATGGCGGTCATTATGACCGATGTTAGACATTGCGTCCGATAATGGCGGACATTGCGACTGATGGTGGACATTGCGTCCGATGGCGGACATTGCGTCTGATAATGGCAGTCATTGTGACTGATGGCGACATTGCATCCGATAATGGCAATCATTGCGACTGATGGCGGACATTGTGTTCGATAATGGCAGTCATTGCGACTGATGGCGGACATTGTGTCCGATAATGGCAGTCATTGCAATTGATGGCAGACATCGCGTCCGATGGCGGACATTGCGTCCGATGATGGCGGTCATTACGACCGATGGTGATCATTGCGACTGATGGCGGTTATTGCGACCGATAATGGAGAAATTTTTCTATAAGGGAGGGAACTAAGAAAACCCAAAAGGCTAAATCATAAGAGGAAGGGAAAGAGTTGGCATGATGGATCCAAGGCTCCCCATCAAGTCATGATTTCCTATACTCTCTTATGGTTGAACCCTCCACGGATAGGAGATGCATTAGGGACATGTGTGTGTCAGCCATTGTGTATGTGATGAATATTAGAGCCAATCACTATGTAATTGGAACTTGTCTTTATGTTTATGACTACTTTATGCTTAAAAACTACATAAATGTTAAAAATGTTGTTTGTCAAGTTGTTTGAGCTAGTTGTCTACTTGCTTGAGTTAGTTGCTTACTTGCTTGAGCTGGTTGCTTGCGCGCTTGAGCTACTTGCTTGTGTGCTAGAGCTACTTGCCTACTTGCTTGAGCTACTTGGTTGCATGCTTGAGCTACTTGCTTACTTGCTAGAGTTGGTTGCCTACTTGCTTGAGCTAGTTGCTTGCGTGCTTGAGCTACCTGCTTGAGTTACTTGCTTACTTGCTTGAGTTGGTTGCCTACTTGCTTGAGCTAGTTGCTTGCGTGCTTGAGCTAGTTGCTTGCGTGCTTGAGCTACCTGCTTGTCTACTTGAGCTAGTTTCTTACATACTTGAGCTACCTGCTTGTCTACTTGAGCTAGTTTCTTACATACTTGAGCTACCTGCTTGTCTACTTGAGCTAGTTTCTTACATACTTGAGCTACCTGCTTGTCTACTTGAGCTAGTTGCCTACTTGCTTGAGCTACTTAGTTGTGTGCTTGAGCTACTTGCTTACTTGCTTGAGTTGGTTGCCTACTTGCTTGAGCTAGTTGCTTGCGTGCTTGAGCTACTTGCTTGTCTACTTGAGCTAGTTTCTTACATACTTGAGCTACCTGCTTGTCTACTTGCTTGAACTACTTGCTTGCTTGCTTGAGCTACTTGTTTACTTGCTTGAGCTATTTGGTTGTGTGCTTGAGCTGGTTGCTTGCTTGAGCTACTTGATTGCCTGGTTGAGCTACTTGTTTGCCTGGTTGAGCTACTTGATTGCTTGCTTGAGCTACTTGTTTGCCTGGTTGAGCTACTTGGTTGTCTGCTTTAATTTTTGATTCATATATGGGGTTCATCGTTGTGTTTACTTTTTGCTTAAAAGTTATGAACTGTTTGGGGGTTGGGAGGGACTAACAAATTAACTTATCTAAAACTGAATTACTATCCAAATGCAATAATAAAGGGGTGTGACTATTTGTTACTCCCTCAATTTTGTGATACAACGGGAGAATCCAATTAAGAATACAACCTTAGTTAACTTAATTTAGGCCCTCAAGAATAGTGAGGAGGTGTGAAGGGACGTAACTCCTAATGTGAAAAGATGTTTATAATTGTGATTGCTTGAGGACAAGCAATCTTGGGTGGGGCGGATTGTCATGTCCCGAGATCTGAAACACAGATAAATTGATAAATAAATAAATAATAATACAAATATGAAAAAATACATATATAAATATATGTTAACAATTTAACATTATTATAATAATATGATACTATAAATATATATATATATATATAATACTAATTTGAGAATAAACATATTAAGAAAGAAAATTTAATATATGTATAAAGTTAATATATAAAATTATAATTATTTTAAAGAGACATAAATATAAAATAATAAACATAAAATGATAAATATAAAATAACACAAAAATTACAAAGTGTAGTCTAAAAACATCATAAATATAATAACTCATATGATTTCATAAACCATAAAAGAAATAATAACTAACATATTAAATAAAAGAGAGATAAGTAAAATATAAAATACAACATATAAATAATACTAAATAAAAGAAAGGTAAATAACACCAAAGTCAACTCCTAATAGGGACAATTAACAAATGCAGCGATCAAACTCTATTAAGGTAAGGCTCTTAACAAAGGGGCACGATCTTATAAAAGGTTGATTATTCTAAAAGATGCGTCCCTTCATGAAACGGTAAAAGAAGGATATAAAGGTCAAGGGAAGTTGAATCGAAAGGGAGCGGGAAGGAAATGGAGAATAGGATGGGAAAAGTAGAACGAAAGGGGTATGAAGTCTGATTTAGAAAGGATCAGCAAGTATAATAAAATATGCATTCAGAATAGAGTAAAAGAAAATAAGTAAATAAAATATGAGATATGAATTGCTGTTGCCACAAGAATAGTGTTAGAATATGAATAAAGAATAATTAAAGGCATGGCTGGCTGGAAATAAAGAGGTTCTACAAAATGGTAGCTTGGAGAAATAGGGATATCGGAGATAAGTGTTTTTATGAATTTAAATAATAAGTTAGATAAGTGTTTGTACATTTGAATAATGGTGTTGATAAATACATTATGGATTTAAATAATTTTTATTGATGGCATTGGGAATAATAAATCATGCATGCTACTAGTTATCTTATAACATTGCTGATACGTTTGCTCCATTGACATTATTGTATGTAATTACATATATATATATAATACGATTATACAATAAAGATGCTTGCAACAATTATTGAGCCTTATAAGTAATTGTGATTATTTGATATAAAAATGAATAAATTTATGAATGTTTTTATCTTATGTTTGATCAGGAAAAGGAGAAAAAGAACATAGTTTGAACACTAAACCATCATAAAGGATATCTTTAGAAAATCAGGGCAAGAATTATGGTAAACCTAGAAAGGGACATTATAGAGATGGAGTACTGTCTTGAATTACTATACATTGATGAAATGCTGCTAGGGTTTACTTTCTTTGAGTCTTTCTTTGCAATTGATTGTTCACATCATTTGCAAAGATGTGTGCTATCACCATTGAAATCTTAGCTCTCAAGGAGAAGTTGTTGTCTTTCCCAACCTGTAAATTGTTTTGTGTAACCCATTTTGTTTCCCTTTGTTCATTCTTGTAAAAGAGTGTTTTTGTTTTACATGTTATATTGTATTGTACTTCTCAATTTGTGAGACTGTTATGTAGTATTATTTCCCCTTTTGTGATGTGATGTCCTATTGTCTTCATAGTTTAGGTGATTTAAGAATAGTCTAACTCTACTACCCAATTGATAAAGCCTGGTCTACAGTAAAATCAGAGATTCTGAACTCCTATGCTGGAAGTATACGCCTTGGTCCTCAGAGGGAAAGCTGATTGTTGTATCCATACAATTTTTTTTGTAATGTATCAAATTTCCAACTAAAATCTTGTCGTTTCCTCAATCCATGGTCATGTTTCAAAACTGTTTTGTTCACCTATGTTTGTTGTCTCTTGTTCATGATCTTGTAGGGATCATAAATGGGAGTTTTCAGATCATGCACTAAGGTGGGGAATAGATATCAGTCAATGATGAAGAGACATGACAAGAGATGAAAAGCCCCATGTAAAAGCAAGAACAAAATATATAGAGGCTTTGATGTGGAGTCTATCACCAACTCTTGAAAGTTTCCATGCTGCAGATTTGATTCAACAAAGACAACAGGTAGCTGATCAGTTTCATTTTCTCAAGGTCTGCATTAAGGAACTGGTTATGCACAATAGATATATTTGTAACCAAATTTTTTTTGTGATGTAGTTTTTGGTATTGAAGACCAATCTTGTTATAGTGATATCAAATCTGAGTTCCTCAATTTTTTCTTTACTAAAACCAAATGGCATTATATTTTGAGAGTGAGCACGTGAATCTCCATAAATCTGTGTAAAGGAAATTTTAACAAAGGTATGAGACCCATAGTTTACATACTCGGAATTGGAGAGTACTCGGCAAGCCCAAAAATTTTGACTCGGGGAAAACTCGGGAAATACTCAGCAAATGTGTGTGGATATTGATGTATGTGTATACTCAGGACTGCACTGTACACACATACATAACTATAAACATACACAGGATGCCAAGTTTGCATGCATATACACACACAAACATATTTATACACATAAACTTGCCAAGTTTGTGGGTTTTTTGTGAGATACTGGCGATTACTCAATAATTTAACGGGAGAAAATCTATCTGCATACTGCCGGAGAGTAAAAGCAGAAATTATTCGGCATGCAAAGTTTTTGGAGATTACTTGGCTACTCGGAGAGTAATCGGAGAGTATGTAATCTATGATGAGACCTTTGAGACATGATTTCCTTGACATGTAGCAACAAATGGCTGCTTAATCTGAAAACCAGCATAAAGCAATGGAGGCAATCAAATCTAAGTTCAGGAGGCCAAACACTTTACAACCAGAAATGGCTAATAAGAAATAGTAATACCAATAGGTGGAGATGATAGAATTTCCAGAATTCAAATGGAATAGGGACTAGAATGGAGTAGCAGGAATGAAAGACTAATAAGGTATGAGTAGATACTGCAAATTTCTATGAAAAACACTGCACAAACTTCTTGGCAATGCATGAAAAATAACTAATAGCTCAATGAGTATAGCAAAGGTGTAGAAAGATGCTAGGATAATAATTGTTCACATTGACAAGAAATTACTTTGGTTGTTGCACTTCTCAAATATGAAACAACATCTGCCAAAGTCATCATGACTTCAACTATAAGAGTCCTGGCTCAAGAAACAAGATTTAAAAATCAAAATTCTACAAGAAGATGTATACTTCCTTAGCCTTTTAGGGTTAGGACTTGTTGGTTGAAAATTTTGTATACTTGGGAAAGCATACAAAATTGTGGTTTCAACCACAACACGTGAGATAAAACTCTCCTAATTAAGGGAAGGCTCCCCCTTTAACTACCTAAAACTAATATGGGTAGGACAGCAATCGTTCCTCTTTCTTCAGGAAAGATTATATTCTTTTCTTTTCGCAGAAAAGCAATAGAAAACGTTAAGAAAACTAATTACAGCAGCCATGCAATGAAACCGAGAAAGAGGAAATAAAGTTTCCTGAAAGCACAAAGACTTCCGTCACTTCCTCCGGGACGGGAAAACAACCAACAAGCGCAAAGTCATGAAGACCTGAAATCCTATCTACCCTTTTAGAATGATTACCTAATGATAATATACAGCATAGGACAACACAAAGTCTGCAACTACGATGTACCTATTAACTACTTTAAATGAGAACTACCACGAGCACAAAGTCTTGCAATTCTTCTCAATTTCTAAATACTAACTACGAATTCAATCTTTAACATTTACAACACAAAGTCTGCAGATATTTCAATTGAAACTCTCTTCAGCAATATTCCACAATCTCCACGTAGTCACAAAGTAATGCTCCAAAATGACATAAGAACACGAAAGATGCAAAGTAGGGCTTCAACACAAAGTCTGAAATTCCAACTCTTTGATATTACTTGAAAAATCACAACTTATGACTATAAAGCTCAAAGTCTTTATGAGTACAAAATTCTGCAGAAATTTCTTGCTTGCTAAAAAGATAAGATTACAATAGACCCCCTCAAGTATTTATAGGAGAGAGGCCTTGAGAAAAAGGTGGGAGGATCTCAACAAACTTGAGAAAATCTCTCAACCGCTAACTAACTGCAATTGACTTATTCAAAATTACAATCCAAATTGTGATTTGTCTTGTAAGGATTTACATGTAATTACATTTTCCAAAACTGCAAGAAAAGAACACTTGCAATTGCAAAACTTGTTTTTACATATATTTTGTCGAAAGTAAAATACATAAAACAACATAATATTCTTTACTCCGTCCCGTTCCCAACTTTGAAAGATAGAAACTTGCTGATAATTCCTTGCAATTCATTAGGATTGGGACCAAGCGTGTTCCTAGCAACGACAACAGTCTTTAGGATAACATCATAGTATCTCACTGTCGCCTCTCTATGTTCTTCAAAAACAACTTGCATCTTGTCGAAGATCATCCGGTGATTGACAAACTTATGAATTGTATCCATAGAGAACTGATCTGAATCTAGCTCTTGGTGAAGATTTGTAGTAATTTGAGAAACAACATCACTGGCTGCGAGCAATTCCCCTTCATTACTTAAAACTTTGCAAGGGATTTTCTCAAAGTCTGAAAGTATGTCATGCTCAACTTCAACACTCATCTCAAGGGTAGCTTGGACATCTTTGATAAGATCTTGAATAACTAATGACTTGTTTGTCATAAGTTCCTCAAACTCTATGTACTTTTCCCTTTTTGAAATCATTGAATTGCTGCACAGAATTTCCAACTTCACTTGATCCATCTCATGCCAGATTTTTAAATCTTTCTCAAGAGAATGTAGACTTTGCTGAAAGGCTTCCACAGTTTGATTCATTTTGAACCTTGCTGCTTTGACAATACTCAAATTCTTCAATGCCTTTTTGACCACTGGTATTCCTTGGTCAATTAATTGAGCTGTCCAAGAATCAACTACTTTAGCTTTTTGCGCAATTCTTTCTAATTGCCTGATTGATTCTTTAGGAGCAAATGAAGATAGTGAATCAACCGTTTCTGATGATCTAGTAATCCTTTGAATAATTGAAACTAGTTGTTTATTTTCTTCTTTTAGCTTCTCCTTCTTGGCTAGAAGTTCATTGTAGCTTTGTGCCAAAACTGTCACTGAACTCTGAGCATCTTGCATCATGTTCGCATGAGTCTGCTTGCCTAATTCCACCCTAGTGAATCTCTATTCAGACACCTGCATCTCTTCATGTGGTTTGTCTATGAGAGGTTCTGCTATCTCAGCATATTTCATCTTATTGTTGTCAACAAACACCTGTGAAACTGTCTTTGCTTTCTTTGCAACCCTTGGTTCGAATTTCTTCAATTTCTGGAAATCAAACACATCAGGAGAGACTGCTTGTTTCTTCCTCTTCGGAGCAACTGAATTTAACCATGGAGGAAGGTCCAAGGTTCTCACATCTGAAACAACAACTACAGTCTGTGTAGAAATGGACTCATTTTGTGACACAGTTGTAATTCTAGGAGGTGCCTCAGTTTGGATAGCAACAATGGTTTGCTCAAAAGACAAATTGCGACTAGGATCAGCCATGAAACAATCAAAGCTTGCTGCTGACGTATTTATCTTTGGAAGAGTTATTTCTGACATCATCGGAAGGATTGGATTTGTATCAAATACATTCTCCAAATTGTTATGCAAGCTTCTTACAGGCGTATTCATTATTGATGTAGCTGAGCAATGATGAATAGCTTCTGAAGGTGGGATGGAAGAAACGAACACTGTAGAGAAAGAATCAACATCATTGTCAATGGGAGACATAGGAGATATTGCAGAAACAGGTATTGGAGCTTCAACGTGAGTAGACATTTCATTTAGAATAATAAAGATTTCAAGAACCTCTTCTTCTTGCTGATCCAAAACTTGAACCTGTGTTTCCTTCTCTAATGGTTTTTCCACGGCCCGGCTAACCCTCAACTTAATCCTGGTACCTGAAGAGGAAGCTCCTTCTTTTGACTTGTCTCTAACCTCTGATTTTAATACTTTAGGCCCAATTGAATCATCCTCAGCTCCAATTCTGATTATTATAGTCTTAACACCTATGCTCTTGAGCCAAGTGTTAGTATTTGCCAAGACCGACTGAAACCTATCAAAAATAGAGGTAGATTCCTTCTAAGACCACTGTATTGTAGGAATAGGGTAATTAGCAACCTCTTGTTCTTCATATTCAGGAGCCAAAATCTGCCCGTCATCAATTACTCCTTCTGGAACTAAGGTCAGATTGAGATCAACAACTTGCTCCACCGTGAGCCTGTGGTAATCCATTCTATAGATATCTTTTTCTGTTCGGAGGTCTGCCCAAATGTCTTCAATGCGGTGTACATGAGTGAAGGCTCTTTTAATTTTGTCTTTCACCCTTCTGTAGTCGAATTCCATTCTGGCTTGGAATTTCTTTAACTTTATCTCTTGAAGTTCAGCCTCCATTGCTTTCGCTCTTGTGGAAGTTGTCAAAGAATACCTCCCAATCAGCAGTGGATTATGCGATGAAATGCTAACTCCAATCTTGTGTTGTGTAGCTTGTTGTGCATGCACTGTCATCAATTGCCTTCCTAGCTCCATCAAAATGATCTTATATGTCGGGTACCTTGGAAGCATATAAGGTTGGTCTTCAAAACAGCCAACTCTTATGTAAGTAAAGGTGGGGAATTGAAGGAAAAGACAGCCATATTCATTTAATTTCCTCCAAGCAGCCTCAGATAACCTGTTGTTTTCCAATGCTTTGTCAAATAAACACATGAGATGACCAAAGAAAGCATCTTGAACCCTTCTATAATGCACACGACTTTGCCTCAAAGTTAGTTGATCATAATACTCCCATATAGGCACCAATGATCTATCACCTTTGGTAGAAAGGCTTGGAAACTGCCTCAATGAAGCTGCTATATAAACCAGATATGAATTCATATAGAAGGTGAGTGTGGTGGGAACTTGTGCAAGTTGTTCACACAAACTGTCGCTGATTATTTCACCCCAAAAAATTGGGTACTGTGCCTTTCTGATAACCACTATGAATTTATACATCCAGCTTTCAAACATATTTGAGACTTTTAATCCCACTATTCTGCTCAGGAGGGTGATCATATCATTAATCTCTTCCTTAAAATCAAACCGATATAGTTTGGGTATCTGGGTCACACAAGGTCGTGATTTGAAAAGCCATTTGTGATTGATATGCTTGATACAATCATTCTTCTTCTGCTCGTAATGATTATGAGCACTCTTCATTGTGATGTCTGAATATGTAGGAGCATCAGGAACTCTGAAGATTCTGTTGATGGTTTCAGGATCAAGTCTGATAACCACATTGCCGTCATCGTCCTTGATGGTTCTTGATTCACTATCAAAGTGAGATGCACATGCAAGAACAAATTCTGGCTCAAGGGCAGCAACAAGAAAAGTAGACACCAGGTGAATATGACTTCTCAGCAACAACTGCATATCGTGAGAAGTTGATTTCTCAGCCCTCTTAAGAAACTCAGACATATCAACATGCCCAATTTCCGTGTCCTTGATTTCATCTATGTTTGAGACCACGTGAGATGGAGAAATCTCATTTTGATACTTATCAAATTTGTATTTCATCTTCTTGTTTGTTGGAGAAGCTGGTTCATTTGTCATTGAGCAGGAATCTGCAAGGCTGCGGTGAAAACCCCATAAGGTTAGAATATCATCAGCATCAACATGTGAAGACATGGTATCCATTAACAACAAGACTCAAACCCTAGGGCAATGAAACTGTTTTCTGAATGATGATGGAGAATGAAGGCTAAGGATCAATTCGGATCTCAGTGGGTTGATTGCGAATGAAAGCGACGTTTCACCCTTTCGAAACAGCAAGTCAAAATTTCTAACTTGAGTTTGTAGTCAAGTTTTGGAAGTCCGTTTTAAAGGCATTTAGAAGCATTTCGGGTTTTGGAGGGCATTCAACAACTTTTATAAAGCGCAGTCAAGATTTTTTGAACTTTTAGCAACTTTTAAACTTGCAATTCTTGTGAAAAATCCTGACTTGCTATTTGATAATAAAAATTCGAATTTGAGCCAAGGCATTATTTTGTGAAAATGATAATGAGAATTTGATGGAGATGAAAATGGAGATAAATGAGATGAGTGAAATGAATGAAGCGAATTTGGTGAAGGTAAATGAAAATGGGAAATGGAAGTAAAAAAGACTGAAAAACGCGTTTTCCAGTCAAGATGTCTTTTTAGAATTTGTGATTTCTTCTCAAAAACACGTTTTTTCAGAAATGCTTCGCCATGTGATGCAAGAAAATGACGATTTCGCACAAAATGACAAAGATATATGGCATTAATCAACATCAAAGAGAAAAACGTGATTCTTTTTGAGTGAAAATGCGATTTAATCAAGGGCAAACACCTTTTTTTATATACGCTGTTCTTTGTGAAACCGACTTCACTTATGAAAGGGAATGATGATTTTATTGAGCAATGAAATATGCAGCTGCAAATGAACTCTTTTCAAACAAAAGCACGTTTTTGCTAAAAGCGAGAGGTAAATGATGATTCCTTTCGAATTTTGGACAAAGACAAAGTAAAAAACAAAACGCGAATCAACAAGGAGAAGACATGTCATAACAAAAGACAGCAAAATACATTCGAAAAAGACCATAAACATGAGAAAAATGTTTGCAGCAAAGAAAGACGAGTTTTCTCAAAGAGAAAATAAACAAAACATAACAAGAAAGAAATGTCAAGCAACGTACCTGAAAAGAGAAGCTCAAAAATGGAGAGGAAACCTTAGATGTTTTGCACAATCTTCAACAAAGAAGAGAAGATTAATAATCAAGCTGAGAGGATGCGATTTTAGCTGAAGAATTTATGAAAGCTCCATAAAAAGAGGTAAACAATCAAACTTGAACACAAACTTCTCTTGAAAATTTGGGCGAACTCTCCAAATTGGGTTTTTAGAGCCAAGCAACAAGCAAAAATGACAAAAATCGGGTTTTTAACTTCTCTCAGCAACTTTTTTCATTACTCATGGGAGAAATAGGAACTTTTGGCTCCTTTAGCAATTTTTATTTTGACAATTTGAGCCAAATAGGAACTTTTTGATGTTTTAGCAATTTCACTTAAAGCAGAATTGGAACTTTTTGGAACTTTAGCAATTTTTAGACCTTTTTGAAGTTTTAGCAATTTCACTTAAAGCACAATAGGAACTTTTGACAACTTAAGCGAAAATCGGACCTTTTTGAAGTTTTAGCAATTTTGCCTTAAAACTTAAAACTTCCTATTTTGCTGAGCTGCCTTAAAAACCCGAATTTGACCCAAAAACACAAGAAAAATGACTCAGAATTTTACAAAAACGGAAAGGGGAGCTGATGAAAGGATGCCCAAGGGAATCATCAATTGAAATCTAAAGTTTTCTAACCTCAACACCTCGTAAAACGTGCTTTAAAGAGAAAAACCTCAAAACTTTTTGTAGGTTACCCCAATTTCTGCCATGTCAGCAATTGAGGACAACAGGACTAGTATAAACAAATAAATCTTATACAAAGGTCATACATATTGTATTACATAGTAGTCTGTTAGATCATGTTTAGAGCAAGATATTTATGACCAATGGTTTAGTTCATTGTCTGTGTGATCATTTTGGTGCAGATTCCATTTCAAACTTGTTTATTTAAATAATAAAAAAAGACAACAGAAAGTAAAATTGCACACAGCAGAAAGAGAATTGTGTACAAGGAGAAAACTTAGCCACTTGCGTAAAAAGTAAAAAACAGAATTTCAAAGTCTCAAAATTGCATGTGGCTAAGGCATGAGGTGTGTGCTTGAGGACACCAAGAAACACAAATTTCAAAGTCAAATGCCCAGTGAATAGGCGTGTGCCTATATATTGAAAATATTAAAATTTTTTTTACCTGAAATTCGCAGTGTATAGGAGCATGCCCGATTAAAGAAATTCAATTATAAAATTTTGCTAAAAATTTTATGTACAACAGTGTGTGCCTAATAGTGGCTGATGGGTTTGATGTTGGATCTTGTGATCCAAATAGGTTTTATTTTATATACTTTGAAATAATTTTTTGTGGGGCATGCATCTCATGGGTGAGACACTCCCACACTCTTTAGAGTTAGTAGATGTGTTAGTATTTTATTGATATGTGAGTAGGTAAATGTTAGTATGTTAGTTTATTAATAGTTTCTTTCCTGTATGGTGGCTTAGGTAGCCACTTCATATGAAGTGGCTTATATAAGTCAATGCAAAACAATCTAATAAATCAATTCAGTATAATAGAATTTTTGAGTGTCCATTGATATTAGTTACAATTTAGTTTCTATCTATTTGGATTCTCAACAGTGGTTTCAGAGCCCTCAATGAAACTGGGCTGTGAAGAAAAGGAAGGCTGTTTGTGCTGGAGATTTGTTGTAAGGGCAGAGGAAAGGTGTTAAATTTAATTGTTATTTTCTGTTGATGGCCATTGAAATTGCACTTGTATTCTTTATTTTGGTATTATATTATTGGTGGAGGTGTCTAAATCTCATGCTAAGTGTTGAAAATTTAAAATAATGTTGAGAGATTATAAGGCATTGGGAATATGAATAATGCTGAGAAATTACAGCAAGGTGTTGAAACTATGTTGAAAATGGCATTCAAATATAAATATCTACCTTCCACAGTAATTGTTTGCTGTTCACACTGAATCTGCTAAAAGACATAAAGAAAGCATTGAAATGTTGTTGAGTGGTATTTTTATTATGCTGGATGTTTAAATCTGTTGATAGGCATTGGGCCTTTTGCGAAAAGGCATTAATGTTGCTGCTGGGTATTTTGGCATCTGGAAATTAATCATAAAAAAGCGTTGAAATATTATGAAAGGCATTGGAATATATGACAAGGTAATAAAAGCGTAGGAATAGTGTGGAAGTATTATTACTGCATGATAATATTCATCCTTGGTGGAAGTAGTGTGAAAAATGATAGGAGTATTTTAAAAAGAAGACAAAATTTGGGTAGACTTTTCTGTCTCTGTATTGAATACTTTGCTTCAAAGAGTAGAAACAAATGTAGGTGTGAGGTGGTTGAATGTCTGTTATAAGGCATTAAAATTTGACAAGTCACAGTTTCAACTCTCTTTATATTGCTTAAGAGGTGAAAGTGCTAAGCAATCTGTCAAATCTTTTAGAGTTTGACTAATTGAATGGTTGCTTAGAAGAATTGGTTGATAGGTTTGATGTAGTGTTTGCAAGAGATTAAGAGGTCAAATCTCACCAAGTCCAAAGCACTTTTAAAAATCTTGTTATTTCCATTTTGGAAGATTTTTAAGATATTGTGAATTTTTACATGAAGGTATAAGATGTTTATCATGTAAAATGTGTGCATTTTTCAATTGTATTCATCACCCTGTCCTTTTGTTGCATTTGAAAATGAACATTTTTTGTGTGATCAAAATGGATATAACTCTGTACCTGTCTGTTCGTGGTACTATTGGAGACAAACATGGAGTCTATTGTGGTCTATGGGTCCCTCAAGATCAATTTGGCTATTAGAACGTAAGGGCTCAAAATGGAGGTTGAAGGATATTTACCTTGTCCATTTAGCTGTTTGCGTGGAGTTTGGGTAAAATGCTTGAATAGCATTTGTGGTAGGAGATTTTTCTTTTCAATTTTAGTGTTTTGGTATTGTAGTGTGTTGTAGTAGTGTTCAGTTTTGGTTTCCTTTTGTTGAGCCTTGATATGGAGCAGACTGAGTTGTTTGGATTTGTTTTTGGCTACAAGGACTTCTCACCTCTTGCCTGATAAGGGGAGGGGACTGTATTGGCCTTCAATTAGTCATCGGTGATTGTACAAGTTGAAAGGGGTTGCTAGCACTGGCAGTGTTGAGCAAAGTAAGGTCAGTGTTGTGGAGCATAAGAATAGATGTGCCATACACAGTATTGAATAGTCGATGGCAGGATTTTGTGTGAAGCTTAATGGGTTAATGTAACTAGCAAACCACGGTTATGCTCTTAATGTAGTACGGATAAAAAATTGTCAAAGGGGATGGGCATGCCAGCAGGATGTTCATCATTCATGTCACAACATTGGTTGATCAGTACCAAGATATAATGTGCTAGTTTGCAGGTGCTGCAAGGACTATTGGATGACTTCACAATCATATGCTGTAAATCATCTTCTAGATTCCTTTGGATCAAGGGGGATTTGTTGGGTGTTTTGATCCAAATAGGTTTAGCTTTATAAAGTTTGAGTTAAATTTTTGTGGGGCATGCATCTCATGTGTGAGGTACCCCCACCCTCTTTAGAGTTAGTAGATTTGTCAGTGTTTTATTAGTATGTGATAGGTTAATGTAAGTATGTTATATTTTCCGGAGTTGCTTTCCCTATTGTAGTTTAGGTAATTTCTTATGGGAAGTGGCTTATAAAAGGCGATGTAAAAGAATGTAATAAATCAATCCGACACAATAAAATTTCTGTGTCCATTGATATTAGTTACAATGTAGTTTCTATTTATTTGGCTTCTCAACATTTGAGAAGGAAAATTTGTGTCTATATATGCATGATTGTGCACCTATGTATGGAGCTAAGGAGTGTTAAAAATTGCATGTTTATTAATAGAAGTACCTGTTATAGAGGTCTGATTGGCTGTGATCTGTGTAAATAGACATGCCCTTTCAGTTGTCATGGCTTTTTTTTGTGCTATTTTAGGTGTTTTCCTTCACAAAGAGGAAAAGTTGGTTTAAATAGCATTTGAAGGAGAAGAGCAAAGATTATTGCTACAAGTAGGAGGGATTTGTATTTAAATAATATCCTTCACACTTCATTTATTTCCCACCAGCTGCAAGGGCACCTTGCTGAATGCATTTCTTTCATACTTTTCTGGCAATGATCTTTCATCATTCAAGAGGCTTTTTGATCAGAAAAGAGGGTTTTCATTACCAGTAGTCATATTAGATATTAGCAAGGCAGCAGGTGGTGTTCATAATCAACAAGGAATATTTTGTCATGGCAGCAGTCATATGAGCAGAACATTTATCATAGTTCCTCATTCTTCACTCCTTGGCAAATTCTTTATTAATCTTTTCCAAAAGTGACTAAATTTTGAATGATTTTTAATAATTATTGATAGATTATCAGTCACCTATAGTAGGTTTTCTGTCAGAAATTCAGCAAGCTTTAGAGGTCTTTGGCTGGGCTATTACATTTCAATGCAAATTTCTTATGAAACTCCAGCAAAGACACCTAATATCATTTGCACTAGAGTCTTAGTGAATCATTTCAAAATTGTAACAGCAGTAATAAAGGTTTTAATGCAGAATCAACAGAAGAGAAAGAGTTTGCACATTCAAAGCATTAAGAAGATTGTCAGAATTTCATAGTTTCAGAGGATTTGTCAAGTTCACTAGACTCTGTCATAAAAAGGGAAAGCTTCATGGGAATCTCCAGAGCCGCCTATCCATATTTTTTATTTTTAGCTGTCACCATTTTCAAGGAGAAAAATGTATTTTGAGAGTTTTTATTTTTAGCCAGAAGTTTGTGGTATTTTTAGTTGTCTCTAAATTTAGCCTGATGCATTATTTCTATATAATTTATTTTTGGTAGTCTATTTTGGATCTCTTGTCATGCAAGAGATGTGACTTCTAAGTGTTAGTTTGTAGTAATTTCTATGGATAGCCTAATTGAAGATTACATGTGTTCAATTTTAAAATTAGTGGATAGGATTTTAAAATTAGTTGCTCTTAGAGTAGAAGTGAAAGTTATCTTTCTATTATTTTCTCATGCAATAGCATTGTAAACTTTATAACTGCTATCTGTAGTTAAATTGGTAATGGTAATTTTCATGTCTACTTGTTAAAATTGCTGTTCATTGAGTATTGGTTTTTGTAAGTTAGAATTCATTATTCATTCAATTGAATTTAGTAATGCCTATCTTGTTTCTAAATTGCTATTGAGATGTTTTGTATTGTTTGTTATGTGTGTCGAGGTAGATTAAATTACTTTTAGTGCGCTTGCAAGTTTTATATTGTAGGTTTGCTTGAAGTTGGAGATTGTGGCTTTGTACCCATTCCTTAGTTTTATTTACCAAAGTGTTCATGGTTTTAGGTTTAAGATGTAAACCTATTCTATTTTATGTGTGCTTGCACTATTTAGTTTGTTATTTTAGTTGAACAACATAAACATGTAGTAGTCGTAGGGTTTTCTTTTAGTCAAAAACTATAAAAACCTTTTGCCTCGATTGAAGTGCAAATTAGCTTTTTTCCTTAGGTGAATCCAAAAAGAAACACCTTTAATTTTATTTTGCATGAGCATGAACCTCCCCAAAAAACATTGCACAACATCAAGAGGAACAACATCCACCATAGGCTTATCAATGAAATGCTCATTTATCCCAAACTTCACTTTGCATTATTAGGTAGATTTTGTTTCGACCCCTCATTTCATTCAACCTATTGACAAATGATGAAGATAATCATATGTAACCAACCCAAGCTTGTCTATAAGCTCTTAATAAATCAAATTCACTAATGATCAAGAATCAAAAAGAGCATCAATTGTTGTCTTTATCTGAATCTTGATACAAAAGAGTTTGGTTAGTTTTTTTTTACTCAAACAAAACTCTCTTTGGATAGAATTGCAAGCAATCCTCTCATCCTAATGGAATTGGAAGAATGGTACAGGGAGGAAGGAATAGGAATTAAGATAATCCTGAAAAACATAGAGGATAAGAACACACTATTAAGAACCAAAAGGTTTTTCAAAAGTACACAATTTTATATAGATGAAGATTTAACTCTAGCCTAGCTAAAAGAAAGAAAGGAGGGAATGGGAGAAATTTGTAATAATAAGGAATGTAGGAAATGAAGTGTGGTTATATAAGGGGAAAGCCCAATTCAGTAACAAAATGACACATGATAAATAGGAAGGAGGGCCCCCCTAGGAGCACCTTGTTGGTACCCCAATTTGATTATGTCCTTTTGCTTGAGTCATCCCCCCTTTATGTATTTTGGCCTTGTTTAGCCCATCATAGATAACTAATCTGAAATAGTTTCAAATGGGCCTCCTTAGTTAAGGTTTGCATAAGTGTTGTTCTCTACCATCCCCATGTGCAAATAATGTTGTTGGATGTCATAGAGGTCCCAAAAAATATCTAAGTGTGGAGGTTGTGCGCTAAAATTCTTACATGTTTGTATGTTGTTGGAGTTTTAGGATTTCGGGGTTGTGCATCCTAGTATACCCTCCTTGCCATCTTTGCTTTCCTTTTGTTTGTTGGGTTTTTAGCCTTAATCATTGCGGCATACCCTTCCACTTGATCTTGACAATTCGGTCCAATTCTTTGTAAAATTCATCCAAGTGTGGATTTTGTCGACCTAGTGGGCTTGTTAGTATTGTCATGCCAATCATCCGAGCTTTGAAATGTGTTAATGGCCTAGAATATTCTTTGTTGTCAGAGTTTTTGGCATCACTTATTCGCATACCATCTCCATTGTTCCCCTTGTTGTACCCCAAATTAAAATTTTCGCTACACTTAAGCGTTTTTGAAGAATTGAGTCAAAATACTGTTAAACTTGTCAGAAAAGGTCAAAATGGGGATTACAGGTCTTGCATGGGGGTCATAAACTTAAAATTTTCAAAATCTGACAATCTGGGTCGGTTCAAAAAGACCAAATCTACAATACCCAGATTTCAGTTTTTCATCTCTAAATTTTAGGAAAATTTCTACTTTTAGCAGTTTTTTAAAAATAGAAACTTTTTCTGGGTTTCTTACGAAATGGATACTTGTAAAATTTTCTAAAAATAGAAAATTTTTAAAAATAGAAAGTTTGGCTGTTAGGGTTAAGACTGATTTTGATTGGCTTAAAATACTTCCTCATCAGACTAGTGTAGTCAGAATCACAAAAAGGTCAGTTTTACTCTATTGGGTCTATTCTGCTTTTTCAGAAGCTGCTTTGAGGATCCAAGGTCATTCATGGAAGTCAGTCAGCTACAAGGTGTTAGAATCAAGAGTTCAAGCGTCAAACAAAGACTGTCGATGAACAATGTGCACGAGAAACGAGGAACAAGTTGAAGAAGTTGAAAAATGAAAAATGTCAAATTTTATCGAAGTCTGGAGATTTCAGGCGCCCCTATCAAGAAGAGGCGCCCATGTTTCTATGCCTTAGAAAATTTTTCATCTTGACAGCCAAAGGTAATGGAAACACGTGTTACGAGGTATAAGTTGAAAAACTGATAAAATTTTCTAACATTGCTAGCCATGGGCGCCCCTAAAGGAGAAAGGCGCCTAGCTTTTCAAGAGGCCAAAAGCCAAAATTAGGGTTTCCTTATCTAGGACAATGTTGCTCAGATTCATCCTAGCTCCGCTACGAATCAGTCAGTATGCTCGTCAGATCATCCAGTCACTGGCAAATTCAAGACGAACAGGAGTCACGAAAAGAGATATTTTGAAGATTGAAGACAAATAACACAGAAGAAAATCTAACTCTGGAGAAGCTGGGCGCCATACTTCAAGAAGGGCGCCCAAACTTTTGAGTTAGCAGATGGTCAAATTTGCTGAAGACTTCTCCAACATGACTTCGTCAGACTGGATCCAGCTCTCCAATGAATCCGTCAGCTCACTCGTTAGAGTCAGCAGTCATCAAATATCGCCAAGCAAACAAAGGAGAAAAAGTGTGAGAAATGGCGAAAAGTGGAAAGCGACAGTGACAATTCAAAAATAAAAACTAACATTGGAAGAAATGGGCGCGCTTATCAAGGATAGGCACCTGACATTTCGAAGGGGTAAATGAAGCTTTTAGCAAATGACGTTTCCAGAACAAAGTTGTTAGATATGATCAAGCTCCGCGATGGAAGAATCAGTTCGTTCATCGGACAAATCTAGAGGCCAGGAGACAGAGCTGAAGCAGGGTCAGAAAGTGAGCAAAAAATTGAAAATGACAAAAATTCGGCTAAGTCTGGGGAGACTGGGCGCCATACCTCAAGAAGGGCGCCCATTCCTTCATGCCTTAGTTTATTTTTCGAAAGTTTCAAGATTTTCAAGAGAAGAGAAATACGCCTTTTCTCAAGGCATGAATTAGGTTTAGGGTTTCTTCAAGATTAGGGTTTGAGAAGCTGTTTTCAAAGCAAAAACTTATTTAAAGACACCTCTATGTATTATTTTTTTTTTATATTTTCTTGCAGGTGCCTTCAAAGAGAAACAGAGCAGCAGGTTCAGACCTATGTTTTTCAAGATTCAAGAACCCTAACTTGCTGGTTTCTCATAAATTTTCGGATCAGCAATCAAAGAAGACCTCCTCTTTCATATTTTCTCATCAAGAACATCAAATTTGTGAAGAGAAAGGCCTATATCTGATCCATTTTTGTTCTATCTTCTGGACAAATTGTTGAAGATTTCTCTCTAAGTTGCAGCAATTGCTTTTATTTTGCATGTCAGGGAAAACTTCATATTCATCCATTTCTAGTCTTCTGGGTCTATGCTAAACCTTCTTCTGGACAAAACCCATACCTTAGCTTTTTCAGATAAACTAAAAATTGTTGCCTTTTTAGTCAGAAGTCAGGGTTTTCAAAATCTAATCAACTGGGTCCATTTAGATTATGCTTAAGAACAATACCTAGATGTCAACTTTTTTCTGCTTTTTTGGGGAAAATTAGGGTTTGCTGCTTTTTCAGTCTCCACTCCATATTTTCAAAAACGGACGATCTGGGTTGGCTTGTAACAAAATTCTAGTCAAAACCCATATCTTAGAATAAATCTCAAAAATTCGTCCGTTGGAGGAAGAAAAATCAGCAAGCTAAATTTAGAAAGTATGCCAAAATTTGTCTGAACCTAGGCGTGTTTACTATCAATCTTCAAGTCTCTCAGAATGGAATACACTCCTGCAGAGTTCAAGACCAAATAAGTTCTTTACCACGATTTCATTGAAACAGCCGAGACAGACTTGCATCACATCAAGCCAGTGTTCAATATACGTCCTTTAGAAGATGTAGGCAATACCACCATCAGGCATCTCGCCCATTCAGGCCTTCTTGCAGCAGCATCCCTACCTTTCTCAGTACAGAGTTTAGAGTTCATAATTGCTTGCATCAAGCATTACAATCCAGCTACAAGGGAGATACAGTCAGTTGCTGGGAGAATCATTTGCAGCCTAAAACCAGATATGATCGAGAAATGCTTCTCCATTCCACCATGGCCTGGAAGCATCACTATCAACGTGGAAGAATGTGAAAGGATATGGGAAGAACATCAAGATAAATACAGCAAGAAGATTGCACATAGATGGTTGAAAGAGAAACATTCTACATTGCCAAAGGATGTCGAAAGAGGACAATTCAAAGAGGAATTCACCATCATAATAACCCTACTCAATCGAGTCACAGGTCAAGCAGATGCAACAAGGTTTCAGCCTTGGATGTTCTATGTGATACCTCATATAATGAAAAAGACAAAGTTCTATGACTGGCCTACATTGATCAGTGATTGCTTACATCATTAGATAACTGAGTGCTTTCATAGACATGCATTTCACATGGTCTCCTACCTAGTCTATTTGGTTGCCTATCAAGGTAAATTCAGAGGGTTAAACACGGAGGGTTCTTTAAACGTTCAACATGTCTACAACTACTATACTCAGCTGGAATTCACTGCTGCATCACGTCATTACAAAAGGGTGAATGAAGCATTCTTGATTTATACAGTGCCAGACCTGGACAACAAGCTACATGTTCGCATGTCATCCATTGCCAGGGCTGCAATATCAGAATGGGCAGATTGGTTTATTCAGTTCGCCACTTTCACTTACCTAAGGGTGTATGGTTATTCAGGAGCTCCACTTATGTTACCGAGGTATCCATCAGATGAGGTAGTATGCATGGAATTCTTCAGGTAGATTTCAAATGTTCACACCCGTCTACGTAACAAAAAGAAACCAGCCTTCAACTTTCCTTTCGCTTTAGGCATTTACACATGTAGATCATCCGCGTAAGCTAAACTAATGGGTAACGAGTTAGATAAGTTTGGTCTCAAGCCTTTCAGCGAGAGACAATTATATGATCCCCATGGCTTCTATGCATCTAGACTTGGGCAAAACCATGCTCATACGCCTGCACTTGAAGACTTTTGGGCTAATTGCAGGGATGAATATGAGGTGCGAAGGCGAAGTCATAGTAGGTTAACCCTTCATCAGATGAAAGATTGCTTATCAAAAGATATTGAAGGGCTGTCAGATGATGATGGGGATGTAATTCTTCCAGCCTACACTAGAAATAAGGTTGAGCAGCAACCTCTTCCACAGGTCAACTGGGCTCATAAAGAATGCATTACAGTGGAAGAAAGGACAAGACAAGTGGTGGAGTACAACAAGACTTTCTTGATTCTAAAGAGAAGGGAGTCTATTCCAGTAGCAGAGCCGCCAAAGAAACATTCATCTCTTCCCTCTTCTTCGAGAGTGCAACCAAAGAACAAAGAAAAAGTTCAGTCTCAAGAGGTCACAAAGGGCAATAGATCAGCAAAGAGTGCTAAAAGGAGGTTGGACTATACAGGGATTGTTATACAGGAGCAGCCTATAGCTGAAACAGAAATTCCTCAACCAGAGCCCATACTTCAAGAAGAAGTGCAACATGATGAACCTTTGATACAAGAAACACTACCAGCTCCTAGGTCTTTGCCAATTCACATTGATTTGGAAGACGAGGAGATAGAGGCCAATGTTACAATTACTCCTCCCTTGGATGTTAATAGAAATACTACATCTTGGCTTGAGAGCTCCTTAGGAAGGATAAGAAGAAGGCTTTCGTATCAGGTGAATGTTGATGACCTTAGCATATACCAGGAAGCACCCAAGAAGAAGGCCAAGAAACAGATGCATTTTGAGAGGAATCTCGAAGGTGAAATGGTCATGGAGACAGCTACGCCTCTTGAAGATAAAATAAGAGATGAGGTGGATGTTGACTATTTTATCATGGTCAAAGCAAACCTTGGTAAAAGTACTCGACATGCTGATATAAGTTTGTTTAAGATGGTAACAGAAAACATTCAAGAAAGAGTGCAAAAGGATGGAGAAGACAAGGCAGCCCTCAAGGCTGAAAATCGTCAACTCCGATTATGTATATCAAATCTTATCCAAGGCACATCACAAACAACTCAGTTGTTGCCTCAAGTCTTAGAAACACTAGCTGATCAGCAACAATTAAGGCAGTTAGTTATTTGTGGTAAACAAACTAATGAGTGGGTTGAAGAGATCATCAACAGAGGAAAAGAGGTCCTGACACAAGTCTTCCAGTTAAGATACAAGGCTCATGATTTACGTCGAGGTATCCAGGATTTTGAACAGCTGATAGCCGAGTTCAAGCCCATGCACGAAATCATAATTGCAGATTTAGAGATGGCTTGTGGCTCTACAATGGCGAGAGAACATAAAAGACAAATCCTAGAGTGGAAAGAAAGTCATCTTTTTAAGGTGAACACATATATCAGAATATCTGAGGAGTTTGCAGCATATAAACAAAGAGTGGTTGATGTTCTTAGGTTCGTCAGAGAAGTAGTTGCAGCGATTCCTTGTCAGTATTGCCTTGAGGATGGTTCCTACATTGGGCTTGACGTAGTCCAAGCTGAGTTTCAGAGCATATTGCATGGCAGCGAGGGCAGTGTTTGGAGAATGATGATGATTTCCATGATGTCAGCAAGGTTCGAGAAAGCGGCCAATGAGAGTGAAGATTTCTTGAAATCAATTACAGATGGCGAAGAAATCTTGGAAAAGCGGCATTTTGCTATTAATAGCATCAACACTCCTTCAGATGAAGTTGCCCGCTTTTTAGCGGATGTGATCGAGCTTTAAATCTGCTTTCTTCTAGAAGCATCTTCCACGCTTTCTTTCTATTCTTGTCTCAAATCTTTCCCATTCTTTGAGGATAGAAAGAAAATATTGTAACAAGTTGTCACGAGTTGGCACTTTCCTTTTTAAAAGCTTTCTAGGGTTTAGATGTTTTAATCTTTTCTAGATTTAGAAATAAAGCTTGCATGTTGGCAAGCAGTAGTTGTAAAAGCAAGGAGATTTTAGGGTTTCCTACTCCTCTGCTTAGTTATAAATAAAAGCAGTGTTTGCTCATTTTAGTTTAACCGTGCTTGTGATAACAAGACATAAGTGTCATAGTACCTTCTCTTTGTTATCGTCTAGTATTGTTCACTTTGTGTAAAGAGCAAGTTTGCATGCCTCTTTAGCTGCAAATACTTGTTTAGTGCATGTGTTGTGTTGATTATAATTAGATTGATCGCATGTTGCAAGCATGTTGCTACAACTTGCTGTCCCGAAGTTGTAATCCTTGTTCCAGAAACTTGAGTAAATAAAATCTTGAGCGTGCTTTGTCTACCTTGATATAAATATCTCAAATTTCCGTCTCTTTGTTTTGTGTTAGAAGTATGAGTAAATAAAATCTTGAGCGTGCGTTGTCTGCCTTGAAATAAAAGTCTCATATTTCCGTAATACTTTTATGATCTCTTTTTCAGCTTGCCATAAAACGTATGTTGAAGAATAGTTTGTTCAAGTATCTCTGTCAGAAATCAAACTCGTCCATTTCCAAACTCTCTTGCTCTGCGTTTACTTGAGAGGGTGGAAATGTTTTAAGCGTAGGTTAAGTTGTAGCTGTCTAGTTTCATTAAAGGGAAAACCTCAGCCGCAACATCTAGTGTTCTATAACCTTGTGTTCTCGCAACTGAACCAAAAGATAGGCGTAATTAAGTTTAGATTACTTTTCCTTATGCAACTCAGCAAAAGAGGGAGCTTCCCCTCCTAATTCGAAGAGCAGTTTACTGCACATAGCTGTCCGTTTCCAGAACGCATTCCAGAGGTGCGATTTGAAACGCCAACACCCCTGAAACTTTGAATTTTGATCATTTGCCTTAAAATCTTTGCAGCGTTTAATCTACAGACTTTTGCATCCTTTCACATCATTTCCATGGCATTCCCAAAATTTGATCCCCAAAAGTCCTTGATAAAACACTCAACTCTTTTATTCTCGTTGGAATCTTAGACTTCCTCATCCATTCATGCCTTCTGCTCATTCCCAGCGGCTTGTTGAAGTTCCTTTTCCCAAAGTACCTCATTTGTCATCCTTGACTCTTGACTTCCATTGCTTCAATATTATTGTGTCTTTCAAAGTCAAAGTTGCAACCATTCCTTAACTTAGGTACTTGTTCCTTGTTATCCTCGACATCTTGATCTCTTGCCCTCCAAAAGTTTCTTAAAGCCCATTTTCCCAACTTTGAGATTTGGTCATGCTTCCATCCCTTCACATATCTCTTTGAGCTTGTTTCAAATGCAAAATTTTTCAAAATGTTTCATTTTGCGGTTGTTAGACTTTCCTTCACATATCTCTTTTGATGTATTCTTTACTCCCGAACTTCGTTGATCCTTTTGTTTGCTTCTTTGGAGTTGGACTTTTGTTCATCTTCACACTAGCATGACTTCCTTGGAAACCCCAAATCCTAATTGAACAAAATGTGCAAAGTTTTAAGTCAATAGGTTTATGAACTTGTTCAAAGCCTTACAAAATTATGAATGTTAGAGACTTCATGAGCTCACAAACTCTCCAAAAGTGTGACAAGAACTAGAAGAGAAAATGAAGGAACGATGTGATGAAGTTTGCATGTCGCATAGTTTGCAAGTTCACGAACCTTGTGAATATGTGACAAGGGTTCATAAGTTCATTTTTCCAATAATGTGATGAGCTAATAAAAGGAGAGAAAATTAATGAAAGAAGAAAAGGGACCAGTTTTGAATGTTGACAAGTTTACAAGTTCGTGAACCTACTGAAAGGCTGACAAGGTTTACAATGTCAGAGAGTTTGCAAGTTCACAAACTCCCTAAAGTTGCAATATGGTTCACGAAAGGCAAAAAGCTCTAACAATAAAGAAAGGGGCAAATGTAATAAATATTTTAACTGTAGATCGTGTGCTAGTGACTTGTTGCATTTCAAAACCTTTGGAATTTTCCCCCACCTACCATTAACACATCCTAGGCTGCCATTAGTGATCCAATATGACCCTGCAACCACTTTAGAAGGATGTTCTCGCCAAAAACTATTGTCACTATAAAGGAACAAATTCACATGTGTTTCTCGTGATGGAATAAGGTAGAAGACATTCATGATAATTAATGTAGTGGATGAAGTTTGATGATTGTTCCCATGTAATGTCCCCACTTAAGCAGTTGACCAAGTGTGTGTGCGTTAGCCTTGTTCTACATGGTCCCGAGGGCTAACAAAGGGTTTAAGGGGATCCTAGAGTGTTTTGGCCTAGTCATTTCCAGTTTGGGCCAAAACAAAGTTGATTTACTCAGTTTCAGGCATACTTACTATTTTTAGTAAGTCAGCAGGACACAGTGGAGACCAATTTTGGTGACTGGATTTGATACTCCTCGGTGAGAGCTTTCCGACGAGCTATCACTCGCATTATTCGGAGTCCGATTGCTAATACATTTTAATGCCTGAAGTTTTATTAAAGTAACATTTAATTTAATTGTAAAATATTAAAGTGTTACTTTAATATTTATTTTATGGGGATGTGTACCCAAGGGAGACATAAGGGGATATTTTAATATATGTTTTATATTGCACATCTTTATCCCACATTGCCCATGAGAGTTGAGTCGACCCTTGGAAATAGAATAAAAGGAAGCGTTTGTGGCTTCATTACATATGTTGAGTATGGAAAGAAAGTTGATGTGTGAGTTGCAGATCCGTTCTTGGCATTAGAGGACGTCTATCCTCTCTTGTGACATTCTAGACGTCATTCCCGTGGGGTTTGGCCTTTGGAATCCATTGTTATCAGATTCATTATCAAGCAGATTTGGCGCGCTTCTAGCTACAGGCAGATTTGATGTTTTGCTCATATCTTCTTCATTCCTCATCCGACACTTATGCTACCTTGAGGAAATGGTTTTATAAAGGCATTGGATTGTTTGAAAGACAAATTACTGTAGCGGCACTATTCACGCGGGTACTATTCACGTGGCAGTATTCACGCGGGCACTATTCACGTGGCACTATTCATGTGACACTATTCACACGGGTACTATTCATGCGGCACTATTCATGTCACTGTAGCAGCAGGTCTATATAACATTTGCTGGAGCATTATGTCAATAATATTGGAGCAATTAGTGAGTTGATAATCTGCCATTTACTTGATTTTATTAAATTCTGAAAATAACATCTTATCAGCAGTAATACAATTTCCAATCTGCATATCATTGTACTTTCTTTTTGTTCATGTTAAGTGATTTTCAATTCCATGCAAACAAACAATATAAACGTCCCATTTCCGAAGTCATAAGGGTTAAATTAGTAAACTGAGGAATAAGGAGTTGGATGCAAACTGTTTGACAAAATTCCTATCAGCAGTTGTTTAGTTGTTGGGCATTTAAGGGTGCCCATTACAGTGGTATCAGAGCAATAAGTCCTGCCATCCTATGGGGGTCTTATAGGGAATTTGGAACAGCCACATAGAGGGAAAAGTGTTTGACGAAATGTCAAAACACTAAAATCAGAAATTAAAATAGGTTAAGCATTTATGTTTGAGCATGTGACAAGGGCCTTATAATCTCCGCAATACCAGAGTAAGACAAAATAGGATTTCGGACTCGCAGTCTAGTTCATCCGTGCAGGTGGACATAGAATCTAGTCATACAAACACAGAGGAGATATTCTTTGATCAGGACAACAATATGGGTGACCGAGATGACATGAACACAGGATTAGGCGGAGGCAGGAATACTGGTCCAGATCAGGGGGAGGTAATGTTCAGACAGTTACTAGATACATTAGAGCAGGGGCAGCGTATGCAGCAGGAACAGAATAGGCGAATGGACATGATGTTGCAGCTTATGGCTAGACAGATGGGCGTCAATATTAATCCAGGTGATGCCAACAATGGAAACAATAACAATGGGGGAAACGATAACAATAGGGGCAATGATAATAATGGAGGCTGAGGCAACAATAATGGTCTTGAGAATAACATTAATGGTAACAATGGACTTGGCAACAATGGGAATGAGGCAGATAACTTTAGACACGTCGCACGCCCAGCTCGAACAGCGAGCTCGAGACCTCTTCTACCCACCTTCCCACCTAGAGATCCGGTTCAACCAGTGAACGAACCGCAGATTACTGAGTTACAGGGTTAGTTCAGGAGGGACTGGGAGGCCAGTGGACCTGAGTTTCAGGCAGATATTTCCCTCAGAGATTATATGGACTTGAGAATGAGACATATGCCTAGAGCAGGAGGGAGGAATCAAAATTTTGAGCTGAGAAAGAAAGTTGGAAAACTTTCCTTGCCTTATTATGATGCTTTAGGGAAGATGACCGCACGAGCTTGGGTGCAGAAGGTAGATACATACTTGCAGCTGAATCCTATGCCTGAGGAGGAGGCTATCAAGTATGCGGCTATGCACTTGGATGGCATTGCGCATGAATGGTGGCATCATGGCATGGTGACTTTGGGGCATAATTAGATTACATCCTATGAGGAATTCACATAAAGATTGATTGAGAGATTTGACACTAGGGATCTCGAATTACATTTCAAGGAGCTAGCACAGTTAAAACAGTCAGGTTCTGTGGATGCTTACATTGCCGAGTTTCAGTGTTTGTCGGTACTTGTTATTGATATCTCTCCTAGGAGATTGGTGGTGTTATTTTGTGATGGACTTGCTGATCCATTACGAGGTTGGGTGAAGGGACATGATCCACTCACCTTAGCTAAAGCAACTAAAAAGGCACGAGATTTAGCTCCTTCGGTATACAAAGGAAAATACCATTCGACAAATTCTTCCTACTGCAAGGACAAAGACAAAAAACCATTTCAGAAAGAGTATAACAAACCCAAAGAAGGATCAAAAGGACTAGATAGTGAAACCTTGAATGAACTTCGAAAGAAGAAACTGTGCTTCCAGTGTAGAGAGCCTTGGGACTTATCTCATAAATGCCCTCTCAAGGCTAAGGCAAATCAGATGGAGTATTTTTCAGCAGAAGAGTTAGAGTTAGAGGGGGAGGATCAACATTCCGATTCAGATGAGAGTAACACTATAGAGGAGAGCAGCATTCCTAAGGATGATAGATCGTTGGCACGCTTGATTGGGGCCCAGAAGGCAATCACATTTAAGGTCAGGGGTACTATCCAGGGGCGGAAAGTGATATCTCTCATTGACATTGGGGCTACACATAACTTCATAGATGCACAGTTGGTAGCCAGGAGAGGGTTACAGACCGAGGAGCATGATGGGTTTAGAGTCATGGTGGCTAACGGTGACAAATTATTGTGCACTTGGAAGATATCTAATCTTCGCATTAGGTTTGGAGATGGCTATGAGTTGGAGGATGAGTTCTATGTTGTGGACATGGGAGATTATGATGTCATCCTCGGCATGACATGGATGGCTTCGCTAGTTGAGTTCACACTCAACCTAGCAAAATTGGAGATGAGATTCTAGCACGAGGGCAGAACTGTGGTACTTAGGGGACTTTCGAATGGAGGCTGCAGAGTAGTGTCCTTGAGGAGAATGCAGAGACTTTTTCGTCATGATGACATAGAGTGGGCAGTAGAGTGCTACATTATGCCACTGGTAAAGAGTCATCCACCAGAGCCACTGGTAAAGAGTCATCCACTAGATATCCAGAAGATACTTGACAGGCATGCTAAAGTATTTGGCAATATTCCTCATGGGGTTCCTCCTGATAGGGGGATGGAGCATGTTATTGAGCTCGAGGAAGGAGCCAAACCAGTTATGATTACCCCTTATCGTCATCCTAAGAAACACAAGGATGAGATAAAGAAGGCAATTAAGGAGTTGTTGGAGATGGGGCACATTAGGCCTAGCAAAAGCCCATTTGCTTCAGCAGTAGTACTGGTGAAGAAGAAGGATGGGATGATGCGCATGTGCATCGATTACAGGGCACTAAATAAGAAAACAATTAAAAACAGGTATCCCATTCCTAGGATTGATGAGCTGATTGATGAGTTGCATGGGGCATGCTTCTTCACCAAAATTGATTTGCGATCCGGATACCATCAGATCAAGATGAGAGCAGAGGACATTGAGAAAACAGCCTTCCGATGTCACTATGGCCACTTTGAGTTTATGGTTATGCCATTTGGACTAACCAATGCACCCGCTACATTTCAGAGTTGTATGAACCAGGTATTCAGGGAGCAGTTGAGGAGATTTGTCTTGATCTTCTTTGATGACATCTTGGTCTTCAGTAAGACCTGGGAGGAACATTCACAACATTTGGAGGAGGTGTTATCTATCCTAGAGAGAGAGTCATTGTATGCCAAGGAGTCTTAAGTGTGAGTTTGGTATGACAGAATTACTATACCTTGGGCATATTATTAGTGCAGATGGAGTTCGAGTAGACCCTGAAAAGATAAGAGCTATAGTTGATTGGCCTACTCCTACACCTCACACAGCTTAAGGGGTTCTTTGGTCTTTGCGGATTTTACAGAAGGTTTGTTAAGGGTTTTTCACAGACGGCAGCGCCTTTGACAGATCTCACCAAGAAGGGGGCCTTCATGTGGACAGGGGCAGCACAGAGGTGTTTTGAGCATTTCAAGCAGGTAATGTCTTCATGTCCAGTTCTAGCTCTACCGGATTTCACGAAGCCTTTTGAGCTTCATTGTGATGCATCGGGTGATGGGATTGGAGCAGTATTGATGCAAGAGAAGCATCCCATTGCATTCGAGAGTAGGAAGCTCCGGGGAGTTGAGAGGAGTTATTCTATCTATGACCGGGAGATGTTGGCCATAATGCATGCATTGGCCAAATTCCGATGATATTTGGTAGGTGGGCGTTTTGTGATCAAGACTGATCACAACAGTATTAAATACTTCATGAGCCAGCGTGATCTTAATGACGGCAACAGAAATGGGTTACTAAATTGCAGGCTTATGACTTTGACATAGAGTTTGTCAAAGGGAAGAAAAACGTGGTGGCTGATGCCTTATCTCGGAGACCTCACTTATGTGCTCTGGCAGAAATTTCAGGAGATTGGAGAGATCGGATTATAGCAGAGTATGTCGGAGATGCTTGGGCTTCTGGATTGATTTCAGGTACTATACAGGATGATCGCTATGAGGTGATAGATGGATTGATCAGAGTTCAGGACAGGGTTTATTTGATTCCGTCATCACATTTGAGAGAGGCGATACTGAAGGCATTTCATGATGCACCTACAGCTGGGCATCCGGGGGTCTTCAAGACCTATAGGCAGATCCGAGAGCGGTTCTCATGGAGAGGGCTTAAGGATGATGTTCAGAGGTATGTCAGGGAGTGTGCGGTTTGTCAATAGAATAAGGGAGAGCATACCTTTCCTGCAGGTTTATTACAGCCCTTGCCCATCCCTGATAGGAAATGGGAAAGTATTTCGATGGACTTCATCACTGGTTTACCACGAGTGCAGGGAAGGGATTGCATCTATGTGGTGGTGGACCGCTTGACGAAGTTCGCTCACTTCTTCGCTATTCCGTCCACTTACGCAGCAGCACAGGTGGCAGATCTTTTCTTTAGAGAGATATTCAGGTTACATGGGCTGCCCAGATTCATTGTTAGTGACCGGGATAGTAAGTTTATGAGTGTTTTTTGGCAAGAGTTGTTTAGGTTGTGTGGTACAGATCTTACACCTAGCACTAGTTATCATCCACAGACAGATGGGCAAACAGAGATTGTGAATAAATGGGTGGAGGGATATTTGAGGAACTATGTAATTGTACAACAAAAGGCTTGGGTCAGATGGTTGCATATGGGAGAGTATTGTTATAACACCACTTATCATATGTCCATCGGGATGACTCCTTTCATGGCACTCTATGGTTATGAAGCACCTAGCTTCATGGATTTAGTTTTGGGGGACAGCAAAGTGCCCAAAGCCAAAAACTTATTGTGGCATAGTCAGGACATCCTGAAAGTGCTCAAGGAGAATATACAACAGGCCCAGAATCAACAGAAATTGTACGCTGATCAACACTGAATAGAGCATAGTTTCGAGGTAGGGGATATGGATTACTTGAGGCTACAACCATATAGACAGTCATTGCTCAAGAAGAGCGGAGCTGAAAAGTTGAAGCCTAGATTTTATGGTCCCTATAGGGTGATTCGTAGAGTGGGCGAAGTCGCCTATGAGCTTGAGCTTCCAGAGGGCAGTCGGGTGCACAATGTGTTTCATGTGTCTAGGCTTAAGAAAGCCATTGGTCAGAGTGTAGTGCTTTCTGCAGATTTACCCCCTTTGGATGAGGAGGGGAAGCTTGTGCTAGTACCCGAAGCTATTCTGGACACCAGAGAGAGGAAGCTTAGAAACAGGATAGTGAAGGAGTATTTGGTCAGATGGAGAGACCTGCCGGAGGAGGATTCTACATGGGAAAGTGAGCAGGTTATTCAGCAGGCTGGACTGAGATTGCTTGAGGACAAGCAATTTCAAGGGGGGCGGATTGTAATGTCCCCACTTTTGCAGTTGACCAAGTGTGTGTGCGTTAGCCTTGTTCTACATGGTCCCGAGGGCTAATGAAGGGTTTAAGGGGATCCTAGAGTGTTTTGGCCTAGTCATTTCCAGTTTGGGCCAAAACGAAGTTGATTTACTCAGTTTCAGGCATACTTACTATTTTTAGTAAGTCAGCAGGACACAGTGGAGACCAATTTTGGTGATTGGATTTGATACTCCTCGGTGAGAGCTTTCCGACGAGCTATCACTCGCATTATTTGGAGTCCGATTGCTAATACATTTTAATGCCTGAAGTTTTATTAAAGTAACATTTAATTTAATTGTAAAATATTAAAGTGTTATTTTAATATTTATTTTATGGGGATGTGTACCCAAGGGAGACATAAGGGGATATTTTAATATATGTTTTATATTGCACATCTTTATCCCACATTGCCCATGAGAGTTGAGTCGACCCTTGGAAATAGAATAAACGGAAGCGTTTGTGGCTTCATTACATATGCAGATCCGTTCTTGGCATTAGAGGACGTCTATCCTCTCTTGTGACATTCTAGACGTCATTCCCGTGGGGTTTGGCCTTTGGAATCCATTGTTATCAGATTCATTATCAAGCAGATTTGGCGCGCTTCTAGCTATAGGCAGATTTGATGTTTTGCTCATATCTTCTTCATTCCTCATCCGACACTTATGCTACCTTGAGGAAATGGTTTTATAAAGGCATTGGATTGTTTGAAAGACAAATTACTGTAGCGGCACTATTCACGTGGGTACTATTCACGTGGCACTATTCACGTGGGCACTATTCACGCGGCACTATTCACGTGGGTACTATTCATGCGGCACTATTCATGTCACTGTAGCAGCAAGTCTATATAACATTTGCTGGAGTATTATGTCAATAATATTGGAGCAATTAGTGAGTTGATAATCTGCCATTTACTTGATTTTATTAAATTCTGAAAATAACATCTTATCAGCAGTAATACAATTTCCAATTTGCATATCATTGTACTTTCTTTTTGTTCATGTTAAGTGATTTTCAATTCCATGCAAACAAACAATATAAACATCCCATTTCCGAAGTCATAAGGGTTAAATTAGTAAACGGAGGAATAAGGAGTTGGATGCAAACTGTTTAACAAAATTCCTATCAGCAGTTGTTTAGTTGTTGGGCATTTAAGGGTGCCCATTACATCCCACCATTTTCATGGGCTCTTTCTTGGTTGGCACATCACACCCTATTACACCATTAATGTAGAACATTTGTAGATCAACGGTACGATTCCCTACACTCCCATTTGGCGAATTTTGTAGGGCAATGATGCTCGACGAGTGTGGATGTTCTTTGCAAATTGTACCTATTGTGGGTTTGTGCATTCAAGACCGATCTAGCGTTTCTCTCCTAGGGTATTAAGGATTAGAAATATTTTCATTTGGAGGAGGATAGAAAAATGGGAAGAATAGAGGAATGTAGTAGAGAGAAAAAATCACATAGCATATACCTAGGGTCCATAGTATTCAAATCTAGGTATTATATTTTGTTATTCTAACAATCTGGTTTCGTCCCAAACTTGTAATAACACATTGTAATCTTTGAACAATGAATGATTAAATGTTAATTGACCTTGAGTGAGTGTCTCCAAGTGTAATATAAATTTTTGGACGCGTGTTGACTAGATGGCTAGCTGAATGATTGTAAAATCATCACAATGTGTGATGTCCCCTCCTTGCCTCTGAGCAGTGGAGTTGTCCATTAGCCTGTTCTAGAGTTCCTATAGGCTAAGTGGAGTTTGGTAAGGGAACTCAGAGCCAGTTTCTTTCTGTGGAGGTTTTTAGTGTTTCGGGTAGGACTTTTTATTTTTAGCAAGGGGCCAATTCCACCACTTCTTGTTTATAGTAAGTCACATTGTTAATTAGATTTTATGTCAGTTTGATGGTTCAAAGTATTTACTATTTTTAGCAGTTGCTAAAAATTGTAAGTCTATTTCTAGTAACTGGTCCTGGCCAAGGCTACTTCAGCAGTGTCCTTTCTAGTTTGGGCATTGGGTTTTGCTAAGGTTTGATTTATTCATTATTTATATTCCTCACTTAAGTTGTTTTTAATAAAGTTACTTTTACTTAAGTGATGGGGGTGGAGGGTCATGCAAAAAGCACCTTGGCGCCTAGTACAATGACTTAAGTTGTTTTTAAAGCAACAAAAGCAATTTAGTTGCCTCTTTAGTGGGATGCCCAAGGGAGAGACATAAGGAGAGTTAACATATTTTATTAAAAAATGCTAATGTGGAGAAGGGCGTTAGCTTTTTGGAGGGAAAGTATTTTGAACTTGAGTTGCCCTAGTTTTCTCTTTGGCTCTATATAACTTCATTTTGGGGCCTCATTTGATCATCTCTCAGTTGGCTACATAACAGGATGTTGCTGGATTTTCTTCAAAGGTCTATTGCTGCGTGTTGAGGATGAAAACCCTCATCATTGGGAGTTGGCTTTGGTGGTGAGAGACCCACCCTAGCCAGTTTTGGTATGATTCCATTCAAGGGTCATCTTGAGCTTCACAGATTTCTGATTTCTCAGTGTTTTGCGAAGGAATAGTGAAGATTTTTGAGTATTTTTGAGGAGAGGTTTTGGGTTTTGGTGTGTTGAAGCTTGGTTTCTTTTTGGTCTGGTTTGGCGTTTATTTCAAGGTGGTTTTCAGGGGTTTTGAAGCTGTTTTATGAGATTTTTGGACATTATCTTGCCAGGGACAGAATTTAGTAAAACGTTCATAACTCCATTTTGGCACAAGATATCTTTCTGGGTACTGTTTCTTTGGAAGACCCTCACCTAGGCGACCTCTTCCATATATTGACAACATTTTATTTGGTGGAGCCTGATTTTCTAGGGCAGATCACCCAACCTAGGGTGCCATCCCTATTAGAGGTTTCAGAGCATTTTCGGCCTGCTAATGTATAGGCCAATTACTGCTTGAAACAGGGTTGGTTGAGTTGGATGTTGTGTTGAGTCTCACGAGTTTGATGGCCTTCTAGTTGGAGTTTGAATGATGCAAATCTGGAGCCATTTGATTGCTGTTCGAAGACCTTTTTCCAGGTCTAAACTGAATAATATCAAGTCTGATTTTGGTACGTTAAGACTGATTTCTGATATGTTATCAAATGAAATATATTATTGATAGATTTTCCTATCTGCAAGCAAATTTCTTTCAGTATTCGCATACTTCATGTTATCTATATCAGTTTTGCATGAAACTATGAATGGCATATGAAAACATCGAACAAACATTAGCAAAAACATTACAGTCAGCAAACAGAAATATTTTCAAAAAAATAAAATCAGGGGCAGACATTACAGTGGTATCTAAGTGCAAATCTTCTTGCTAGCCAATGAGTGATGTAAACCTATGAGCCTTAGTGACAGAGAAAGAAGGTACCGTGAGAGATTAAGGAAAAAAGAAGAGGAGTTGTGGGAAAGTTGGCCTTTTGTGGAATAGGGACAACACTTAAAATTACATTCCGTTGAATCATCAAGTTCGAAAAACATGGGTGAAAGGGGTGAGGAAGCGAGAAGAGAAAATGTTGAACTAGATCGGATGATGCTTCTCTTGGATGCTGTGGTTAGGGGACACTAGGAAACCAATCAGCATCTAGCATAGTTGGTTGAGGGGCTGAATTGATTGGGAGTCAACAACGGAGGTAACAGAGGCAATAATGGGCAAGGAAATGACATGGGTCAGCGTGGAGTAGCAAATCAGCATAATAGGGCAGCCATGGTTAGACCTCTTATGCCTATATTTCCACCAAGAGTAGAGGCACAACCCAATCAAGAGCTCACTATAGTTGAAATGCAAAACCAATTTAGACAGGATTGGATGGATGAAGGGCCTGGTTTCTAGCATGACATATCACTTCGGGTTTTTATTGATCTCAAGATGAGGCATATGCCCAACAAGGGCAATAGAGAGCAGAATGATGATCTTCGTAGGAAAGTTGAGGAACTCAATCTTCCTTACTTTGACGGGTCAGGGAAAATTTCAGTGAGAGATTGGGTCCAAAAGTGGACACTTATTTCACTCTTAATCCCATGCTAGAGCTGGAGTCAATATAGTATGCTTCCATTCACCTAGATGGGTTTGCTCATGAGTGGTGGCACCATGGGATAATAACTATGGGTCATGCCCAAATTACCTCCTATGTAGAGTTCATAGAAAAATTGATAGAGAGGTTTGATAAAAAGGACCCAAAACTTCACTTTAAGGAGTTAGCACAGCTGAAACAGTGGGGTTCAGTGGATGCCTATGTTGCAGATTTTCAGAGATTGTTAGTGTTGGTGACAGATATATCCGAGAGGAGGCTTGTAGTGCTCTTCATTGATGGGTTATCCGGACCTCTTAGGGGTTAAATTAAAGCGTTTAACCCACCTTCTCTACAAGAAGCAATCAAGAAGGCGAGAGACATGGAAACTTCCACCTCCAAGAGTAAATTTCAGACCAAAGGATTTTTGCATAAGAAGGATAAGGACAAAAAACATATCATAAGGGACTCTAAACAGCCAAAGAAACATGTAACTAGGATCGATAGTGAGACACTAAATGACCTAAGAAAGAAGGGTTCATGTTTCACATGTAAGGAGCTTTGGTCTCAAGGACATAGGTGTACTGCAAAGGGGAAGGTGCACCAAATAGAGTACTATTCTGCTGAGGATGGTGCATCAGAAAAATTATACCAGAAATCTGATTCAGGGGAAAGTGAAGAGGAAAAGACTCCTAAAGTGGCTAGAAAGGAAGAGGACAAAGATGGGAACCTTGCTCAACTACATAGCTTTCAAAAGAATGAATCTCCTCACATTAGAGGAGTGTTTAAGGGGCAGAAATGGTTGCATTGATTGACACAGGAGCCACACACAATTTCATTGATGAGGGGCTGGTTGCTCGTAGAGGCCTTCAAACTCAGGAGGTAGGTGGATTTCGGGTGATGGTGGCTGATGGATTTACAATCAATTGCACCAAGATGGTTCCATAGTTGAGTTTGCAGTTGGGCAATTACGAAGTCAAGGAAGACTTCTATGTGGTTAGTATTGGAGATATCAATGCAGTGATGGGGATACAATGGCTTCAATCACTTGGTGAGGTCACTCTTAATTTTCAAACTATGGAGCTAAAGTTCAAATTAGAGGGTAGGAATGTGGTCTTGAGGGGGATGTCAACTAGAGGGCTTGTGTGGTCTCTTTCAAATGCATGGAGAGGCTACTCAGACATGATTAGATTGAATGGGCAACAAAGTGTGTGATTATGCCTACGGTTACAAAAGAGGTGAAGAGTTCCTATCGACCAAACATATAGGCTTTGCTTTCCAAGCGAAGCAAAGTATTTAGTAGCATTCCTCTTGGTAAGCCTCCTGATAGAGGCATTGAGCATGTGATAGAATTAGATGAGGGAGCCAAACCCATGATCCCCACTCCCTATAGGCATCCCAAGAGACTTAAGGATGAGATTGAGAAAACTCTTCAGGAGCTTTTGGAGATGGGGCACATAAGGCCAAGCAAGAGTTCATTTGCTTCTTCAGTGGTGTTGGTGAAGAAGGGTGGGACCATGTGCATGTGTGTGGACTACAAGGCATTAAATAAGAAGACAAGTAAAAATCAGTGCCCCGTCCCACGCATTGATGAGCTCATTGATGAGCTGCATGGAGCAGTCTATTTCTCCAAAATAGACTTGAGATCAGGATATCATCAGATTAGAGTCAGAGAGGAGGACGCGGAGAAGATTGCATTTAGATGCCACTTTTTCCACTTTAAGTTTCTTGTCATGCCTTTTGGTTTGACAAATGCACCAGCTACTTTCCAGTCATGCATGAATAGGGTGTTCAACAAATAGCTACGTAAGTATGTGTTGATCTTCTTTTGGCGACATCCTTATTTTCAGTAGATCATGGGAAGAGCATTTAAAGCACTTGGATGAGGTGTTGGGTATTCTTGAGAGTGAGTCTCTTTTTGCAAAGGAGTCCAAATGTGAGTTTGGGATGATTGAGTTGTTATATTTGGGGCATATTATCAACGCTAATGGTGTTCATGTTGATCTTGATAAAATCAAAGCAATACTTGATTGGCCTCCACCCACTAATCTAACTCAGCTTAAGGAATTTTTTGGCTTGTGTGGGTTCTATAGAAGGTTTGTCAAGGGCTTTTCATAGGTTGCTGCCCCACTTACTGATTTGACTAAGAAGGGGGCCTTCTCTTGGTCTGAAACAACACATAAATCTTTTGATGAGTTTAAGAACTTGATGAGCTCGTGTCCTGTATTGGCAATTCCTGACTTCTCTAAGCCATTTGAGCTTGAATGTGATGCTTCAGTAGAAGGTATTAGGCCTGTCCTCATGCAAAAGAAGCACCCAATTGCATATGAGAGAAAAAAATTGAGAGGAAGTGAGAAAATTTATTTTATTTATGATAAATAGATGTTAGCCATAATGCATGCTTTGGCTAAGTACAGGCAATATCTTGTTGGGGGTAGATTTATTGTCAAAACTAATCATAATAGTTTGAAATATTTCTTAAATCATAAGGATCTTAGTGAAGACAACAAAAGAGGTTTAGCAAACTCCAAGCTTATGATTTTGACATCGAATATGTCAAAGGGAAACAAAATGTGGTGGCTGATGCACTGTCTAGGAGACCTCATTTGTGCTCTTCTTCTGAGATAGCAGCGGATTGGAAGGAGAGTATACAAGCTGATTATGCAAAAAATGCCCTTAACAACAACATTTTAGATGGGACTTTGCAAGATGACAAATATAGGGTAAGGGATGGTTTGATCTTTTATAAGGAGAGGATAATGTTGGTCCTTGAATCAAAGATTAAAGAGCAGATTTTAAGGACTTGTCATGACACTCCAATGGTTGGACATTCAAGTTTTTACAACACATACAGGCAGATCCGTGAGAGATTCCTACTCAGAAGTGGGAAAGTATTTCGATGGACTTGATCACAGGGCTTCCCAAGGTGTAAGGAAAGGATTGTATGTATGTTGTGGTAGACTGTTTGACCAAATTTGCTCACTTTTTTCCTATATCAGCAGGTTATACTGTTGAACATCCAGAATACTGAGAGGGGGGTGAATCAGTATTCCACAAACCGATAATAAAATCCACTTAACCATTATCACAATAATGACTGAATCAGCAAGAGAGAACATAGAAACAAAACAAATCAATCATGCACATGAACACCAAGATTTTTACGTGGAAAACCCAATGAGGGAAAAACCACGGTGAGGGTTAACTCACAATATATTATATTTGGATACAAAATATTACGGGGCTCACTGCCAGGACTCACTGTCCTTAAAAGGCTCACAGTCTGAGTACAAAAGATGGCTCACTGCCAAGATACAATAATGGTGGCTCACTGCCAAAATGATGAATTGATGGAATACACCTTCTATGTGCAAGGTTCAGTTCCACTGTGTTGTGACCTTTTCACACATTGCCCCATTGCAAATGGGAACCCTAGTAGTTTTTCCTCTGAGTTTTTCCTTTGCGTTTTGGTCTTTTGGTGGGGTACTTAGAATCTGAGTTTTTGAAGGTCATCCGAGTCAAGAAATAACTTTGAGCCCAAATCAGTGCACGAACGTCGCCAAAGTGTTTAGAGGGCCTTGTGGATGAAGATCGACTGTCATTTCGGTCAATTCTGACACTTCCTAAATTTTAGGGTTTCTTCCTGGGCCCCTATTTTTTTAGGGACTTTTTTTGGCATTTTTAGCCCATTCTGGACTCCCTATTTTTTAGGGGCTATTTTTAGAAAGTTTTTATTTTTGGAAAAAATTCTATTTTTGGTAGGGTTTCTATTTTTGGAAAATGTGCAGGTCATGGCTTCGTCGGGATCAACTCCAGAAACCTCTGAAATGGAAAAATTTGAAAAATCTAAAAATTTTGCCTAAGGCATGGACATTCATGTGCTAAATTCGCCCAAGCATGAAGGAGAGAAAAATGGCATGGACATTGGTAAAGTCTACCATTGGCAAGAAGAAAATGGCAAGGCATCAAGCAAGTCCGCCCATGGAAAAATGGCTAAGTCCAAGCTAAGTCCGCCATTTGCAAGAAGAAAATGGCAAAGGCTAAGGGAAGTCCGCCCAAGACAATGGCAAGAGGATAGTGGAAGTCCGCCCAACAATATGTCAAAACGTCTTGGACATAGGCCAAGTCCGCCCTTGGATGAATGGCATGGAGACTAGCGAAGTCCGCTCCAAGATGTTGGGAGTGGCTCAACCCACAAGCAAGTCCGCCAAGTGAAGATGGCATGGAGGTAGACCAAGTCCGCCTAGCCTAAATGAAAACGGCACAAGCCACAACCAAGTCCGCCATATGTCAAATGGCTTGTGACATGGTGAAGTCTACTCCAAGAAGGTTGGAGACAGATTGGAAGTAAAGAAATCCGCCCAAGATGTTGGGAGATGGCTCAAGACTAGGCAAAGTCCGCTCCAAGATGTTTGGAAGTGGTAAATGGCTAGAGAAAATTCGCCATATGTTAATTTAAATGGCAAATAGCTAGTGGAAGTCCGCCCTAGGCTTGAGTAAAATGGAAAAATCACAAGGCAAGTTCGCCTAGGCCTTGAATGGCATGAAAAACTTTTGGAGAAATAAAATTGAAGATTTTTGCCTTGGAAAAAATAAAAGAAATAAAATTTTGCCTTAGTCTAGACATTAAAATATTAAAGAAAAATCAAATTGCATTTTTGGCAGTGAAGAAATTCGCCAGAAGTAAAAATATCATGGCAAGATTGACAAAGATGAAAATTTGCCTTAGGCAGAGGCACGAAGCATGTTGGAAAAACAAAATTTAAATTTGCCTTTGGATAAAATAATAATTAAATACCGTGATTTAATTATTTTAACGAACGGGTTGGAAACAACACATAAAATATTATTTTAATATTTTATTTTCCAAAACCCATTTAATGAGAAAATTCGAATTTTCTCTAGACAAATTTTGAGAAAAAGAAAGAAGAAAAAGGACTTCACTTGACCAACGTCAAAATTAGAAACTTTCTTTACCGACTGGGGCTGAAGATGGAAATTACTATTCGAAAGGGAAGTGCAAGCCAAGTTCAGACTGAATTAATTGGAAACAATTAAAATTTGCTAAATGGGTCGATTCCTTTTAACCTTAAATTGGTTTTGCATTTCATTTTTATTCATTATTTCGAAAGCGAAGTTGTGAAGAAAATTTGTCTAAGGCAAGAGAAGTTTGTGAAGAAAGTAATTTTTTCTTTCAAAGTAAAGGCTGAAAAGGGCGAATTTATTCATCAGCAACACAGTTTTTACAATTTTTATTACTAGGCAGATTTTACTTTCTCTCTTCCGGCAAAGAATTCCCTTGTCGAAACAATTTAATTCTTTCATTTCCAACAATAGTTATTTTCAAGAATTAACTTATCAAGTTGGCTGGAATATATTTATGGCATAAATAATTTCTGAATGTTAAATATTTTCTTTTGCAGATTTATGCTGGACGAAGGAGAATCATCAAAGAAAATGAAATTTGCCAGCAAAGGTTTGCAGCCGGAGTCTAAAATCGTTTCCAAGTGGAAGAATGTTGCGGATATCGATCTTGGCCATATTGACTTGGATGAATTCCGGAAAAGAATGTATGGAAGTGACGAGCTCTTGCCAACTCCAGTTGCATGGAAAATGATGCGAAACGACATAGTTCAAGCTGCAGGGTTTCCGCCGGCAATCGAATATCCATAATTAATTGTGGAATGCGCCTTGCATTACAACGCTGAGGAAAGACAAATTGAAGCACCAGATGGCAGAGTGTTAGCATATTTAGGCGAATTGGCTATACAGGAGACATTTGGCATTCCAACTTACCACCGAACTTACTACCAGTCAAAAGAAGATGCACAAAAAATATACGAAGATAAACAAATTCTTTGTATGGCAAACATGAACAAAAATTGGTTGGTAAAACCTAGAACTACAGCCAAAAGGGTGCCCAAGAAGTTACTCAGGCCATTTTTCAAGGAGGAGTACGAAGACATAGTCTTGCTGCTGAGCAGATTGGTAGGTAATCCTCAAGGAGCACCTTTTGAAAATTGGATGTACTACTTCATTGACGAAGTATCTTCCCGAAAAGAAATTATTAATTGGTCAAGGATGATCAGTGATAATATTCATGAGCAGTTGGTCAACTTGGAGAAGACCAAAGCCTTTCATATGGGTTCCTACATTGTATACTCGCTTGCTCGGACCTACCGATATGCCAGTCTAATCTGCAAAGGTGTAGTCGGCAATGGCGAAAGGGAGCTCAAGGTTTATAACTGCTATCCTCAATTGCAGTTGAGTGAGAAGTCACACTTCCGTCGGGTACATAATGCTTTTCTCATGTACATCACCCAGATACTTCAAGGTGGAACACATTAAAGGCTCACCCGTGAAGCGAAGAGCTTAATCGACAAGTACGGATCCTGGTTTATCTAGTTTCCTAGATTTACTTATATTCGAATATAGGGATTCACGGACTCTCCTTGCAAGTTGCCGATCTATCCTACCGACAAAATGGTTTTGCTGGAAGTGCTAAGGCAGTTGGAAACATTCCAAAGCATCCAAAAACCAAAGCAGAAAGCAACTGTCACGTTTCCTCTTTTCATTGGAAACATGGCAGAGTCTTGTCCGTCAGCACAGGCAGCAGAAAGTGCTCGAGTGGAGATACAGTTGTATCCATTCACTTTGTACAAATCCAAAAGTGACTTCGATCCACTCAATCATATTGGAACTGTGAACGGAAAGAAGTACAGGCACAAGATTGACCTTGAGGACTTCTGGGCGAATGTTGCTGACGAATATGAAGTAAGAAAAAGATTTTGGTCGAGATTACCTTTGGACATGATCAGGACAACGAAACTCTTCCGTGTGCCTGACCAACTGGACGATGATGAAGTATACATGCAGCCTGGCTATGATGAAAGATCACCACTTTCTCCTGTTAAATGGTCAGAGCCAAAGATGGGTGATTTGACGACCCTCATGAGGCCTGTCTTCAAATACTCGCAATGGTGGGTAGACCAGCAGGTACAGATTCTGAGGCAACGTAATATATCGTTCACCTACGACTTGATGGGCGAAGCTGAATCTTGCTCTTCCAATGTCAGCGCTTCTTAGGGAGATGAGTTGATTGAGCCTGCCAACCAGAAGAAAAGAAAGGGTAAGGAAAAGGCGATAGGTGAAGAGCCTATCCTGAAGAAGTCTAAGCCCCTTTACTTAGCCACATCCAGGAATGTGGAGCAATTGTTGATTATGGACGAAGAATCATGGGGACATATCAAAATTCCTTCTCCAGTTCTTGAAAAAGACATGGAGCCCATGCAGCTTGAAGATGACTTTCATCACTCTCCAACTGGCATGGAGATGTGTTAGTCGGATGAGGATTTGAATGTCTTGGGAGGCGACTTCCAAGAGGGGATGATTTCAGCCCTCAAAGGAATTCACGAGGACCTATCAGTACAAGAAGTCCAAGACATTCAAGACATTCTGGACAATGAGGATGATGGAGTCGAGTAGCCGACAATCCTAGATTGGCTGAAGGAAAGGATTAAGGTCAAGGTACCAGTTGAGGCACCGAAAGCGGATGACATTGATGATTTCTTGGCAAGGTTGGAGCAAGCAAATACAAAAAAGCTGACCAAGAAATTCTCGACCATTTAGAGAGATGAGACTGGTAACCGTACGGTGCAGATTGCAGTTCCAACAGTTGAGAAGCCATAGGATGAGATTACTCCTGCCGAGTATGCCATTACTGTCATTGACATTGGTCCATCTCTAAAAGGACAGGAAGTAGAAGATCTGGATAATTCCGTCTCCACCATTAAGTCCAGATTGGAAAAAGAGACTATGAAGAAAAAACAATATAAGATGGAGGTTGAGCACCTGAAGGAATATATCCAACATCTGACAAGGCCACTCAACCAAGGTGACCAATCAGCCCCTCTACTCCCAAATGCATCACAAGAGCTGGCATAAAATCTTGAGAAGGAACTAACTACTGCGAGAGAAACAAAGGAATGGATGGCAGGGAAAGAGGGAGAAGTAATGGCATTTGTGGAGAAGTTGGCACATGCTCATGGGCAAACTTCTTCCTTACTCACAAGAGTTACAAACTTGGCTGAAGCATGGGACAAACTGCAGGACCTGCAAGACATAATCATTCCTTGCCTCCGAGACATAAGGAAAATCCCGAAGCAAAGGTTGGTCGACGAGGAAATTATTGCAGCTGGAGCGGCATACGACTTCAACAATTGGTATTGTGCATTAGTCTCACGTAGAGAAGTGTTGGAAAACGCTAAGGCGGAAAGTGCCAAAATTGATGAGCAAGTGAAGGGTGTTCAAAATAATATTTTTCATATGGCGGCAGATGTGTTGAACAAGGACATTGTCCGGGAAAATGACTTGCGGCCAGGTAATATGCAAAGGGAAGTTCAAAAGGTTTTCTCCATCATGCCGATCTTGGGAGAAAATTTGACTAGGGCATTTGACCTGTTGACCATCCGAAATACTTTCCTGCAGCATGAATCTGAGTGGGCGGTTGTCTTTGCCGATTGTGCAGACAGTTTAGACTTGATGGAATACAAAGTCAGTGCCTTGCCAGACATTACCATTGAGGAGTTTGGCACCATTGTGTCCAGATTCGTTGAACGAAACATTGTTGAAGCGGATAAGGACGCAACTCTCAGTGGATGACTCATCTGCTTGTCAACTGGTTGATGTTCTAGCAACCCTAATTAGGGTTTTCTTGTTTAAATCTGGGCCCTTGATCTTGATTCAATCTCGGCCATTCATTGTATTTGAGAATTCTATAAGTACCCTTCCACTTTCATTTGAGACAATCATCATTAGAGGAATTATTATCAGAGGATTAGAGATTAGAATTTTGGGAGTTAGAAGAATTAGTTTAGAGATTTAAATATAGAAATAAGAGGAGAGTTTTATGAAATTGTTGCGAAAAACTATTGTGATAATGAAATTCATAATTGCATGAGATGCTTTGAAATCTTTATTGTCAAATGGGTGCATGGTTACATATTTTCTCTTTCTCATAGAATTGTTCTAGATTAGAAATTTATTTATTAGTGGAATGAAAGATTGATAGTGAAGATTGATAGTGAAGATTGATGTAACTTAGCTCATACTTTCTTCAAATGGATGCTTTTCATTTGATGCGTAAAGTTAGACTAAGCTTTTAACGTGAATGCTTTCAACGTTTACTTCAAATGATGTTGTTCAATTGATGGTATTATTTGTAGTAGAAAATCTCAAGCACAAATCCCAGAAGATTGCACCTGATTTTGTGTAGTTGTCGTTTTACGTGACGAGACAAAGCATGGTTTTGTTTAAGTTCCATTCGATCTTTACAGTCTCCTAGTTCCTTAGGATTAGTATAGGATTTCTCGCCCCCCTCTCCTTTTTTCATTTTTTAATCCAAAGTTTGAAAAGTCCCAAAGTTACAACATTGCATTCAATTTCTTGCTTCTAAGTGACTTACTGAAGTAAAGTGCCCCTTGGGTTATCAGCAAACCACAAACTGCCACAGAGCTTATCTGCACCCCAATTTCGGAACATTGGAATTACCTTGTGACCTGTCTCGCAATCTTAGCACGAAAGGTGGTTTTTTTCAAGAGAGGATAGAGCGTCTATGGACACTTTATTCTAGAGTGTTAGGTGTGTCACAAAACACGCATCAACACATTGAAGCTCAAAATATAAAGTGCCGCACTGCATATCTTCGCTTTTTTCCCTTCTCCACTGCTCACAATTGCACACAGTTTTCGCTTGCGACGATCTTGTATTTATACAAGTATATCTTATCTATCAATTAGGTCAGCACCAAATAAGATTTAATCATTTCATCCAAGTAGTGCATTGTACCAAGTCGGCTATTAGTCTTCATAATATATTTCATTTGCTGAGTTGGCCAAGACTAAACCACAATTCTCCAAACCAACAAATAATTCTCAAAGCAAACACCTTCTGGATCTGAGAGCACATTAGTTTCCCATCATACTACCAGTAAAGAGACCATCAACAAAACTGCAGTATATGAATGTTCACCTCAGTAGAATGCAGACTCTCCCACACAGTATACCTTCACACAGAACAATAGTAGAATACATAGTTGAACTCTATCAAAGAACTTTCTGTACATAGCAAAAAGACGTCTCAAGATCCAGGATATAGCTGTCCAAATGAGCCAATAAAACATGGTTAGGAGACTAAAGTCATATCAAATCTTGCGATGAGTTCCAGACTCAAATGCCAACATATTGATTTACAACAAAGGAGTATTATCGACGGAGAACAACTTCCGGTAAGACCAAGTAAACTTCTCATACTGTTATCACCATACAGTTATTACCATGTTGACATCAATGACAACATAGGAACAACCAGCACAACCATCCATAATTCATGCTCATGTTGCAAAGCTTCCAACATTTACAATGTTACAAGTGGTAGATTTGTTCTTTAAGGAAGTGTTTAGACTTCATGGGGCACCAAAGAACATCATTAGCGACAGGGACAACAAGTTCATGAGCTTGTTTTGGCAAGAGTTGTTTAAAACTTTAAACTATGTGGTACTGAGTTGACTCCTAGCACTAGTTACCACCCCAAAATAGATGGACAGACTGAGATAGTCAACAAATGGATGGAAGGCTACCTACGAAACTATGTTTCAGGACAACAAAAAGTGTGGGTAAAATGGTTACATTTTGGGGAGTTTCGCTAGAACTCCACATTTCACATGTCTATTAGGATGTCACCTTTCATGGCCTTGTACGGTTATGAAGCTCCTAGCTTCATTGATTTGCTATTTGGTGATTGTAGGGTGCCTAGAGCTAAGGACTTCTTGCAGGAGAGCCAGGACATTATGAGGTCATTCAGAGAAAACATTTAGCATGCACAAAATCAACAAAAGTTGTACGCTAATCAACACCGTATGGAGCGAGAGTTTGAGGTGGGTGACATAGTGTATGTGAGATTGTAGCCATATAGACAGTCCACTCTCCAGAAGAGTGGGGTAGAGAAGTTGAAGCCTCGTTTGTATGGTTCGTTTAGATTCACCAGGAGAGTTTGGGAGGTGGCTTATGAGCTCGAGTTACTAGAGGGGAGTAAAGTGGACAATGTTTTTCATGTGTCACGCCTCAAGAAGGCGCTTGGACATAATGTGACTCCTTCATTGGTGTTGCCCCCATTGGATGAGGAGGGCAAGTTGGTGCTTGTTCTAGAGGTAGTGATTGATTTCAGAGAGCGGACTATTAGGAGGAGAGCTATTATAGAATACTTGGTGAAATGGCAAGATTTACCAGTTGAGGATGCCACTTGGGAGAGTGAGTAGATTTTACGGCATCTTGTGTTGTGATTGCTTGAGGACAAGCAATCTTGGGGAGGGAGGATTGCAATGTCCCCTCCTTGCCTCTGAGTAGTGGAGTTGTCCATTAGCCTATTCCAAAGTTCCTGTAGGCTAAGTGGAGTTTGGTAAGGGAACTCAGAGCCAGTTTCTTTCTGTGGAGGTTTTCAATATTTCGGGCAGGGCTTTCTATTTTTAGCAAGGGACCAATTCCCTTCACTTCTTGTTTATACTAAGTCACATTGTTAATTAAATTTTATGCCAGTTTGGTGTTTCAAAGTATTTACTATTTTTAGCAGTTAACTGCTAAAAATAGTAAGTCTATTTCTAGTAATTGGTCTTGGCCAAGGCTTTTTTCAGCAATGTCCTTTCTAGTTTGGGCGTTGAGATTTGCTAAGGTTTGATTTATTCATTATTTATATTCCTTACTTAAGTCGTTTTTTATAAAGTTACTTTAACTTAAGTGATGGGGGTGGAGGGTCATGTAAAAAGCACCTTGGTGCCTAGTGCAATGACTTAAGTTGTTTTTAAAGCAACAAAAGCAATTTAGTTGCCTCTTTAGTGGGATGCCCAAGGGAGAGACATAAGGAGAGTTAAAATATTTTATTAAAATATGCTAATGTGGAGAAGGGTGTAGCTTTTTGGAGGGAAAGTATTTTGAATTTGAGTCGCTCTAGTTTTCTCTTTGGTTCTATATAACTTCATTTTGGGGCCTCATTTGATCATCTCTCAGTTGGCTACATAACAGGATGTTGCTGGATTTTCTCCAGAGGTCTATTACTGCGTGTTGAGGACGAAAACCCTCATCATTGGGAGTTTGGCTTTGGTGGTGAGAGACCCACCCTAGCCAGGTTTGGTGTGATTCCATTCAAGGGTCATCTTGAGCTTCACAGGTTTATGATTTCTCAGTGTTTTGCAAAGGAACGGTGAAGATTTTTGAGTATTTTTGAGGAGAGGTTTTGGGTTTTGGTGTGTTGATGCTTGGTTTCTTTTTGTTCTGGTTTGGCGTTTATTTCAAGGTGGTTTTCAGGGGTTTTGAAGCTGTTTTATGAGATTTTTGGACATTATCTTGCCAAGGACAGAATTTAGTAAAATGTTCATAACTCCATTTTGGCATGGGATATCTTTTTGGGTACTGTTTCTTTGGAAGACCCTCACCTAGGCGACCCCTTCCATATATTGACAGCATTTTATTTGGTGGAGCTTGATTTTCTAGGGCAGATCGCCCAACCTAGGGTGCTGTCCCTATTAGAGGTTTCAGAGCATTTTCGGCCTGCTAATGTAGTTGGAGTTTGAATGATGCAAATCTGGAGCCATTTGATTGCTGTTCGAAGACCTTTTTCCAGGTCTGAACTGAATAATATGAAGTCTGATTTTGGTACGTCAAGACTGATTTCTGATATGTTATCAAATGAAATATATTATTGATAGATTTTCCTATCTGCAAGCAAAGTTCTTTTAGTATTTCCATACTTTATGTTATCTATATCAGTTATGCATGAAACTATGAATGGCATATGAAAACATCAAACAAACATCAGCAGAAACATTCCAATCAGCAAACAGAAATATTTTCAAAAAAAAATTCAGGGGCAGACATTACACAATGATTTTGTGATGTATCTTCTCAGAAGAATAAAAGCAATGTATGATATGCTCATGGATTTTTAAATAGACTCATTTAATATTCTGCAAACAACTATTATTTTTTTGAATGCATGTGTAGAGCCTAGCTTACTTGTCCATTTTTGACAAACATAGTCTTTTGTGATATCTTGATTAAGGTATCACCTTTGATTATAGTTATTATAGTTATTGTATGAACTCTGAGACTTTGTTGCCCAATTGGATAAAGGCACCAAATTGTTATCGGTTCCATTTCCGCATCATCCTAAAACAATCACAACAACTTAATATAAATATCTTTTAGTTTAATTTAGTTTAGTGTGTTCTCATTGCCATGTTTGGATGTATGTAATAGCATAAGTGGTTATTATAAAACACATTCTTAGACATTCATATGGCAGATTATTTGCTTTAATAGGGTGCTTGACCTTGAATATTGCAGACCGATATATAGGCACAAAGTGACAACAGAAATAGGGGTGCACTATGCAATGGGTATGATTTGTGTCAAAGTAAATATTTAGTTATTTTGGGAATATCTATTGCAGCACCTTAGGCAAGGCCCCCTTGGTTTAGCAAAGCTAGAAGTGAAGGAGGTCCTACCCACCTCAACAATTGGTTCTTAGATGCCCAACTTGATTATAGGTTTTGTGGTATTCTTGCCAGGTTTGACACTCTTGGCATTTGGGAGACTATCCAGCCTTCGGGATTTGAGACCTACAACTCAAATTACCAACACACCTTACAATCGGAAGCTGAAATTGTAGAGGCTACACTTGGAGGAGAGTTCCTAGTTTAGGGTTTGTATTAGAGGGAAAGGACATCATTGGCCTTGTTGAAATGCATGAACATGAGGGCTGCAAAGTTCCAAATTTTGAAGGTTATAAGAAGGTCTTGTTTTGGAATGAGCTAATGGAAAGTAGCAAAAGGTATGTGGGAGTGACAATTCTAATAAGAGAATTATGGGGTGGAATCATAAAAGTATAAAATGAAGACCCAAGTAACCAATACATATGGATGATGAATCTACAGTTTGTCTTGTTGCATGTTAGTTTGCACCTCATGGCCCAAATCATTTAAGAAAAATAATCTAGACAAGGAGGACCCGTGTACAATGTTAAAAAGAGACATCTATGTAAAGCACCCTAGGTGAGGAAATTTTAATAGGAGACTTAACGCAAGAGCAAAAAAAAATCAAGCCCTTTACCTTAGAAGAAAGTGATAAGGATATTGCATTGCAGCTTAATTTCGGTTGAATATTTTCATAAAATTTGGGGTGGTTATTACAGATTTTAGGTGGCATAGCTACTTAAAAAGTGCACCACAATCTGATTTCACTTCATTTCTAGGACTGGGCACATATCATTAAAAGGTTTGCCACTTTTTGCTGATATTGGCAGAACATTTAGATGGCTTTGCACCACTTTCTGACTTATCTTTCTGCCTTACGTGTGCTTTGCTTTGTTCCTTGCAGTGCTTTATGACTTAGGTGTGCTTTTCGGTGGTTTGTGCCAACCAAAAGTGTGCTGGAGGAGTTTATGGGTGGCTTTACAATTTGAAATATGTGCCTGACCTACATTAGGTTCCCCTTTATGCTAGGCATGTATTTGTAATGCATTTTCCATGTTTTAACTAATGTGGTGGAAAAGGTTGATGGCCCCTTCAAATGATAACTGAAATAATCTGACTTCTGCCTTTGAAGCTGCTGCCCAGTTGTGTTTCTGCTCACTTAATCCTTTGATAAAAGATTGCTGCAGATGATTTATGAGAAGAAACAGAAGCCTTAGTTCCTAACACATGAATTTTTTGGGGAAAAAATCGGCAAACCAAAAAATCAGGATTTTTTGAAAAATCGTGAAAAAATCGGATTTGAAAAAAAAAAACGTAAAAAAAAATGTAGAAAAATAGACAAAACCTACTTTTTTTTTTAACATTTTCATGAAATTTTTGACAGTCAAATTAACAACAGGGCAGAACATTTCTAAACTCTGCCCAGGCAAAAACAATTAGAGGCCATTAAATAAATATTTGATACCATTTCTATACATAAACTCCAGACTTTTAAATATTTGATACTGTTTCTAATGTTGCTAGATAAATATTTGATAACGGGTTCAACTATTTTAACAATTTTATCAACTCAGCTTAACACTATCTCATATCAATATATTTACATAAACTATGCAATATGAATTCGGTAATAAAATACAATGCTTATGATGTTTCCCAGATTTACGCATATGCCCCACGATATGATAGATAAGAATATATAAAAGCAATGAATATATAAAAGAAATGAATAGAAAAGAACCTGTTTGACTTTGCGTGAATATTTTGCAACAATCGTGTAACAACCCCAAAACCGGGTAAACAAATTTTTTTTCTATTTTCACTAATAAGATACAAGGAAATACAATTAAACGACAAAGTAAATAACTTTTCTTTTCATTCTAATTGAACATTTCATCATAAAGAAATAAAAGACACGATACATCATTGTTCTATTTTCCAAGTAAATAACAGAGTACGCTTTCATGATTACTTTTCTTCAAAATAAAAAGCAAGGTAAGAATCTTACAAGTTTCAAACATAGCTCGGAAGCTTTTGAGCAAATAGGAATAAGACTGTCCAGGATCTTCCCTTTCAAACCTTGGTTCATCAGAAGTCTTAAGGTGGAGGGGAAACATCACTCAGGTGCTTTTCCACCAACCACGGACTTATATTGCGGTCCCCCGCACGTTTACTGTTAAGTAGACGGCCCTCCCTTCTTCGAGGAGATTGGTTGGGTAACCGGTTCTGTATGACCAACTGAGCATAGTGTGTAATCCTACATAACTAAATCCTTGTGTCCTCACAATCTCAATCTAGCATGTAACCTGGATTACTGTGAACTGACAGTGTAATTCGTCTCACAGTCTAAGTGGACGTTAGGTATACTACACTACTTTGGCCAAAGCATTTCGGCAGTACTTATACTGACGGTCATCTATCACTTGCACTAAGTCAGGTTTGGTTTGACTTAAGGCTGCCTTATCCTACGCGTAGGTTGAGTCCTTCAGTGGGTAGTCAATCACCCTAGACTTCCTACTTCAACTACTTAAACAGGAAATGGAGTACAGTCAACAAGGGGTCCCTCTGGTACTTCCCAACATGGAAATCTTTATCCATGGAGTACGTAGCTTTCTCTAGTTAACCTATTTAACTCTAAAGCTTTAGACTACCTTGGTTCTGAATCCACCCTCGTCCTAGTATTAATAACTACTCCCTTTCCTTTACTTAAGGAATTCAAGCAGTATTCAAGCAATACAAATTATAAGGTACTTTACTAAAAGTAAACAAATATTACCCTTTCAAATTCATCTATGATTTCAAACTGATTCGTTTCAACATGCTTTTAAGTTATTCCAATTCATCAAGTTCTCTAAACTATTTCAAAAGCTTTTCTAAGGAAATTAAACTATTCCCCAATTTGACCAGCTCTTTAAGCTATCTCTTAAATTCAATAAGCCTTTTCTAAGGAATTAAACTATTCCCAATTCAGCAATTTCATAGAACATAGAGGTTTCTTATTATTTTTCCTTTCATAAAGCAAGACATAATCAAGCAATCTAATCATACATTTTAAAATAAATGACAGAAAATCTATCAACATATATCTCATGCCTGATTTCCTTTTGCGTATGAGCTTGATCGGTAGCTTCAATCCTTGCTCCACCGTCCTTCGCAGCCTTCTCTCAGCTTAAGCAAATACTACTTTCAGGTAAATGCAAAAAGTTGTTCTCAGCAATACTGTCTCTCAGCAATATGTCTCAATTGCAAATGATTTTCACAAAATGGCAATGGCTTTCACAAAAATGGCAATGGCTCTCATAAAATGACAATGGCTTTCATAAAATGGCAATGGCTCTCATAAAATGACAATGGCTTTCATAAAATGGAATTTCAAAACACAGAAATACCACAGCACTGTATTTCGAATTTTCCAAGGCAAGGAGAGTGAATGAAAAATTGAGTGTTTTTCAACAATGAGTGAGAACCTATTTATAGGTTTCGAATTCTCATGTTTCCTACCTTGTAGGCATGAGAATTCGACACCTCTCATTTTGAAAATGTCAAAATCCGTAGTGGCAGTCGAATAGCCAAACACACAGCAAAAGAGTTGATGATTCAACATAATTTCTCAAGAATGTTTCAACATATCACATGCCAATTTCGTGGATCAACCACGTACAGGTTAAACATTCAACTTGCCTTCAAAAATGGCGGACTGCAACACAAATGGCGTCCAAAGTTTTCGGTTTGAAAACGTCAAGGGTTTTTTTGCAATTGCTGTTACCTTTCTTCCACCCACGCGTCCACAATGGTGGCGCTTTAGCATCCGCGACCAAGTCTTTCAAGTGTGAGCTGGGCGCGGACTGTATTTGCTGAAGTTTTTCGCCATTTCTTTGCTTAACACAGTCGCGCGATTTCTTCACGGGAAGAAATCCGCGATTTTTCAAATGTTTCTTTTATACTTTCCAAAGTCTATAGTTCATACTTACATTTCCTTAAATGATTTTTATAAATTTCCATTGGTCTTTACAAAATTTCGAAATTCTTTTTCCTTTTAATATTTTCCAAGTATTTCAATATTTCGAATTTCCTTTGTATGGTTTGCAAAGTATTTACCAAAGACTATGAAAGTCTTATTACCTTTATTTCCAAAGGTAAATAAACTCAAATACCTTTATAAGATAAATGTAAATTTAAATGCCAAAGATTATAGTTTATATAAAATCTTTCCAAAGTTTTAGATATTTTAATATTCTCATTAAAATGTATTAATATATTTTGTATTATATTCAATACAATATTATTATAGTTTTTAACTTACCTTTCTTTAAATATATAAATATATCTATATAATATTCAAATATTATATTAGATATATTAATATATTATATTATCGATAAAACTATAATAACATCGATATTAAATATATTATTAAATATATTAATTAACTTACCCAGTTTACACTTAAATATATCTATACATGTTTATTTTCAAATCTCCAATTACGTGTATTATAGGCCAGTCAGAGCACCTCTAATAGACGTAATTGCATAAACACGTATTTATACATTTAACTGTAAATTCCAGGCATCAGTAACTTATCAGTTCACATTTCACATTCAAGGCTCACAGAACAGTAAGTCAGTCAATCAAGGAACACCACTCATAAAGCATGAAGAAGTAATCATAACTCCTAAGCCTAAGGATGACTTATCATGACAACTTAATCTGACTCAGTTCCTAAAATCCTTAGTGAAGTGTGTGTATGCTCATACGATCAACTTTACCGGTTAGCCGACCAAGTTCCTCTTCCTGAGTGATATTTCCCCTCCACCTGGAGGAATAGCTCCTGCTCCTGCATCCATGGCACAAAACCACGACAGTCAAATGCTCACAATATTTGCAGTATATATAAATCAAATATATAAAACAAGACTAATTACTTTCCTCTATTCCTTGTTTTATTCAAGAATAACATCAATCAAGAATACAGAATGAGCCAAACATAACATGTAAACAGGATTTCATATTGACAACAAAGTTCAATCACATTTATTCATTCAAAACCTTCCTTACAATCAGAATGCTCTAAGCATTACTAGAATAGTAACTATACAAATTCCGGGGTGTAACAAATCGGGCGCAAAAAACTCCACCAATCTCCAGTCGCAGCACTTGCATAAACTTCCCGTGTCGTGAAAACTCGAAGGTGGCTTCGATTTGTGAAAATAACGACTGGCACAAACATATTAATAACAAAAAAACCCGCGTTTTTTGAGTTTTTTCACGTGTTTTAGGGTTCCGGATTTTCGGCTTTTTTTTAACGATTTTTTTGACGTTTAAATCGTGATTTAAAGATGATTTTCAACGATTTTTTTGCAGGGTCAATGCAACCCAAAAAATCGGGATTTTTTGGAGGAAAAAATCCCGATTTTTTGGAGGAAAAGATCGGGAACATTGCAGATGTTATCAAATTTTTTACTACCCTAGCAGTTTTGCTACAAAGGATACAGTTTTGAATCAATTGACCTCATTTATTGATTTGCAAACAACAAAGATTAAATACATTGTGAAATTTTGAAAAGAATCATTTCATTTGTATTGAACAATGATAAATTACATTTTTTTTTTGAGTTCACTCATTTGAAAACATAAATACATGTATTTAAGATCAATTCAGATTAAATGCCTCACACAAGCCGTGAGTATAGCCTATTACTTCTCCTACAAACTTAAAACATAATTAAAAGACAGAATAGGAGAGAGAGATAGGTCAATGATAACCAATCATTGCCTATTGCTTTGACTGGTCATGAGTGGTTGCTGGCCCTGAGTCTGTTCTGTGTCTGCGAGTCTCCCAGCAAGCTCCTGGATCCTGTAAAACTGAAAAAAACAATGATGTTAGATCCCAATACGGATCTAAGCAATGGCTGTTTATCTCAAATTTACTCTATACCTATGCTGCCTTTTAAGGCTGTCCTAAATCTGAAGAAGGAAAATCAGAATACCCTCATTGCTTGTGAGAAATACATATTTATGCTAATGAGTTGTTTCCTGTGCAGAAAAATGATCAATGTCACGTGGACGTAATGTGTGGCTCCCACAAGGGTTTGAGCCCAGCGTATCATTGATTGACAGATTTTAGATCAAGAAAGAAGTAAATACAGTATTAAAGGGACATATCTTGCCATATGAAACCTTTTACTTTATTGAAGCAATGCCTTACAATGCCATAGACAGTAGACAATGATATTAAGAGCATAAGGACAACAATGTGTGGATGTGTTATGCAGAATGAGGAAGAATGAGGAATACAGGAACATCAAACTTGAAATCAGATTCATCAAATCAGAGCATCAGATTTTAAGAATTAAAATAAGAATATCATATCATAATGACAGTGGATATCAAGTAAGTGTCAAGTAGTCACCATGGATGGAGACAGTCATCGATGGATGTATTGAAAATGAGCAACAAAGATATCAGATTTTCTTGGAGAAGCAATGTTTCGAAAGAAAAAAGCATCGAGTTTTTCCTACAATCTAAAAGGAAATCTGGACAGCATTACCCCTATCAAAGATAAATTAAGAATTCAAAGAGCAGTTTTCCTTACTGAAGATGGGCAAAGAATTAAAGAATGTTACTACTGAAGCTGCCATAAAAGGAAAATATAGAACTTCAATTTCCATATACAAAAGGACATATGCTGGAAGAGTGCAAAGAAAGGAAAGTAAACAACAAGTAGTTTTTCACAGTTTTAACACATTTTCTCCAAACCCAGATGTGCATTTTTTCAGCTAATTACAGCAAAAAGGGGAGGAAGCCAGTGCATTGAAGGAAAAACGTATTCTAGTGAGAAAACGATTTCAGAAGTTTCCAGCGACCAGAATTCTTCTGATGGCGGCCAGAGCAGCAAGGAAAATTCACGAATTTCACCTTCATTCTGCACGTTTTTTAGAAATGGGAGTTCGGGTGGCATTCTAATGCATTCACCTTTGAAGTTTCGCAAAGATTCATGGAGGAAATGGCTTCGTAAAACTTCCAGCGACTAGAAAACTTCCATAGATGGCGGCGGCTCCTGCTCAAACCCTATTCTACCTCTCCAATGTAAAAAGACCAAATGATGTGAAAATGCTTTAGGGTGGATTTGTTTTGTCGCCTTTTGAGGCAGATTGTTGTTTTGTTTGAAGTTCGCAGCTTCAAGCCATATATGGCGTTTTTAATGTAATAGTATTTTATTTAATATTATAATTATATGTTTCTTTAGCATACGATTATAATATTTAATAGAATAATATCTTGTATTGCCATTGTTGTTTTCTTGGAGATATTGTAAAATAATATTTATTCAATTGATTTAGATGTATCAATTAATAAATATTAAAGTTTTTGGGATAAATGTTATAATTTAATATTTATTGATTGATATATGTTATAAATCAATTAAATAAATATTAAAGCTTCTAAAGGAAAACAAGCAATAATGTAAAAGTGGAGAGATAAGGGTGTTTTAATGGCTTGAGGACTTCTTCTTGGGAGTTATGGTGGTTTGGAGACATAAGGAGGGTATCTAGGAGTGTTGTAGTCCTTCTAGGGGAGTTGGAGAAGTCTTAGGGTCGAATTTGACTTCCCCCTAGGATTTGGAAGGTAATTATGACCAGTTGGAGTATTTTTGGGGTTGTTTGGATGAGTCATTGGGTGGTTAATGACTTGAGAGGACTTTTTCATGCATTGGCTTTATTTTGGAGAGAGCGGAATAACTATTTTTGGGGCTATCTTTTTGATTTCGACCCTTGGAGGTTTGGGATGTATTAAGTGAGTTTGGGACTCGTTTTCTCAGTTAGTTCTGATTAGGGAATTAGAGAGACTCAGTATTTTTGCAGATCTTGGTCTCCATTTCTCATTTTTTGTAACTCAGTTTTATTGGAAGGTTGAATACATTGTAGGTCTTATCTTGTTTTGCAGAGATTTTCTATCCTACTTATTGTTGCAGTTCAGTGTGTTATGTGATTGATAAGGCAAATATGAAGTGTTGTTAGAACATTTTGTTTTATAGCTTCTGTCTCACAACTTTTCACCTTTCTGTAAGTAGTTTTTGGTGCAAGTTGTTAGCTGCGTTATGCAGATGTTCAAGTACTAATTTGTGAAATTCATCTTTCCTTTTTAGTGGTTGTATCATTTAAACCAGTTAATGAAATATTTAAGCATTGGGGCCCATAATAGGTAGTAATATTCTTTTCTCTCTATATTTGAGATTAAGTATCATTCGTAAGTGTTCATCTTCATTCAGGTTGATATCCCTTACTTAAGTACAGTTCGAGCTTTAAGCTTTGATTTTATTTCCAGTTATCAGTTCTTTTAGATTTAAGTTTCTCTCTCCCTTTTCTTGGAAGATTCATTAGTTTAGAAGTGTGAACCAGCTAGGAACCGGCCTCATCCGGAGATTCACTCCAAATTTTAAGTGACCCACAACTTAGGAGTGATTCCATGTTACCTTGAAGTGTCAAGTTTCTAGGAATTTGATAGGGTGCAATTTCAGGTGAGAACAACGGATTTTTTAAAAATCGCGATTTTTACGATTTTTTGCAGATTTATGCTTCTATGGGTAATACAACAAAGAATGCCCTGATTAATAACTACAAAATTTGCTGAAGAAGTTTCATAGGGGCACCAACAATGCGAAACTCAAATCAGTCTTTTTTCTTTTTACTGTAGGTTTGTCTTCTTGTGCCTTGTTGGCTCTTTCCACCTCTATCCTTTCCTCTTGCACTCTATTGTCTGTGGAACAATTTTTCCTTTACTTTGAGCACTACTTAGTAGGCCTCTTCTATGGAATGTATATTAAGCAAACATGTTTCATGTTGAATTGAAATGCCCATCTGATTAACATACCTAGAGACTTTCTCCTTGTCATCTATGAGACCAACCCAAATGCTTATTTGATAAAATTCCTTTTTATATTCTTTAATGGATGTCTCGTGCATAGATTTTGGAGCTTCTTGAACAGTTCCATTGTGTAACTTTGGGCAACTATGAACTTGTTCGTGTGACTTGCTTGCAGTTTGCATCAAGCGGTCTGTGTAGTTTGTAGCATGAACTTGCCCTTGAGTTTCTAACCATGTGGTCCTAGCCTCAATCTCCATCTTGTCTTTCTTAATGCATTCACTTTGTGCAAAGTTCCACCATAATGCAGCATGTCTCTTCAACTTTGTGCTTGTGTACTTAGCACTTTGGCATTCCTCAATTGATTCAAAATCAAAATATTTCTCCAACTCAATTATTCTCTCTATCAATTCTTCTGAATTAGGCTGCTTGAGTAGGTTGGGAGATCAATTTTTTGTTTGTTTGTGGCATTCATGGTGGCTCTAGCAAACCTATCTTCTTTCGTGACATCCTTTAAGCAAAGCTTGATATCAGAGAAACTACACAAAGTAGAGGAGTGATCATGAGAAAGGATGTATTCTAGAATATCATTTTGTGCCTCAGGCTCCCAGGGCTCTGATGTGACTAAAATTCTGATAGGGTTATGCTTAATAATAAGAAAGCATTATTTAATGTTTTACATTTTTTACATATCTTTAATTCTGGTGAGTGGCTATGCCTGCCTCAACTGATTTGACAACAAAAATGTACAACTTATCACTCATTATTTTCGGTATTTATCCTGTAATACTAAGATGACTGTCCAACTTGAATTTGTTTTGTCTTGTGATAATTGAGTAGCACTTGCCAATGGGTCACAAGGTTGGTTCTTTCGAGTTCTAGCATTTTTCTTCATGATATACATAGACCATAATAATATGGGGGATGCATATTTTACAAAGAGCACGAGTCTCTCTTAACTTGCAGAGTTTTGCTTATGTTGATCATGTTTTCCTTTCCTTTGTGCATTTATACTATGTCTATAAAAGGCTGTAATTGCACTGCATATAATTGTTTTGATTGTGAATATCTTTTAAGGTTAAGATAAGTTATATTGCAACTAAACAAAGGTAATGATGGTTCCTTTTCATTCAAGCAGCTGCAAGCTGTAGATTTTTTCTGTTTCCCTGATGGCTAAGTCCATTCTCTCTCTCCAATAAACTTTAGAGCTTTTCTCTTGATGGAGAATCTCTCAAGTGCTTGAATTTTCTTCTTGGTGTATTCAAGATTATATAATTTGTAGATTTTATAGAATGTATTTTGAATGTCTTTCCTCATTGGAGTTACAGAGTGAAGAATGTCTCTTTAAGATCTGTAAGACAATGGAACTGCTTGCAAATCAGAAGAATTCTTATTTGCTTCTATTAACAGGTATTTATTTTGAGATCCTTTAATTCTAATTTGTGAAGCTTTTCTAGTGCATGGTGTTTAATTAGTTGATTTATTATGGGAGATGCTTTCAGTCTCGCTTATATTTCATATCTAACTCTTTGTTCTTTTTTTCTATACAAGGAATTCTATATTTAATAATAATTTAACTAAATGTTAATGTCCACAAGTGGCCAAGAATGGCTAATGGGTCTGACAAAAAGTACAAAGCTGAGATGATGATAAAGGGAATGTTTGGTGTATATCTAGAAAAGAATGTAGCAGAGAACTCGAAATGAAAATCATAAAATAAGATGTGAAGGGCCTAAAACATTAATTCTTTATTAAATAGTCAATCTCTTGATTTTCAGTGTAGCTGAGGTGTCTGCTATTCAGATAAACTCATATATGTAGGCTATTGAATATTACATTTGTAACATAACTCGTATGTGTAGTTTGCTTAGATTTACATTTGTTTGACTGATCTTGTACTTGTCATTTTGTTACTAGATCTCTTGTGGTTTGGGCTACAAGTAGCTTGAATATAGGACATGATAAAGTCTGGAGCTTAGATTTACATTTGTTTGACTGATCTTGTACTTGTCATTTTGTTACTAGATCTCTTGTGGCTTGGGCTACAAGTAGCTTGAATATAGGACATGATAAAGTCTGGAGCTAAGAGTATAAAATGATCTCGAGTGTTTTAATGTTTGTTAGCATTTAATTCACACCTTTCAGTGTGACACAGAATGGAGCAGTGTGTATAGTAATTGTTCTTCAAATCATAAGGGAAATCTCCCTTTTGATCTAGAACATAAGGATTTTGAGTATGCAATACATATTGAATTGAATCCTATCTTTTTGTGTGAAAATTTGGGGCACATGGCTATTCAACACTTCTACAATAGACGAGATTTTGTATAAAAGTTATCCACTGCAGAAAAAATTATCATGACAAAATTATGCTTGCAACTTTCAATTAAATATAAAGATTGAATATCATAAGTTTGAACATGATTGGAATTGAAAGAACATAAACATAATGACTATGACGTAAGTATGAAGGATATTGTACAAAGCCACAATATTTCCTCCAATAACATCCACAATATAAAGCTTGTTTATTTATTATATTCACTTAATTCATTCAATAAATAACTTCAAAGGCAATGACTCAGTGAATAGCAATTTCAGCACTATGCAGGCTTGAAAATCACCATCCCAAACTAAGTGCAAAATAACACTTATTTGTAAGGGTACAATACATTGCATGAAAATAAATCAAATAAATTATCCTTCCCTTCATATTCATATCTACATTACCCTCCTTGTTCGCTTCTTTTTCCTTAGTATTTCTTCGCTTCAGTTTATCTTTAGTATTGTCATTGAGGAAGGTAAAGGATGCATATTCACTATTGTCAGCTTAAAATCTTATACACTTTTTCTTTGGAACCTTTGATTTTCTTATCATCTTTGAGTTTAGGAAAAAATTGCTATGTTTCAAGACTATCTTTGCCATTTTGTAGTTCAAGAAAACTTCTTTGTTGGACCAATTGACTAAGGGAAAAGGATGCTGGTCAATAATATTTTTGATGAATTGTGGTGAAAGAATGCTTGCTTCATTGCCTAAAACCCCTTCTATGTTCTCCAAAAGAGTATTTGCAAATTGGTGAACAATTAAGCGGTTGATATTGTACTATTCCTGCACTTAATCACTAGTACTTCACTAATTCACATTTCAATAATTCATCACAAAAATCTATAGTGATTGGAAACCAACCAGTGGAGGAATATATATATATATATATATATATCACAAAATTGATTGTTCAGATTTGATGAGTTTAGGAGTTGTGCAGCAGCTTAGTGTCTTACTTTCCAATGTTATCAATTGAGGAAATCAAAATTATAAATTTCTTTCAAAATTCAGTTGGAACTCACACCAGTTACACCTTGTGTTGGCTGGTCGCCTCTATAATTATTGTTTATGTGTCACCCCGCAACAATTGAAATTTGAGTAAGCACTTTCTACGTGTCGCCTAGATGTGGTTGAGATTTGAGTAAAGTTGTTGTAAGACTAGGCAATTCCAGGTGGGTGTGTAGTGGTGATAGTATTGCATGTAGCACTTCGGTGGTTGCAGGTTTACCTCTAAGGTATCTTGGTTGAGGAGCCCAGAAGAGTGGCGCCTCCTAGTCAATATTGCCCCAAAACATTGTATATCTACTTAGTATTATACCATGTGTTGGAAGACAGCTGCACCTTTGTGTCCTTGACTACTCACTAGTGGAAGATGTTGCTTGAGTGGAAAAATAGGTGGTCTATGACCTAGAGGGATGTATGATTTCTCTCCAAGTTTAGTGATTGGTGGTTGTTGTACCCCAAATTAAAATTTTTGCTACACTTAGGCATTTTGAAGAAATGGTCAAAGTCTTGTTAAAATTGTCAAAAAAGGTCAAAATTGGGAATTTGCATGTCTTGCATGAGGGTCAAAAACTCAAAATTTTCAAAATCTGACGATCTGGGTCTGCTTAGAGTGACCAAGTTTACAAAACCCAGATCTCAGTATTTCAGCCCTAAATTTTAGAAATTTTTTAATTTTTAGAAACTTTCTAAAAATATAACTTTTTTTCTGGGTTTCTTCTCGAATGGATGTTGGCAAAATTTTCTAAAAATAGAAAGTTTGGCTTCCAGGGTTCAAACTATTTTGATTGGCTTAAAATACTTCCTCATCAGGTTGGTCCAGTCAGAATCGTCAAAAGATCAGTTTTGTCCTAGTGGGTCTATTTTTCTTTTTCAAAAGCTTTTTGAGGAGCTTCGAGGCCATCAATGGAGGTTGCTCAAACACTGCACAGATCGAGAAGCTGCAACAGATGATCGAGAAACAAAGAATGAAGAATGGAGGTTGGAGAATCTTGGAAATTGCAAAATTTTGACTAAGTCTAGAAACTCTAGGCGCCCTTGCCCAATCTAGGCGCTTAGACTCTCATGCCTTAGAAATTTTTCAGTTTTCGGCAATCAAAACCACAATGAGCACGAGGAACAAGGAGAAAGATGAAATTCGCAAAATAAAAACTAACACTGCCAAGTAGTGTTACCCCAAGTTTCCAGGATGGGGACGGGCGAGAGGAGTCCCCAAGTTTTCGATTTTTGAGGCCAAATTTGGGGACGGTGGGGGACGACTATATAAAATATAGGGAAAATTTAAAATATATATGGAAATTTTAAATATTCATATGAAAACATGGATAAAGCATACATAATATACATTATAGAACCTTAACATATAACATTTGTGTTCAACATTCTTTGTCAATACTCAATATACATTGAAAATTCAGAATTAACATACATGAATCATAATACAACCTCCAAGTTATAATTTATAAACTTATATCAAATTACATAAGGTTATTTCCAGCTCACAAATTGGGTAACATTTGTGATTAGAGTGAAGATTGTTTCACCTAGGTAATTGATTACTTGGCAGTTGGCACAGAACAATAATGAATAGTTGAGGCGTCTGAAGGCAAAATTATTGTAGTTTGGTGGGAGTGTGGACTACTGGAAGTAAATTCAATGTTGGTGTATTGTCTGATATGGATTTGAGTAGTTAAATTTGGGGACAATTGCTGCACTCAAGGAGTTTTGGGCATCATATTGCCTTAATATTCAGCCTATTTCTAATTGTGAAGAATTGTTTAAAAAGGTCAAAATCCTAAGTCTTTGTCTCTAAAACCTGTTAGCGAACAACAAGCAAACAAATTCAAGTTTACACACTTTTGGAATAATTTTTTGTTATTTTTATATATCTCTAATAGAGCATCAAATATTTATCTTGTGAGTGTTCCAAATATTGTGAAAGATATATGAAAATAATTTAAATGAACAACTCATAAACCAGAAAATTGAAATCTATTATATATATATATATTTTTTTTTAAAACATGGTTTGACATGGGGGATTGCTGGGGGACGGTTGGGGGATGGCTCAGGCATCCCCTGGTTGTCCCCGGGATTGGTTAGCTGTCCCCATCTGGTCAATGGTGTCCCCCCTGTTTTGGGGACGGTTCCCTAATTTTTAGCAAAAAAGGGGACGGCAGGGTCGTCCCCCTGTACTCGGGATGTCCTAGGGACAGGGACAAGGCATTTTAGGGGGGGGACGTGTCCCCGGGTTTCCCTGCTGCCAAGTAAAAGCGCCCTTGCTAGCTAGGGGTGCCCAATTTTTCAAGAGGGCAAATGATGGAATTAGGGTTTGCTCATCCTAGGACACCCTGTTTAGAATCTTCTTAGCTTTGCAGTGGATCCATTAGTACAACCATCAGACCATTCAATCACTTGTAGTTTCAGATCGAACGGAGGGCATAACATGGAGGTCAAGTTTGAAAGTTGAAAAAGAGTTAAAAAATGACTAAGTCTGGCAAGGATGGGCGCCCCAGCTAGCTAGGGGCGCCCAAGAATTTGAGCATCTAGAAGGTAGAATTAGGGTTAGTCATCTCCAACATGTCTTCTTCAATTTTGATCAAGCTCTCCAATGCAATCATCAACATGCACATCGGAGTTACCAATCATCAGATATCACATACTAATCGGAGGGAAGAAATTGTGTAAAATTAAAGAAAGTCAAAAGCAAAGTTGAAAATCTCAGAATAAATTCTAACTTTGGAGGAGTTGGGTGCCCCAGCTGGCCAGGGGCGCCCAAGCTTTTGACCCCCAAGATTTAGCTTTCAGGAAATATTACTCCCAGGAGACCCCCTTCAAAATCCTCTGAGCTATCCAACGAGTCCAACCATCAGTTCGTCGGACCTCCTGATCATCTAGAATTGAGAATTCATCAGAGGATCAAAAAGCAAGCATAAAAGTTGAAAATCCAAAAAAAAGACAGTCTGGATAATAAAGGCGCCTCAGCTAGCCAAGGGCGCCTAGAATTTTGAGGCCCTGAAAAATGTTTTCAGAAGATATCACCTCCAGAAGACCCTCCTCGGAATTCATCAAGCTATCTAGTGAATTTGTTAGCTAGTCAATCGGGTCAATCTAGCTCCCGAAATCGCAAAATCATCTGAAGATGAGGAAAACACAAAAATTGAAGAATGTCAAAAAGTGGCCAACACTGGAAGCCATGGGTGCCCCAAGTAGCCAAGGGCGCCCATGATTTTGAAGGACCAGATGAAGTTTTTACCCAAAGTTGCCTCTAGGATAATCTCTTCAGATTCACTTAGGCTCCGTGATGGATCATTTAGTTAGCTCATAGGATTCACCTAGTGTTTGGAAATCAAAGTCAAACAGAGGTCAAAATTAAGCTAAATTTAGGAAAATTCAAGAAAATGGCTAAGTCCTCCAAGGGTGGCGTCCAAGATTTCATGCCTTAGAGAAATTTCATCTTTCAAACAAAATACAAAAAGAAAGCGTCCACATGCATGCACTTGTTTTATGGTTTCACAACTCTAAATTTAGGAAGCAAGGCAATTCTCAACCTAAAAACTTATTTAAGATGGCTTTGTGCATTCATGCTTCATAATTTTTTGCAAGTGACTTCAAGGCAAGAGAGGAGAAACCAAGAATTTTCCCTATTTCAAAAATCTGAAGGCTAAAGCTTGAATTTTTTTCAGAGTTCTTTATATTTTCCAAATCAGCTCACAGAGAGGCTCCTTTTTCCATGCTTTATTTTTCTAGGGCATCAATTTTCAGAAGGAGGTCATCTTTTTCAATTTTCAGCAATTTGGTTCAGCTCGGTTCATGATTCTGAACAATTGTGAATTTTTTTATATTTTTCAAGAACCTGATTTTTCCATGCATGTCCAAGAAATCTTCACTATATTCAACATTGATCATCTGGGTCCCTCTCAAACGAGATTCCGCACAAAACCCAACTCTTAGCTTTTTTTGTCAAAAAAATTCAGAAATTAGGGTTTGCTGCTTTTTCAACCAGCCACCAAAATTTTCAAAAAAGAACGATCTGGGTCCTCTTGCAACTAGATTCTCTACAAAACCCATATCTCAGATTTTTTTTCGAAAAATCTGCTTGTTTGAAGAAGAAAAATTAGCAAGCTAAATTTAGGGTTTGTGCAGAAATTGTTCGAACATAGTCAAGTTTATAGTCAATCTTCAAGTTTTTCAATATGGAGTACTCTCCCATAGAATTCAAGACCAAGACAACGCTATATCATGATTTCATCAAAACTGTTGAAACTAACTTGCATCATATCAAACTAGTGTTCAATTTGTGTGCTTTGGAAGATGCAGGCAATGTTGCAGTTAGGCACCTTGGTCATTCTGGATTACTTGCACTGGCATCAATTCCTGTCTCAGTGCAAAGTCTAGAGTTTGTAATTGCTTGTATCAAGCATTATAACCCCGCAACACGAGAAATTCAAGCAACAGATGGAAGGGTTGTTTGCAGCTTCAAGCCGAACATGATTGAAAAGTGATTTTCAATACCACCTTGGTTTGAAAGTTTAACTATCTCCATTGAAGAATGTGAAAAGGTGTGGGACATGCACAAGGATGAATACCGCAAGAAAGTTGCACAAAGATGGCTGAAAGAAAAACATAACACTTTGCCAAAGAACATGGGGCTTGGAGAGTTCAAGGAGGAGTTTGCAATAATGATTACTTTGCTCAACCGAGTCATTGGTCAAGCAAAAGCTACAAAATTCCAGCCTTGGATGTTCTATGTCATCTCACATATCATGAAGAAAACAAAATTCTATGACTGACCAACTTTGATCAGCAATAGTCTTCACCAACAAATAACTAAATATTTCAAATTCCACGAGTTTCACATGATTTCTGTTGGCGTTTCAATTAGCACCTCTGGAGTGCTTATTGGAAACGGACAACTATTGCAAGTGTGTTAGTACATGCTCTTTGTATTATAGAGAGGAAGATCTCTCTTTGCTGATTTTCTACTGTAAAAAAGGGGTGTACTAAGATTTCCTATCTTTTTTACTCAGCGGCAGGACACAAGGGTGCATAAACCAATGCGCCGTAGCTAAGCTTTTTCTCTGGTTTCCGCAGATCTTAACTACGACTAACTAAGCTTCTAAACTATCCTACCTCCTCAAGATAAACAGAGCATGAGGGCGTAGGAGCGAAATGGTATGGTTGGATCACTTGAATCCTCCATCTCAATGGAATATGGCCGAGGCTCTGAACCTTCGGATATATACCAAGATAGGGCTCGATACAAGCAAACACTCGTTACGGTAAACTGGATCTGAGACTTGCCAAGGAGGAGGAACCCCTATCCGAGGTATAGGCTTGGAAGCAGCTCACTGGAAACAACAAGGAACGATGGCCTTTCTAACAGGATTCCCGAGGAGGTGACGACACCTGTCCAAAGTCTAGGCTGCAAGAGAGATCATTAAACAACATCAAACGATAATGATCGATGACAAAATATCCAAGGAGGCGACGACACCTGTCCAAGGAGGAGATTGAAACAATGCACTATTTAAAAACAAGACTTTGAATAACTCAAATAATTAGATCAATCAAGCTTGCACCATCTGATTTATTTCTTCAAGGTTCTTCAAAGAATTACAAAGGTCGGGACAGCAAAGGCACGAAATCATGCACAATTGCGATCAACCAACGAACTCTCATCCAAGAGTGAACAGATATAAACAAGCGAACTCTGGCAACAGTGGCGCAGCAATTTTGCTAGCAAATAAAGGTTAAACAAATAAAGAACCTAAGGCTCTTATTTATAGAAACTCAAAGGAGTAGGCAACCCTAAAATCTCCTTGAGTTAACAAACAGTTCTTGCCAATCAGCAAGATATTATTCTATGTCTAAAAGTAGGTGAGCAAACAGTTAACTGGAAATCTACTTCAGTTAACTGAAACTAAACAAAAGTCAAACTGGAAGTCTACCTCAGTTGACTGACACCTAACTAAAAGTGAACTTATGTTACAAATGTGTCTCCAAATAGACATCCACCTTTTGAGGAGATCTAAGATCCACAAATCGTGGGAGTCAAATAGACATCCTAGATTAATGGGATCTGACATGCATGATCTGTGGAGATCTGGAGTCAACTTGGAAAGAGGCATCAAGTTGACTTCAGTCATAATTAATGCTATTTGGAGGGTAGGACGTCCTCCCTTGGTGCTTTACACCTCTTCACCACTGGTCAACAAAGTCTCTATCCAGTCATTGACCTCTTCGGCCTCCGGGCAATTAATGCTCTTCAAGATGACTATGTGGCGTCTAAGCATTTCTTCACCCGTCGTAAGCTGCTGATGATAGGTTATGCATTGGGCAGCTGCTTCATCTAACTGGACAGACATGGCTGCAATTTTGGCTAATTTGCAGCCATTGGGATCTTCAAGGAATGAAGATCGGATGACATCCTGGAATCGTGTCTGCACGGTTTCAAGTTCCACATATTCTCCTCCTTCCCGCTGATATTCTAACTCCGGGAAGGATATTACCAACGTTCTTGCGAAGTTGATAATATTGGCGACGAAGCGTCTATAGTCAATCAGCTCCACAGAGTTGGCATCATAGGCTCTCACCTTGTATGCCACCTGTTCTTTCCACTCAAAGAGATGGTGTTTATTTTCTGTGGTCGTAACTGATTCATATGCTTGTTGCAAATCAGCAACTGTCGCCTCCTCTCTCGGCCTCTCTTGAGCTGCCTTTATATCTGACTTCTGGATTTCTGATCGAAGTCCATGTGCTCTGTCTCTCAGCTGATATGCTTCTGTCAACACACACCGCCCTTTGACAACAAACTCATCCACTTGACGTCTCAAGTGTTTACCGTATGTAATCAACTGATGATGGTTTCTTTCAGCTGGGAGATCCAACAGTCCTTGAGGCAAAGCCGAGGAGTTTGGAGTGTCATGTATCAAACTAGAAATGTACAACTTTAGCTGACGGATTTCAGCCTTCAAGGCTGCTTTGTCTTGTCCATCTTTTGTCATCCTTTCTTTGACACTCGCCGAGGCAATTCCAAGAAGGTCTGCCTCCACCTGTCGAGTGGTCTTTCCAAGGTTCACCTTTGAAAGCGTGAAATCCTCAACCCTCACATTATGTATATCTTTGTCTTCAGGTGGGGCAGCAGTCTCTATGATAACCTCGTTCTCTGCATTCTTTTCTACATGCGTCTGCTTCTTCAACTTCTTTACCGGCATGTCTTGTGGGACATGATGGAATTCAGAGAAGTCAAGCTGATAAGAAGGCCTCTCCCTCTTCCTCCCAAGCGAGCTTTCCAGCCAGATAGAATCTCGGCTAGCATCGCTGGGAGGAGGAACATAGGTCCCCTGAATGCTAGAAGAACGAGACTGTGCCGTGGCAATGTCTCGTGGTGGCGAGTCCAAATCAATAGGACTTTGTGACCTTTGTGATGGTGGTGAAGCTGGTGGCTCTGTTTCTATCACTGGCACCGCTTCTGCTGCAACTTCTTCTACAATAGTTTCCATCTCTATAGCGATTATTTCAATCACTGGTTCTTGTGTAGTTGCAGCGGTCTCAATTGTCTCAGGCAAATTGGTGGCTGTCTCCACCTGTACCTCTTGCCGGCTTGTGCTGGCAATTCCTTTTCTCCCCCATGTGCTCCCTGACATCCGCATTCCTTCTGGAGGAAAGCTCATCTTCTTCTGTCTGGGTTTCCTCCTAGACGTGGAAGGTAGTGTAGACTGAACCGCTGGCGGCTCTGATCGGGGAAGTACTACCTTCCTTGTCCTTTTACTGTCCAGGTAGAGTTGACTGTGTCGAACTACTCTACCCGTTCTTTCCTCAATAGACGTACTCTCTTTCGCGTACCAGTCTACTTTGCCGAGTGGTTGTGAATCCACTAAACCCGTGAAGAAGGAAGAAAGAATAACTTCTTCTTCGTCCTCAGATAAGCCCTCGATGTCTTCTGACATGAATTCTGCAATCTGCGAGAGCTTGAATCTGCTATGGTTCCTTCTTCTCACTTCGAACTCATCCTCGCAGTTGACCCAAAAATCTTCCATGAAAGGTTCATGTGATGATCTTTGCTCAAGGTGAGCTGCGAAGATGCCTCTGGGGTCATAGGATGGCCTCCTGTCGATGAGGTACTTGAGATTAAATCTCACTATTTCTTGGCTTATCAACCTTGCATCGGCTGCAGTTCTGCATCTGTAGAGTCCCATCTGAAGAGGAAAGTTCACTGCAGCCTTTTTCTTTACGCGAAGGTAAGAGTGAACATCGGCCAATTGCCTCAGGAATTCCATGAACACTACCCTATCTGAGGGGTAACGTGGCATCATGGCGGGGTGGCCATTATAGCCATACACGCGTATGTAGGTGAAAGTGGGGAATTGTATGAACCAATCCGCCCAGTCCACCATTGCTGCCTTAGCTGCTGGTGAAATACGCACGTGCATCTCATGGTCTAGCTCGTGCACGGTGTGCATAGTAAAAAGGTCATTTATCCTTTTGAAATGTCTTTCCGCTAGAGTGAACTCCAAGCGAGGAAAGTATTCTTGTACCTTTTGCACACCCAGGGTTCCCACAGTGTTTAATGTTCTGAAATCGCCTTGGAAGGCTATCAGGTAGACCAGGTATGAACACATGTGGAAACGGTGCTCTTCTAGAAATCCGGTGAATTGTTGGTGGAGTGTGTCACTGATCAGGGAGGCCCAGTCGTAACGTTCTTTTCTGCTGATTATCTTGCCAATAATGTAGAACATCCACGGCTGGAAGGATTTTCCCTCCTCTTGTCCAGTGACTCTGCTGAGTAGGGTGATTAGCACTCCGTACTCGTCTTTGAATTCTCCTCTACCAACCAATCTGGGCAAGCTGTTTCTCTTTGTTTTCAGCCAATGTTTAGCCATTATAAGCGAACACTTGTCCTTCGAAGCCTCGAATGCCTTTTCGCATTCTGTCACTGATATGACCTTCTTGGTAGGGCATGGTGGAATTGCAAAACAAGTCTCTATGTCCACCGGTTTCAAGCTGCAAATCACCCTCCCGTCTACTGACAGGATCTCTCTTGTAGTCGGGTTGTAATGCTTAGTGCAAGCAATTACAAGCTCGATGCTTTGTAAGGTGATTGGAATAGATGCTGCTTGAAACAAACCGGATTCTTCGATGTTCTGCAATGTGATTTGATTCATGCCCTCCAAGTCTTCAGAACTGACCTCTGGATTTTTCTGCCATAAGTCTGTATCAGTCGTTTTCAGGTAATCATGGTATAAGACCGTTTTGGTCTTGTATTGTACCTGAGAGTACTGCATTCTGAAAACCTTGAATATTGACTGGGCACTTGACCCTGTTCTGACACTTTTCTGGAACTGCTAAAAATAGCCTCGCCGGGGGTAGTTTTTACGAAAAAATTGAGACATGGGTTTTGTTAAGAATGATTTTCTAAACAGACCCAGATCGTCAGAAATTCGAAAAAACGAGTTTTTCTTTGACATGCAAGAGCCCTTCGGTGGCAGAGGCAGCAAGGGCACCAGAAAGTGATTTTTCTCGAAAAAATCTAACACATGGGTTTTGTTCGTGCTTCAAAGCCAAACAAACCCAGTTTGTCCGTTTTTCAATATTATGACTTTTTCCGGAAACCCTAAAAAATAGGGGCAGCAGGGCTACTTTTTCTGAAAAAATCTACCATGTGGGTTTTGTTGAAAAAGCTGTGCTGATCATACCCAGTTGGTCAGATCTGTGATAATCTGTCGTTTCCTGTGACATGCAAAAGAAATATAGACAGAAGTAGAGGAAGTAGACAGAAGATGGATTGGAAGTTATAAACTGCCACTTTGCAATAATCTGTCTCTGGAAGCAATCTTGGGAGAAGAATGCTTTTACTGCCAATGATCTTCAAAAATATTGAAGATCTATTCAAAACCCCTGCCAGATCTTGAAAACTTGTTCTTGGGAGCTACTCGATGTTTTATCCTTCAACCTGCAAAAAAGAATAATGAGGAAAGGGACGCCTAGCATGAATATAAGGCAATTAGGGTTAAGATCCACAAAGTATGGAAGATAACTCATCATTCAGGCCTGATTTGGAGTTCCAAAAGATGATTTCCACTGATTGTGGAGTGTTTTTCTCTTTTTTGGCTCCAAATTTGCTAACTCAAGTCAACATTTCTGTTTGACTTTCCTTTAGGCGTCCAACCTTGAGTTTGATCATTTTTGTCTATTTTGCAAGCTGAAGTACTCCTGTTTGATCTTCGATTCAGGTTACTCAGTTGATCTCGAGCAGTATCCGACAGTTCTGTTGTTGAGGCAGGATCAGTATGATTAGATATGCCTGGGAGAGGTTAACTCAGAAAACTGAGTTTAGGTCTCCAGAAAGAAGGGCGCCTTTTCTTGAAAGGGGCGCTTTTGACAATGCCTTAGTCAATTTTCATTGACTCGTTCTTCGTTTTGACCTTTTCAGACCCTCTTTGCTTTGATCTGACGTTCCCGATGTTTGATGAATCAGATGATTCTGCTTGACGATGCGTCGGGTAGCTGGTTCAGTCTTGTTCACGATGCCTGACTTTGCAGTGGAAGCTGGCAAGTTTTGGGCTTCCAAACTAAAGGGCGCCCCCAGCAGGGGCGCTTTTAGCTTTTGCTTGGTTTCATCTTGGTTGTGACTGCCAGTCTTTGACCTTCTCCATCAGTCGATTGATTTGTCGGAAGTTCTTGCTGATAGTCTCGCTGACGAGATAGGTCATAGCTGAGAAGGTCATCCTGGGAGGCAGTGAAGATTCCGGCTGAATCTGGATACCTTTAGGAAAGGGCGCCTTTCCTTGAGAGGGGCGCTTTTAGCCATGCCTTAGCCATTTTCTGGCTTATCTTTCCAGTTTTTCAAATTTGGCTTTTTCTGCTTGATCTCACCTCGTGATCGTCTGGTGTGTCTTATGGACTTGCTGTTAGATTGATCACGTAGCCGGGAGGAAGCTGGAAAGATATCATGTATAGAGCTGCAACTTCTGGATTCATCTGATGTCTGCAACTGAGGGGCGCCCCTGGCCAGCAGGGGCGCTTTTACCTTGAAGCTCTCTGATTTGGCACTTCTGTCGTCAATGGATCCTCCATACTTCGCTGACGGTTGGTCAATGATCCCTGAATCAGATGATCTTGCTGATTGTTTCGTTGTCGAGCCAGTATGAAAGTGAAGAGGATGACTGTTTTGACAATGCCAAATGATTTGATTTGCCCTCTGAGGTCCAAGGGCGCCTTTCTTCAAGAGGGGCGCTTTTAGCCACTGTAGACTGTGTTTTGCCTTGGTAGACAAAACGTGCACCTTCCAGACTTAGCCAAATTTTGGCCTTTTCTGTTTTGAGAATCTCCTTCGTTGAACGGCATCATTTTCATCCTTTTCCGCCATGGTTTCTTCGTTGAAGCTTTTGAGGTTTAGCTTTCAGCACCTGGTACTGGCCAATCTGCCATTAATGGCTGCGGAGCTCCTAACTTTGTTCCTGAAAAATAGAAATAGACCCACCAGAGTAAAACATAATTTTTGATAATTCTGACTTGATCAGTGTGATCGTGAAGGCAATTAATCCTATCAGAATTATTTTCAATCATTTCCGGGAAGGTCCTATTTTTTAGGGTTTCCATAAAAATAGGGGTGTAAAACCCTAATTTTCATTTTTTCAAAATTTTAACCATAGGTTCCTTGACAAAAACCCACAAAGATTTCATATTTGGTTTGACCTAAAACATACTTTCGATGGCATTTTTACGTTGTTTAGATCAATTTAAGCAGAATGCCAAAAAATTTCATTTTGGGTATAACAATTTCCTACCTGGTCTACCTAGTGGCCTTTCAAGGAAAATTCAAAGGGTTGAACGTCAATGGAACTCTGGATGTACAACATGTTTATAATCATTACCCTCAGTTGGAGTTTTCAGAATCGACACATCACTACAAAAGGGTAAATGAGGCTTTCTTGATGCATACAGTGAGAGACCTAGATAACGAGTTGCATGTACGAATTTCATCAACTGCCAGAGCAACGATGGCAGAGTGGGTAGATTGGTTCATCCAGTTTCCTACATTCTCCTACATCAGAGTGTACGGCTTCTCAAGTGCCCCAGTCATGTTGCCAAGATATCCTTCAGATGAGATGGTTTTCATGGAGTTTCTAAGGCAAGCGTATGAAGTTCACACTTTCTTGCGAAACCGAAAGAAAATTGCTTTCAGTTTTCCATTTGAGTTGGGAATCTACAGATGTAGATCGTCAGCGGATGCTAATTTAATGGGTGATGAGTTATCTAAATTTGGTCTCAAGCCATTCATCGAGAGACGACCATATGATCCTCATGGTGTCATCGCATCTTGTCTTGGTCAGAATTATGCTCATGTGCCTACACTTGAAGATATCTAGGCTAATTGCAAAGATGAGTTCGAAGTACAGAAGCGCGGTAAGAGCAGGCTTACACTCCATCAGATGAAAGATTGCTTGTTTGAAGATATTGAAGGATTGTCTGATGATGATGGAGATGTACTTCTTCCTATGTACGCCTGAAATCAAATTGAGCAGCAACCACTTCCACAAGTAAATTGGTCCAACAAGGAGTGCACCTCAATTGAAGAAAGAATGAGCCGAGTCATTAAGAACATCAATATTTTCTTAGGCCTCAAGAGGAATCAGAAGCAAGCTATTCCAACCGCAGAGCCACTGATTGTGCAATCACCCCTTCCTTCTTCTTCTAGACCTCAACCAAAAATGAAGGCTATGAGTCATGTTCTAGAAGGTGTAAAGCATAGCAGAACAACAAAGAATGTAAAGAGAAGATTGGAATTTTCCAATATAATTCTACAGGAGCAGCCAATAGTTCTAGCAGAAGTTCCACCTGAAGAGCCCGCGACACAAGCAAAAGAAGCAGTGCCTTTCACACCTGATTCTCCACCATTGCCGAGGTCTTCTTCGATCCATATTGACTTAGAAGTTGAAGAAGTTGAAGGAGCTGTAGTTGAACCTCCCAAGGAAGTTAGTAGAGACACCTCATCTTGGCTTGAAAACATCTTGGGAAGGAAGAGGGGGCCTTCATATCAGCTAAACTTTGCAAAACTTGACAATATTTACCAAGATGCACCTGTGAAGAAACCAAAGAAACAAGTTCATATGTAAAGGAATCGAGAGGGTGAGATTGTCATGGAGACTGCTACGCCTCCAGAAGATAAAATATTGATGAAGTAGAGGTTGATGATTTCATAATGGTTAAGGCCAATCTCGGCAAAAATACTAGGTACACTGATGTGAACATGTTCGAGGTTGCGGCTGAAAATCTCAAGGAAAGAGTCCTAAAAGATGGAGAGGATAAGGCAGCCCTCAAGGCTGAAAATCAACAACTCAGGCAATATATCTTCTTCACAAAACTTCACAAGCTACTTAGTTGCTGCCCTAGATTCTAGAGACACCAGCTGATCAACAACAGCTGAGACAGTTGGTGATATATGGGAAGCATATTTAGGATTGGATTGAGGAGTTCATCACCAGAGGCAGAGTTGTTCTTGTACAGATATATTAGCTAAGGTATAATGCCCATGATCTACGTCAAGGGATTCAAGGATTTGAGCAATATATAGCGGAGGTGAAACCAGTGCACGAGATTATCATTGCAGATTTGAAGACAACATATGATTCAGTGGTTTCAAGAGAACATAAGAGGCAAATCCTTGCATGGAGAGAGCGTCACCTCTTCAAGGTGAAAATTTATGAGAAGATATCTGAAGAGTTAGCTATATATAGGCAGAGGGTGGTTGATGTTCTCCAGTTCATAAGCGAATTTGTTTCAGAGATCCCTTGTCGGTGTCGTCATGGTGATGGTTCTTTCACTGAGCTTGATGAAGTACATGCAGAGTTGCAGAATATTGTTCGTGGTAGTGTTTGCAGTGATCCTGTTACTGGAAAGATGTGTCAGATTGCAGCGATGTCAGTAAGATTCGATAAAGCAGCTGAAGATGTGAAAGATTCTCTCTAAGTTCAATTGCAGAAGGTGAAGAGATCCTAAAAAAGCGGAATTTTGCTATAGATAGTATTGATGCTCCTGATAGAGATACAATTTCCCGCTTTTTAGTAGATGTGGTTGAGATTTAAAGCAACAACTTTCTCCTAGTTTTCTTCACGCTTTCTTTCTATTCTTGTCTCAATTATTATCCATTCTTTGAAGAAGAAAGAATCAAGATGTAATAGTTGGCACTTTCCCTGTTTTTTAGGTTTTCATAGGTTGTTAGATGCTTATCTTGTTTTAGTTTTAGAAATAAATTTTGCATGTTGGCAAGTCTTAGTTGTAAAAGCAAGGAGATTTTAGGGTTCCCTACTCCTCTGCTTGTGTATAAATAAGGGCAACCTTGCCCATTTTTCTTTAACCATGCTTGTGATAACAAATTGTTGAGCCTACTTGTTGCCTGCAAGGTGTTATTCAGTGTCAGTTCACTTAGTGTTAGAACAACCTTGCAAGTCTCTTTTAGCTGCAAGTTATTGTTTAGTTTATGTGTCTTGTGTCAATGTATCCTTGTTTGATGGTTAAGCTGTAAACCTGTTATTGCTACAATCTTGCTGTCCCGGAAGTGTGATCTTCGTTACTTGAAATTTGAGGAAATAAAATCTTATGCCTGCTTTGCTGCTTTGATATATTGTCTCATATTTCCGTTTTATGTGTTTTGCTTACATGAACTTTATTTCAGCTTGCATTGAAAGTACAATAGATGTGCGTTGGAAGAAAGTTTGTTTAAGTATTTGTGTCGAAGAATCATTCCTTGTTCATTTCTAACTCTTAAGCTTTGAGTTTACTTGAGTAGTTGGAAATGTCATTAGAGTAGGCTTAGTCGTAGTTGAAATTCAAAAGAAAAAATCTCAGCTACGACGCTTGAGTTTTAAAACTTTGTGCTCTTAGTTGAATAAAAAGATTGGCAAATTAGTTTAGTTTACTTTCTTTAAGCAACATTAGCAAAGAGGGAGCTTCCCCTCCTAATTCGAAGAGCAATTTATCTGTGCATAGCTGTCAGTTTCTAATTCACATACCAGAGGTGCGAATTGAAATGCCACAGTGGTCAACATTTGATAATCATTCTTAAGCTATACATAAAAAATGAATCCTGATCACAATGTTGCAATTCTGAGAGGAAATTGACAAGAGTCCCAACCTTAGAGTATCAATAGGTCTTGCATCTTAACAGGTACGATCTTATGGAAACAACTGAAAAATACTTGAAAATTCCAAACATACCAAATTAGAATCCAAAAGACTTATAAATATGCACCACAAATAGGGCACATGGGCCCAATTCCTTGCACCGCGATTTTGAAATTTCAAAATCTGATTTTATATTATATATTTTAATATTTAAAAACACTTTTAAATTGGTATATTTGAGGGTAAAGTTCAGCTAGGGAAAAGGAACATGACAGTCCTCCCTTTCCCAAATTGCTTGCCTTCTCGCAATTTCAAATTTGGATGATAAAAAATCTCCACTCCTTCCCATGTAGCATCCTCGAGTGGTAGATTCTTCCATTTCACTAATTACTCCGAAATGACTTTGTTTCTTTAGTCTCTTCTCTCTTATGTTGATGATAACCTTAGGTACCAAAATCCATTTCCCTTTGTCATCAAGTGGTGGCAGCTTTGAAAAATTTATGACCTGCCATCCAAAAATTCTCCTAAGACATGACACATGAAAAACATGTGAGTTTTTTTGTATTTTGGAAGTTCTAACTCATATGCAACCTCACCTATCTTCCATCTGATCTTATAAGGCCCATAAAATCGTGATTTAAGATTTTCCACACCATGCCTCTTGAGGAAAGAATGTCTATAGTGTTGTAACCTTAGGAAAATCATCTCTTCAACCTTGAAAGTCATCTCTAAATGGTGGCGATCAGCATACATCTTTTGCTGATTTTGAGCTTGCTGTAGGTTCTCCTAGAGTGCATTCAAAATATCTAGACTTTGTTGTATCAAATTTTTAGCTCCAAGTACTCCACTATCCAAAAGAATCCAATGTATGAATGATGATGCATCATAATCATATAGTGCCTTGAAAGGAGTCATATTTATAAACATATGATAAGTAGAGTTGTAGCAATACCCTCCAAGATGGGGCCAATTAATCCATGTTGTTTGTTGCCTTGTAATATAATTCCTCAAATATCCTTCTATCCATTTGTTCACAATCTAAGTTTCCCATATGTTTGAGGGTGATAGCTAATGCTTGCAGTCAACTCTGTACTAGTCAATCGAAAAAGTTCTTGCCAAAACAAACTAATGAACCTGCTGTCCCTATCACTCACAATATTTGTTGGCAGCTCATGTAGTTTAGATACATCTCTAAAAAACAAATCAGCCACCTATGTACCTTTATATTATGAAGATATTGCATAAATGTGATCATACTTAGTGACTCTATGTACTACCACAAAGATACAATCCTTAACTTGCACTTTTGGAAGACCCAGATAAAATCCATGGAGATGCTTTTCCATTTTTTATTTGAAACGGTATGGGGCTGTAACAAACTAGTTGGAAATACATGTTTTGCTTTGTTTTGTTGACAAGTCAAATGCTCCCTAACATGCCTCACAACATCATCCTTGAGTCTCTTCGATGGAAAACACCCTCTTACCAGCTTGAATGTCTTGTAGTACCTTGGTGACCAACTAGTAGAGTGTCATGACATGCCCTCAATATTTTCTCCTTCATCTTCGATTTTGGACAAGATACATTCAGTCCTTATAGAGGATGAGCTCATCAAACACCTTATACCTATTATCTTGTAGCTTGCCATCCAAAATATCAATATCAAATGCGTTCTTGGCATACTCAACTATTATAGAAACTCTCCAATCAGCAGATATATTAGTCACGGAACAAAGATAAGGCTTCCTAGATAATGCATCAGCCACAACATTATTCTTTCCTTTAACATACTCAATGTCAAAATCATAGTCTTGTCGCTTACATACCCGTTTTCGCTATCATTCATTCAAATCCTTTTGATTGAGGAAGAACTTCAAACTATTATGATTACCACAAATTTCCCACAAACCAAATATTGTCTGAACTTGGCTAGTGCATGCATGATTGTTAGCATCTCCTTTTCGTAGATAGAAAACTCCACTCTATCTCCTCGAGCTTCCCACTCTCAAATGCTATGGGATGTTTGTTTTGCATCAAAACCACTTTGATCCCCTCTCTTGAAGCATCACACTCCAAAACAAAAGGAAGTGAAAATTTTGGAATAGCCAAAATGGGGCATGAACTGATTACTCCTTGAACTTATCAAAATCTCTCTGTGCTGAATCACTACGTGAGAAAGCTCACTTCATTGTCAAATCTGTCAATGGGGTTGCTAGCTGTGAAAACTCTTTGATGAACCTTTTGTAATAGTTGCAAACACCAAAAAACCCTCTCAAGTATGTTACATTCTTAGGTGGAGGCAAATCCATGACTGCCTCAATTCTCTCATCATCCACACTAACCCCTTGGGCATTAATTTTGTTCCCTAGGTATAATATCTCTATCTATCCAAACTCCCATTTTGATGCTTTGGCAAAGAATGATTGCTGCTCTAGAATACCAAGCACCTCATTTTTGTGCCTCAAATGATCCTCCCATGTCTTTTTATAAATCAAAATGCCATCAAAGAAAACTAGTACAAATTTCCACATCTGCTTAATTAATACTTGATTAATGCAAGACTAGAATGTGGTAGGTGCATTAGTTAACCTAAATGGCAAGACCAAGAATGCATAATGCCCATAATGACACCTGAAAGCTGTTTTATGTACATCCTCATCTCTTAGCCTTATTTGATGATTCCTTGATTGTAGATCAATCTTAAAAAAGTACATTGCATCGTGAAACTTATCTATCAAATCATTGATCTTGGGAATGGGGTAGTTGTTCTTGATTGTATTCTTATTAAGGGTTCTACAATTGATGCACATCCTCATAGTACCATCCTTCTTGACCAATACCATGGAAGAAGCAAATGGGCGAGATCTCGATCGTATGTGTCTCATATCTAACAACTCCTTAATTACCTTCTCAATCTCTTACTTGTGCCTCGAAGGATGATGATAAGGTGGAGTAATTATTGGTTTCACTCCTTCCTCCAACTCAATCACATACCGAAAACCTGTATCTGGTGGCGACCTTGAAGGAATATCGCTAAACACCTTGCTATGCTTATCCGAGATGGATTGGATGTCAATAGGATAAGATCTTCCATCCTTGGATGAATTTGTGTCTATAATCAAACACTCTACTACCCAAGCCACTTGGTCTCTACGAAAATCCCTTTCCATCTTTTTCCCGAAATAATCTTGGGAACCCCATTGGATAGGCCTCAAAGAACCACCTCCTCTCCTTCGAATTTGAATCTCAACAACTCTATAGTTTGATAGTTTTGTGTAAACTTGCCACATGAATGCAACCATTGCACACCCAAAACCAAATCTGTTTCACCGATGCCAACCACATAAAAGTCATCTTCCACTCTATTTTTCTCTAGATGCTGAATCCTTTTTTGCATGGAATAGTAAACCCATCAACCATTGTAACCTTGAATCCCTCAAATCATCTATTCTCAATCTCATCCTAGTCACCAAACCCTCATTGATGAAGTTGTGGGTAGCCCCACTATCAAACAAAATTGTCACTATATCTCCTTGTAAGACTCCTCTGACTCAGAAAGGATAATACTTGGGTGCTTTTGAAAGTGTAGCAAGTGTGCCTCTTGACGACTCTTCTCCTTCCTTGTCCTTATGTCCTGCTTCATCAACTACAACCTCGGGTTTGAGTTCTTCCATCTTTGAATCCTCATTGGAAACCATCTCTATGTAGTGTACCTATCCCTTTCCCAAACATCTAGGGTCCTAGCTCCCATAGCTCTCTACAAGGAAAGTATATTATTTTTGCTTTGAAGTTTGTTCTTGTATTCTTCAATCCCGCTTGGTTTTGAAGGTAGTGCCTTAGGTTGAGGGGAACTCTTATAAAAAAGTTTCTTATGCTGACTCGATGGTACATTTTTGGAGTAGAACTCATTCCTAGTCGTTGAATCCCCCAAATTCAAAGCTCTCTTGATGGCTTTGTGCAAGGAACTTGGGTCAAATGCCCTTATCAAACCCTTGAGTGGTTTGGCTGGATCCTCTACAAATAGTACTATGAGCCTTCTCTTTGTCACATTTGGAATCATCACTAATAGCCTTTAAAACTTTGCCACATAATGCTCAACTGTACCCTCTTGTATCAGCTATGCTAATTCTCTGAAATGAATCTTTCAATCCTTCCTATCAAACCTCTCCATCAATTTTTGATTGAACTCTTCTAGAGCGTAATCGAACCATTTCCTTGAGTCACCATGCTATGGTACCACCATTCATGAACCACACCTTGTAGGTGAAGGGTGGCAAACTTGATCGCTTCCTCCTCATACATGGGGTTCAATGAGAAGTAGTTATCCAACTTTTGTAACTATGCCCTAGTTGTACAATTATTCGTTCTATCATAAGTGGGTATAGTTATCTTTCCCAACCAATGTTGTATGTCTCCCCAGGGTTTATCCTAATGACATCTCCTTCCCCTTCTATGCTCATTCCTTGTTTTCATATCATAGTACTCAATGAAGGACATGCCACGACAGATTGTTGGACTTAGGGCACTATACTTTGCATAATACCTTGCCATGTCATCCTCTTGTCTTGGTGGTAGTTGCTGCTCTTCTGTAAAATTTTGATTCATGTCATCCTCTTGTCTTGGTGGTAGTTGCTGCTCTTCTGTAAAATTTTGATTAGGTCTACTGACACTCCATTATTGATTCATTCCTCTCAAAGTCCAAACTGTTTCTGCCATGGAATCTCTCATGGAAGTCCAAAATTCCTTAGTCAGTTCCTTGGTCAGTTCCTTGTTTTCCTTTCTAATGATTTTTTGAATGTTTACTTCTTCATTCTTGTCAACCATGGTTTCCTCTTTCATCTTCTCCCTTTACTGATACCTAATTTCCTCATCACTCCTTTACATGAATCTGGATCACATTGTCCCACAGGCTGGCTAGAAAAAGTGGCTCTAATACCAATGTACTATTCTTGCACTTAAATCATTGGTACTTCACTAATTCACACTTCAATCATTCATCACAAAAAATGATAGTGATTGGAAACCAACTTGAGGAGGAATATAGAATTGACTGTTCAAATTTGATGAGTTTAGGAGTTGCACAACAAGTCAGTGTCTTACTTTCCAATGTTATCAATGAAGGAAATTAAAATTGTAAATTTATTTCAAGATCCAGCTAGAATTGACACCTATTACACCTTTTGTTCATTGGTCACCCATTGTAAGCACCATCTATGTATTCCTCCACTATGATTGAGGTTTAATAAGCACTTTTTATGTGTCTCCTGACTATGGTTGAGATCTGAGTAAAGATTGGGCAATTCCAAGCTGGTGAGCAGCAGTGACAGTGTTGTGTGTAGCACTTTGGTGGCTGCAGGTTTACCTCTGAGCTATGTTACTGAATTGTCAGAATATTACCCTGATTTCAGGTATGAGTATTACTTGAATCGGGTACTAGTTGGAATTCCCTGAGAATCAGTTAGGGTTCGGGTTTTTCCAAGTGGTGATTTTAACTCGAACAAAGTCACCGTTTTAATAGACACAGAACCCTTCTCCATAAACGATCTTTGTATTTGTGTTCCAAAAACACTTGCAGGAAAATCTCGCAATTTGCTATGCCCCAATTTTTTTTATCACCTGGAATGGGGATTCTGGCCGCTTCCCTCTCTCGAGTACCGCCGAGAGCAAGGTGAACTGTCGAGTTAGCTAGAACTTGGCATATGTCTATAAATATAATAATATTCTATAGACTGTATTTTTAATACTCTAATTTTGTTTTTTAATTATCTAATTTAGTATATATTTAATATATAATTTAAAATGATGAATTGGACGGATGGAGTTTGAGCGTGCACGGGTGTTTGTGTGCAGGTTTGTGGCCCTCCTAGCTGTGGCTTGCATGTAAGGAGTGGCTGGTGCATGCGCTCGGGAGGGGGTTCTGTGCTTAGTGCGAGGTGTTTTATGTTTTGGGGTGGGTTTTTTTGGAATACGGGGGGGGGGGGTTTCTTCTTGTTTTGGGTTCTTTGTTTTGTTTTGGGGTTTGGGTTTTGTGTAAGGTGCTCAAGTCTTGGTTGTTTATGGATCTAGAGGCTTTTCTTGCTAGATCTGCCTTCATGTCTTTCTCGGATGTTGTTATGGGGGGTGATTTCTCCCCATCTAGACAAGCTATGTTTGCGGATCTCAAGAATAATGCTTCAAATGGTGCGGGTTCATCGCATGGTGGATTATCTCGGATTTCGAAAGTGAATGGTTGCCTGGCTAGGAGCGAGAATCGCCCAGTTTTTGTTATCCAACCAGAATCTATTGCTAAGGATGTTGCTTGTTGGAGAAATCATGCTTTAATTTGCAGGTTCATGGGAATCAGGGTTTCTCTCCCATTTCTGGAGTCTTGGGCCCGTCGTACTTGGAACCCAAAAGAAGACATGGAGGTTTTGCAAGCGGCAAATGGGTATTTCATGGTAGTTTTCTCATGTATTGCTGATTGTAATAAGGCTTTTGAAGGAGGGCCCTACTTTTACAATCAAGTGGGGCTGTTCTTGAAACCTTGGCATACTAGATTTAATCTAGCTGAAGAGCTTCCGTTGCGGGTTCCAATCTGGGTGAGACTTCCTTGGCTTTTAGTTGAATACTGGAGGAACGATATTTTGCATAGTATTGCTTTTTTGCTTGGTAAGCCGGTGGGGCCATCACAACAGACATTAGAGCAGAGGGCTCTTTCTTTGGATCCTATTTTTGTGGAGATTGGTCTAAACAACCCGCTACCTGATTCGCTGGAACTTAAAGTTGGGTCCACATCGTGGATTCAATAGTTGGACTATGGGACTCTAGCATTTCGGTGTAGAATCTGCTACGAATATGGTCACCTACGACAAAAGTGTCCTAAACTTAAGGTCTCTGGTTCTTCTTCTGGTGGGGTTTTTGCTAGGATGCCTCCTCGCTCAGACCCTTCGAAGGAGAAAGGCAAAGCCCCTATGTCTGAAGGGGAAACAGATAAGGAGGGTTTTGTTTCGGTGAAATCTCGCAATAAGGGAAGAGGCAAAAAAAGAACCCTTAGGGATAGGCAGGATGATGCAAGTTTCAACCGTTTTGAGGCCCTAGAAGACTTGGACCAGCAAGCGATGAGCCCGAATAAGGGTGTTTCTATTGATAATGTCTATGAGGTGGAACAGTTAGTCTCTCATGAGAACGAGAATGGCAATCTCTTTGTGGAGCCAAGTGCTATGGTACCTCTTGGTCATGTCTCAAAATCTCCTATTTTACCAATCATTCCAACGGGGTTAGAGGGGGATTCTTTCCCATCTACTGACTGTATGGACTCACAATCTTTGGGTACAGTTCAGGATTCGGGTATGGGCCTCTAGGTTTCTTCTTCTTTGGGTCTTCGCCAAAAAAAATTTAAGAAGGGGAACTTAGAGAAGCCTTCCAAGGCTGGGAGGAAGAAAGATCAAGACAAGATCAAGATAATGGGTGAGAATTTGGTGGAGCTGGGTTCTATTAAACCTCGACTCCCATTTTTCTAAACCCCATAGTTGATTGTTCTCTCTTGGAATGTGAGGGGTTTGAACCCATCCCTCGACAAAAGGCTGTTTAGGAAATGATTAAGGCCCATTCCCATGATGTTGTGTTTATCCAGGAATCTAAGTTGTCTGTAGAGGGTATGGATAAGATTTCTTCCAAGCTTTGGTGGCATGGTCAATGTCATTGCATTGGTGCTCAAGGTAGTGCAGGTGGGATTGTTTGCTTCTAGGACACACGAAAGATCTCCCCCTTGTGGTGGATTGCGAGTAGAGCTTCTCTATCCATGTTTGCTCCAAGCTTCGAATATGAAGAAATCCTGCTGTTTTCTAATGTTTATGCTCCTATTGATCTGCCTGGTAAGGCTCGTTTGTGGGATCATTTAAGGTATGTGAGATTTTTAGCTCCTTTGTTTCTTTGGGTTGTGGTTGGGGATTTTAATTCTATTCTCAGTCTTGAGGAGAAGAGAGGTGGATTGGATCGTTTGGAGCCCTCTTCATTTTTGTTTAACTATAATATAACCCAGCTTAATTTGATTGATATAAAGCCTCTTAATGGTTTGTTTACTTGGAGTAATAAGAGGTGTGGTGTGGACCTATCTTTGAAAGGCTAGATAGGTTTTTGGTTTCCATTTTTTGGTTAGGCAACTAGTGGATTTCCAATTCTAAAATCCTTGACTGGCGTGGTTTGGATCACTGGCCCATAAAATTCTCTATGCAGGGTCAAGAAAGTGTCAAGAATCCTTCCTTCAAATTTCAATTAATGTGGCGGCGGGAACCTTCTCTGTAGGACCTTGTCAAGGTTTGGTGGTCTAATGGTCTCCCTTCGCATCAGACATCCATGTACACTTTTGTTAAAAGGCTCCATTTTGTGAAATTTCAGCTAAAGAAGTGGAATAGGGAATGCTTTGGGAATTTATTTAAGGAAAATTCAGCAGCTCAAAACCAGTTGGATATTATTTCTAGGAAGAACATAGACCAAGGTATCACTCAAGAGTCCCTTAAGGCTGAAGCAGAAGCTTTGGAGAAGTTGTTTAAATGGGAATTACGGGAGGAGTTGTTTTCGAAGCAAAAATCAAGAATTAATTGGCTACATGAGGGAGACAGGAATACTGCCTTCTTCAATTCCATCAAAGCCAGGGCATGTGAATCTTATTTCCTCTATTATGTCTTCTCAAGGTGCTCAACTATCTTCCTTTCATGATATTTCCTAGGAGGCCATTCGGTACTTCTTTTCTTTATTCTCAGAGGATGCTCTTGAGGATTTGGAATAAGTGAATCAGGTATTGGCTTGTATCCGTTTTGTGGTTTCCTATGAAGCCAATGTTGAACTTTCTCGGCCCATTTCTCTTGATGAGTTGGAGGAGGTTGTTTTCAGCATGAAAAAAGGTAAGGCCCTGGGCTCGGATGGGTTTCTTGTGGAGTTTTTTCAGAATATTGGGAGATTATCAAATGGGATCTTTTGGAGGTGGTGCAGGAATCTCAAGAAAGTTAACAAATGTTGAAAGCTTTGAACTCAACTTTTTTGGCTCTTATTCCCAAATGTGAGGGTGCTAATTCTTTTGATCTTTTTCAGCCAATCGCTTTGTGTAATGTTTTTTATAAGATCATTGCAAAGTTGATTGCTGAGAGATTAAAACCTTGGTTGAATAATTTTGTCTCAGAGGAGTAGGGGGGTTTTGTGGCTGGCAGCCATATTCAGTATGGTGTTGTGATTGTGGCTGAGGCTCTCCACTCCATGGAGGTTTCTAAAGAGAAGGCTATGTTTGTCAAATTGGACATGGCTAAGGCTTATGATCGGGTCAGATGGTCCTTTCTTCGCAAGATTTTGTGTGCGTTTGGGTTTGCGGAGGACTGGATTAATTGGGTGATGAATTGTGTCCTGTCGGTGTCGTATTCTGTGCCGATTAATGGTGTGCCCTCTTCTTTGTTTGGTGCTTCTAGGGGCCTTAGGTAGGGTGATCCCTTGTCTCCTTATCTCTTTATTATTATGGCTAAGGGTTTGGGCAAACTTCTTAAAGCCTATTTGAGTCGGAGGCTGATTTAGGGTTGGTCTTGGGGAGATGGCTTGGTTTCATAGACCCATCTGCAGTTTGTGGATGATACTGCCCTTTTGGGTATGGCCAGGATCAGGGAAGGCGAGCAACTTCAGACAAGCTCTAGATGCTTATATTGCTGCTTTGGGTCAGAAGATTAATGAAGGGAAGTCATCTATCTTTTTCTTCAACACTCCTCCACTTATTCAATCTCGGATTGCTCGCATTCTCAGATTTCAGATTGGTAATCTTCCTTTGTTGTATTTGGGGGTTCCCCTCTCTATGTCCCCTCTGGCAAGAAGGACTTGGCAACATATTCTGGACAAGTTTAGGGGTTATGTCAATCACTGGACTTGTCGGTGGCTGTCCTTTGTGTAATGTCCCCATTTTAGCCCTACGCTCTTCTTAAGGTTTTAGCCTATTTCCGGAAACTCATAGGCTAAGCAGCACTGAAAATTAGGGTTTCCTATTTTTTAGGAGGTTTCAGATGTAGTTTTGAGGGCTTGCATGCATGGGTTTTTGATGCATGTTTGGTGGAGTTTTCTGGGTTTTTAGAAAGCTTCAGAATGGTGTATCATGCATCTCCATCTGATAACTTTTCTAGGCACTTACTATTTATAGTAAGTCATGTTGGCTTCCCGAATTGTACTTAGAAGGCGTTTGGAGACACTTACTATTTATAGTAAGTCATGATTACTGCTCAGATGAAGTTTTGCAAACTTACTATTTATAACAGTTACTATTTTTAGTAAATCTATTTATAGCAGTATCTTTCTAGCAGTAGTTCAATCATCTGCAGTTCACATTTTGGGTAGTGTGGCTGTTCAGCTGGCTTTTTGAAAGGTTTTGAAGTTAACTTATTATTTTTGGCAGTGGCTATTTTTAGTAAGTCTATTTGTGGCAGTGGCACCGTCAGCAATTCTGCTCAGGTCATCATTCTATTTCTGGCAGAATTAGTTTGAATGTTGGCTTTGGGTTTTGGCTTCTATCCCTCCTTGGACTAAGTCCCAGACTTAGTCAATTTTTCATATCTTGAAGTTGTACCCCATGCCAAGGCTTGATGACTTTAAGTTGTCGTAATGAAGGGGACATAAGGGAGTCGATTTTCATAAGCATTTAAATGTTTGTTTTAAATGTTTATTGTTGCATTTTGAAATGGACACCTATAAGGGAAATGTTTTGATATTTCAAATAAATTAATTGCCAAAAAGTGGCGTCCCTTGGAGGAATTGAATAGTTTCTTGTTGGGAGTTACAGTTTGCTTCAGTTGCCAATTTGAAGCTTATATATTGGTGCTTTGCTCTTTGTATCTCATCTTGGAAAATTGGAAAGTAAAGTTATGCTGCTGGTTTGAATCCAAAACCTGGCTAAGGGGAAGCTTAGCGAATTCAATCCATTCTTCGGGCCTGAAACTATGGCTCCCTAGGTGGATCATTATGATTGTATTTCACCCTAAAATATAGATGGAGCTTCAATTTGATAAAATCGAACAAGTTGCTGATGTAAAGCTTGTTTTTTAAGTTGCTGATTTGCCATGGCTGAAGCTGATTTCTGCTCACAGCTTCAACGTGGATTTTTGTTTCGTTTTGGGTGATCGTCCATGCTGTTCTACTGTGAAGGGCGCCCCTTTTTGGAAAGTTTCAGAATTTTTGGTTGAGTGTGGATTTTTTTAAGAGAAGGTCAACCCTCTTGGCAGGCCGTACCATCTCATTGGACTTGCATTGGGAAACGTGCCTCTTGTTGCTGCTGTATTTGGCTCGTTCTCTCCTTGAGGTTTGGGCGCACATCTCCTAGTTGTTGTTGGGCTGTGGTTTGGGAGCTTTCTGAGTTGATTCGGGAAAGATACGTCCGTTTTGGTGAAGTCATAGCTTGCTGGTCTGATTTTCTGTACCTTCTGTTTCTGATCAGATTAGTTAAGTTTTATTATTATGCTGTTTTGAGCTTCAATTAATCATCTATTCAAATTGTAAACGTTAGAGGAAGTGATACTCTAACCATTGCTTATTTTGAGAACTCATTGTTGATATATTGCAGCTGTTTAGTAATTGTTTGTAAGCTGATTAGTAGTACTAACAGCAATTTGTTTACTTGCTGCAATTTACTTTGTTATTTTCCCCCCACGAAAATAAAGTGGTTGTGTGGATTGTATACCCCCCACATTTAAGTGGAAGTGAGGTTAATTGGCTGGCTTGCCGCTTTCAAATGTTTGTAATAATCACACCCACAAAATAAGTGGAATATTCCCACCGCTTGTGGATGCCTGCTTCAGAAAAAGAAGTTTATTTCAGTTTAATATTTCCACCGAGGTCCTTACAAAAACTTCGGCTTAATAGCATCCCGTAGCTACCTGGAATGTCAGCTACCAGGATGGTCATCATAATCTTCTTTTCTGGACAAGCCGCCAGCCTTACTTGAGCATCTTTCAACTGTCCGACTAGTGGCACCGACTTAGACTCCAGTGAGTAACATTTGTCTTTTGTGTTGGTGCATGATAGTCCTAAAGCGTTCATCACTTGAAGCAGCATGATATTATCTGAGGCTCCCGAATCAATGATACAGTTGCTCAATTTGTAACCTCCCATGTATAGAGAAATATAGAAGGGCTTGGGTTTGTCTCCCGGTGGAATAGATGACTCGAGCAATGTTGGTTGCTTGGCTGGTCCTTTCTTTACGAACTTGAGAAGTCGGTCGACTTGCTCTGGGTGTTCTTGGAGATATTCTAATTGAGAAATCTGCACTTTGTTCTTCATCAAGGAGTCTACAATATCAAAGTTTGCTGAAGACGGATCTTGAGCATTTACATTTTCCTGAGAAGACTTGGAAGCAAAAGCTACTTCCTTTACTTTTTCTTTTTCTCTTTGTACCTGAAGTCTCTCTTCATCCTGTGCTTTCTGATGTTGATTTCGTGTGAACACAGGAGATATATGATTCTCAAGATTCATGGCAAGAGAGTAATGATGGGGATCCTCTTCTTCTTCTTCATTGGGTTCACTTTCTAAGTATCCTGTTGCGGAGTCGCCATCGAAGTTGTCTGTTCGTGGTAAGACAATGTTCGAACTAGGAGCAAGTACAAAGTTTGATTTTGGTGTAGTTTCGGAAAAACCCATGATCTGAGTCATCCTCAAATTCTCAGGACATGAAGAGCCGGTGTGCTCGTTAGTATCATGGAAGGAGCAAAACACAACATTCTGTGTTGTCAGTTGCCTGCCTTGGTGGCCCTCGTGGCCTAAAGTTATTGAAAGGCTGGAAGTTATTCCTCCTTGGTTGGAACGACTGTTGCTATGCTTGGTATTGCTGTGGAGCTTGATATTGCTGTGGTGCTGGTAATGCAAGTGGTGCAGGTGGAGCAGGCTGAGTGGGCAACTACCTCTTGAGAATAGTCATTTCATTCGCCACCTTTTGTAATAGTGGATCAACAGAACTTTGAACTAAAGGCCTGATAGAATCACCCTTCATGTTTCCACTAGTGATCATGTTGTCCTCAATCTCTATTGCGCCTTGTTGTGCATTCTCTAATTTTATTTCATTAGCCGACTTGAGAAAGAAGGCTATCTCAGATGGGAGAGCATTGATGAAACTGCTCAACAGTATTTCAGGCAACGAATTGAGTGTATGTGAAAGTTGTGTGACCAGGCGGTTAAACCTTGCCACAAACTCTCTCATTGGTTCATGAGCCTCCATCTTTGAATTGGAAAGTTGGGCGAACAATCAGTGACTATCTTCTGCGGGCTTGAATCTTGCAAAGAACTTGTCACTCATAGTAGCCCAGTTTGTAATGCAACCTGGTTCTAGGTGAGGGAACCATTCAGTTGCAACATCGTTGAGGGTCTCGACGAAGAGACATACTGCAATATCTTCATGTGCCACGTGCAAGACGCCGCAAGCTGTTCAAAAGGCTGAAACGTTATCATCAGGATGTTGTGTTCTGTCTCCATGGAACTGCGGGAAGTGCTTTTTCGATCCCTTAGGAAGTTCATGATTTTTTGCCAATGCTAAAGGTCCAATTTGATTGCCCCGAGGTAGTGGGATCGGGCACCTCCGATTGCAATTATGGTTGTTATTGTTGTTGTTGTCACCCATTGCTCCTGGTTGAAATACAGGTTCCTCTAACTTGATTTCGGGTTGTTCTTCTTTGATATCAGGTACGATGATGACCTTGGGAGCTACGTTGGATGGCTCTCCAACTTGAATGGGATGTGGTATGAAAGGATCAACGTTGATGTCTTCTTGAAAGAGAGGATTCCTCCTTCTTGTATAAACTATGTAAGCCAGGATTGGCTAATCCCACGCAGGATCAGGCAATACGGGTCTTCCGGCTGCAATGTCGACTTTCCTTTCTTCTTTGTCTAGGATGTTAACAGCTTTTCTCCACTAAGCAAGGGTCTCCTTCTTCTCAAAGATGAAACTCCTTAGGCTATTGATAATGTCCGCTTGCTCTCCTTCAATTATCTCGAGATTCTTCTGGATAACTAGAGGCGTAAGATCAGGTTGTTGAACTGGAGCAGTAGGACGCCAAAGAGTCATTCACATGTTGCAAAGCGCAAGCTTTCTTTAAATTCTACGCTTCGTGCCCCACGGTGGGTGCCAGAAAATTGTTGGCGTTTCAAATCGCACCTTTGGAATGCGTTTTGGAAACAAACAACTATGTGCAGTAAATTGCTCTTCGAATTAGGAGGGGAAGCTCCCTCTTTTGCTGAGTTGCATAAAGAAAGTAAACTAAACTAATTTTGCCTATCTTTTTGGTTCAGCTGCGAGAACACAAGGTTATAGAACTCTAGATGTTGCAGCTAAAGTTTTCCCTTTAAATGAAACTTAACAACAACTTAACTTATGCTAAAGACATTTCTAGCCTCTCAAGTAAACGCAGAGCAAGAGAGTTAGAAATGAACGAGATTGATTTTCTGACAAAAATACTTAAATAAACTTTCTTCAACACACATCTACTGAATTTCAATGCAAGCTGAAAAGGAGATCATATAAGTATTACACAATAAATGGAAATATGAGACTTTATATCGGGGCAGCAAAGCAAGCTCAAGACTTTATTTTCTCACACTTCGAGCACAAAGATTACAATTCTGGGACAAGAAGTTGTGGCAAAATACATGCAACATACGATCAAACCAGATTATAATTGACACAAAACACATGCACTAAACAAGCATTTGCAGCTAAGGAGGCATGCAAACTTGCTCTTTACACAAAGTGAACTGACACTAATCAATAACAAACATGAAGGCATAGGCTCAACAATTCTGTTATTACAAGCACGGTTAAACTAAAATGAGCAAACATTGCTCTTATTTATACACAAGCAAAGGAGTAGGGAACCCTAAAATCTCCTTGCTTTTAAAACTACTACTTGCCAACGTGCAAGCTTTATTTCTAATCCTAGAAAAGATAAAACATCTAAAACCTAGAAAGCATCTAAAAATAGAAAATGCCAACTCATTACAGTCGTTTTCTTTCTATCCTCAAAGAATGGATAAGAATCATGACAAGAATAGAAAGAAAGCTAGAAAGAAGCTTCTAGAAGAAAGCTGATTTAAATCTCGATCACATCCCCGCTAAAAAGCGGGCAACTTCATTCTTGGTGGGAGTGCCAATACTATTAATAACAAAATGCCGCTTTTCCAAGATTTCTTCACCATCTGCAATAGATCTTAGGAAATCTTCACTCTCATTGGCCGTTTTCTTGAACTTTGCTGACATCATGGAAATCATCTTCATTCTTCCAACACTGCCATCGCTGCCATGCATGATACTCTAAAACTCTGCTTGGACTTCATCAAGCCCAATGTATGCACCATCTTCAAGGCAATACTGACAAGGAATTGCTGCAACAAATTCTCTGATAAACCTAAGAGTATCAATAACTCTTTGCTTATACACAACAAACCCCTCAGATATTCTCACATACGTATTAACCTTGAAAAGGTGACCTTCTTTCCACTCCAGGATTTGTCTTTTGTGTTCTCTTGCCATTGTAGAGCCGTAAGCCATATCTAAATCTGCAATTATGATTTCATGCATCCACTTGAATTCGGCTATCAATTGCTCAAAATCTTGGATACCTTGACGTAAGTCATGAGCCTTGTATCTCAGTTGAAAGACCTGTGCTAGAATCTCTTTTCCTCCTATAATGAACTCTTCAATCCATTCTTGAGTTTGTTTTCCACAAATAACCAACTGTCTCAACTCTTGTTGATCAGCTGGTGTCTCTAAAACTTGGGGCAACAACTATGTTGTTTGTGAGGTGCCATGAATGAGATTAGATATACACAACCGGAGTTGACGATTTTCAGCCTTGAAGGCTGCCTTGTCTTCTCCATCCTTTTACACTCTTTCTTGAATATTTTCTGTTACCATCTTGAACAAACTCATGTCAGCATGTCGGGTACTTTTACCAAGATTTGCTTTGACCATTATAAAATCATCAACATCCACCTCATCCCTGATTCTATCTTCAAGAGGCGTAGCTATCTTCATAACCATTTCACCATCAGGATTTCTCTCAAAGTGGATTTGTTTCTTTGCCTTCTTCTTGGGTGCTTCCTGATATACGTTGAGATCATCAACATTTACCTGATAAGAAGGCCTTCTTCTTGTCCTTCCCAAGGAGCTCTCAAGCCAAGATGTGGTATCTCTACTAACATCCATGTTTTGAATAACTGCAACATTGACCTCTACCTCCTCGTCTCCCAAATCAATGTGAATTGGTGAAGACCTCGGAGATGGCAAAGGGTCTTGTATCAAAGGCACATCTTTTGTTTCATCTTGAGGTATGGGCTCATGTGGAGGGGCTTCTATTTCAGCTGTAGGCTACTCTTGGATGACAATCCCTGTGTAGTCCAACCTCTTCTTTGTACTCTTTGTAGACCTACTACCCTTCACAACTTCTCGACCTTTTCCTTTTGTCTTTGACTGAGCTTTAGAAGAAGAAGGAAGCAATGGATGAACCCTTGGCGGCTCTGCTATTGGAATTGACTTCATTCTTTTGAGTGTCAAGAAGGTCTTGCTATAATCAACAACCCGACGAGTCCTTTCTTCCATTGTGAGGCATTCTTTATTGGCCCAATTGACCTACGGAAGGGGTTGTTGCTCAATCTGATTTCTAATATAGGCTGGGAGAATTACATTCTCGTCATCATCGGATAACCCTTCAATGTCTTCGGATAAACAATCTTTCATTTGATGAAGGGCGAGTCTACTATTGCTTCGCCTTCGCACCTCGAACTCATCTCTGCAATTAGCCCAAAAATCTTCAAGTGTGGGCACATGAGCATAGTTTTGACCAAGTCGAGTTGCATAGACACCATGGGGATCATAAGATCGTCTCTCGTTGAAAGGCTTGAGACCAAGTTTATCTAACTCATTACCCATTATTTTAGCATCTGCAAATGATCTACATCTGTATATTCCCATTTCAAAAGGGAAGCTGAAGGCTGGTTTCTTTTTGTTTCGCAAGCAGGTGTGAACATTTGATACTTGCCTTAGAAACTCCATACACACAACTTTATTTGACGGATACCTTGGTAACATAAGAGGAGCATCTGAATAGCCATAAACCCTTAGGTAAGTGAAAGTAGCAAACTGAATAAACCAATCGGCCCATACTGACATTGTTGTCCTGACAATAGATGAAATGCGTACATGAAGCTCATTGTCCAGGTCACGCACTGTATATATTAGGAATGCTTCATGCACTCTTTTGTAGTGATGCGATGCCGCAGTGAACTCCAACTGAGTGTAGTATTTATAAACATGTACATTTAAAGAACTCTCCGTGTTTAACCCTCTGAATTTGCCTTGAAAGGCAACCAAGTAGACTAGGTAGGAGATCATATGGAATGCATGTCGATTGAAATATTCAGTTATTTGATGATGAAGACAATCACTGATAAATGTAGGCCAGTCATAGAACTCTGTCTTCTTCATGATGTGAGGTATCACATAGAACATCCAAGGCTGAAACTTCGTTGCATCCGCTTGACCAGTAATTCAGTTGAGTAAGGTGATTATTATGGCAAATTCATCCTTGTACTCTCCTCTCCCGATGTTCTTTGGCAATGTACTGTGTTTTTCTTTCAGCCACCTGTGTGCGATCTTTTTGCTATGCTTTTCTTGGTGTTCTTCCCATATCTTTTCACATTCTTCTATGTTGATGGTGACACTTCCAGGCCATGGTGGAATTGAGAAGCATCTCTCGATCATGTCCGGCTTTAAGCTGCATATGATTCTTCCATCTATTGACTGGATTTCCCTTGTGGCAGGATTATAATGCTTGATACAAGCAATTATGAATTTCAAGCTTTGTACTGAAAAATGTATGGATACTGTTGCAAGAAGACCTGAATGGCCAAGATGCCTGATGGTAAAATTGCTGCATCTTCCAAAGCACGCAGATTGAATACTAGCTTGATATGGTGTAAGTCAGGCTCGGGTGTTTCTATGAAATCATGGTACAGTGTTGTTTTGGTCTTAAACTCTGTAAGGATGTACTCCATTCTGCAAAACTCGAAGATTGATTGTGAACACGCCTAGGTTCTGACAAGTTTTGGCAAACTTTCTAAGTTTAGTTTGCTGATTTTTTCTTCGTCAAACGGATGAATTTTTTGAAATTTTTTTTGAGATATGGGTTTTGATTAGAATTCCGTTATAAGCCAACCCAGATCGTCCGTTTTTGAAAATTTGGAGTGAAGATTGAAAAAGCAGCAAACCCTAATTTTCTCCGAAAAAAGCAGAAAAAGCTAGCATCTGGGTATTGTTCATGAGCATATTCTGGAAGAACCCAGTTGATCAGATGTTGAAAACCCTAGCTTTTGACTGAAAAAACAACCACTTTAAGTTTCTCTGAAAAAGCTATGATATGGGTTTTGTCCAAAAGAAGGTTTGAAATAGACCTAGAAGATTAGAAATTGAAAAATTTGACGTTTTCTCTAACATGCAAAATAAAAAGCAGCTGCTGCAACCTTGAGAAAATCCTTCAAAAATTGTCCAGAAGATAGAACAAATATAGACCAGCTTGCTGAAAATTGAAAACAATAGCCTCCTTCACAAATTTGATGTTCTGGATAAATAAATATGAAAAAGCAAGCCTTCTTTGAGCGTTGATCTGAAAAATTTATGAAAAACCAGCAAGTTTATGTTCTTGAATCTTAAAAATATAGTTTTGAAGTTGCTGCTCTATCTCTCCTTGAAGCCACTTGCAAGAAAATATGAAAAATAAAACACAAAGATGCTTTTAAATAAGTTTTTTGTCTTGAGAAACAACTCTCAAACCCTAATTTAAGTTCATGCAATGAGCTTAGGCGTTTTTTCTTTTTTTCAAAGTTTTTGAAATTTTCACTAAGGCATTGCAAGTTGGGCGCCCTTCTTGAGGTGAGGCGCCCAGTCTCTCCAGACTTAACCAATTTTTTACCATTTTCAACTTCTCCTCAATTTTCCACCCTAGTTTGATCCTGTCTCCTAGCTTCCAGATTGATCTGACGGATGAACTGAAAGTTTCATCATGGAGCCTGATCGAATCTGACGACATTGTTCTGTAGATATCTTCTGACAAGAACTTCGTTTGACCCTTCAAATTGTTGGGTGCCTATCTCCACCAGGGGCACCGACTTTCTCCAGTGTTAGCCATTTTTATGATCTTCAAACTTTGCTTGTCTTCTGACCTTCAGATGAATTCATGATTCCGGACATTGTACTGATCAGATTGGCTGGCTGTCAGGTTCACTGGATAGCTAAGAAGATTCTGGAAGGGGTCTCCTGGATACTTCATCTCTGGAAACTGTCATTTAAAGGCTCTAAATCCTAGGCACCCTTCTCCTTTAGGGGCGCCATCTCCTCTAGAGATAGTTTTTATTTTGAGTTTTTCACTGTTGCTTTTGACGTTTGTCATTCCACTTACTTTTCTCCAGTGTTACCCCAAGTTTCTGGGACGGGGACGGTAGGGGACGGCGGAACGAGTCCCCAAGTTTCCAATTTTTCAGGCCAAATTTAGGGACGGCAGGGGATGGCTATATAAAATATAGAAAAATTTAAAATATATAAGGAAACATTAAATATTCATATGAAAACATGGATAAAGCATGCATATATACATTATAGAAACTTAGCATATAAATTTTTTGTTAAGAATTCATTGCCAATATAGTTTTTTTTCAATTATGATATGAAAATCAAAATAAAAAGAACATGGTACATTGTTGCTGTCCCCCTGGTCGTTTCCGGGACGGGGACAGGGGGGTTTAGACCAGGGGACGTGTCCCCAGGTAACATTGCTTTTCTCCCCTATTTAGTCTTCGATATCTGATTACTGCCAGCTTCGACAGACGTGCTGATGATTGTGTTGGAAAGCTTGATCAAGTCTAACAGAGTTATGCTAGAGGCACCTTTTGCAAATTGATTCATTCAACCCCTCAAAAACTTGGGTGCCCTTCTTCTCCAGGGGCACCTAGATTCACCAGACTTAGCCAATTTTATTGTTTTTCACCTTTAGATTTCTAAACACCCCTCTCCGTGACCTCTGTTTGATTTGGATTTGCCGACGACTGGGTGATCTGATGAGCTGACAAAGACATCTGCTGCGAAGCTGACGAGAAATTGAACAACGTTGCTTGTGGAATCCAACCTCTGACTCCATCATCTGACCTTCCAAAAAGATGGGCGCCCTTCTTCTCCAGGGGCGCCCATGTTGAGCAGACTTAGCCAATTTTTAGCAATTTTCAACTTCTTCCCTCGTTTGGCATGCCTTCCTTGTTTCGGTTGTCGGAAACAGAAAAATTTCTAAGGCATTGAAGTTTGGGCACCCAAACTAAGCAGGGGTGCCTAACTTCTCCAGCCTTAGACAAATTTTTGCATTTTTCAACTTTTTTCGCTTCCTCTCTCCTTTCTCCAGCCTTAGAAGAGAGCTGATTTATGCTTGAACGTTTGATTCTGACACCTGGTAGTTGACTGACCTCCATTGATGACCTTGGATCTCCCGAAACAACTTTTGAAAAAGCAAAATAGACCCAGTAGGGTAAAAACTAATCTTTTTGTGATTCTGACTGCACCGGCCTGATGAGGAAGTATTTTGAGCCAATCAAAATCAACCTTAACCCTAGAAGCCAAACTTCCTATTTTTAGAAAATTTTACAAGTATCCGTTTCTTAAGAAACCCAGAAAAGTTTCTATTTTTAGAAAAATGCTAAAAATAGAAATTTTCTTAAAATTTAGGGACGAAAAATTGAAATCTGGGTATTGTAGGTTTGATTGTTCTGAACTGACCCAAATTGTCAGATTTTGAAAATTTCAAGTTTTTGACCCCCATGCAAGACATGCAAATCCCAATTTTGACCTTTTGGCTTTTTGATAGATTTAATAGTATTTTGACTCATTTCTTCAAAAATGCTTGTGTAGCGAAAATTTTAATTTGGGGTACAACAAGCGCCGTAGCTAAGATTTTCTCTTTTTGAATTTCAACTACGACTAAGCCTACTGTAATGATGCTTTTAACAACTCAAGTAAACTTAGAGCTTGAGAGTTAAAAGTAAACAAGGAATACTCTTTAACATAGATACTTAAACAAACTTTTTCTCAACGCACACCTGAAGACTCATTGTACTTTTCAATGCAAGCTAAATTAAAGATTATCTAAGCAAAACATATAAAACGGAAACCTGAGACAGTAGATCAAAGCAGCAAAGCAGGCATAAGATTACACTTTTGGGACAGCAAGAATGTAGCAATAACAAACTTATAGTTTAGCGATCAAACCAGAATACACTTGACACAAAGAACACATGAACTGAACAATAACTTGCAGCAAAAGAGAGACATGCAAGCTTGCTCTTACACTAAGTGAACATACACTGAATAACAATTTGCAGGCAAAAGTAGGCTGAACAATTTTCTATCACAATAACGGTTAAAGAAAAATGGGCAAGGCTACCCTTATTTATACTCAAGCAAAAGAGTAGGGAACCCTAAAATCTCCTTGTTTTTACAATGAGACTTGCCAACATGCAAGCTTTATTTCTAAAACTAAAACAAGATAACTATCTAACAACCTGTTGAAAGCAAAAAACAGGGAAAATGCCAACTATTACAACTTAATATTTCTCTTTCACAAAGAATGGATAAGGGTGAGACAAGAATGGCAAGAAAGCTCGGAGAAAGCATCAAGTTCACTGCTACTTTAAATCTCCACTACATTTGCCAAAAAGCTTGAAACTGCCTCTTTATCAGGAGTGTTAATAACTTAATACTATCTAAAGCCATATTTCGCTTTTCCAAGATTTCCTCGCCTTCTGCAATTGAACTTAGAAATTTTTTAACCTCATCAGTATTCTTATCTTTTGGAGGCATAGCAATCTCAATGATTATCTCACCATCTGGATTCTTCTCTATGTGAACTTGTTTCTTAGTCTTCTTTACTGGTGGATCTTGGTAAACGCTGTCAAGTTCTGCAAAGTTTAGCTGATATGAAGGCCTCCTCCTCTTCCTTCCCAGGATGTTCTGTAATGTCCCCCTTTCATCAGTAATCCTATCAGTTGCTCATCAGCCTATTTCGGAGTCCCATAGGCTCATTGAGGTGAATCAAGGGGTTCCGTGTTTGGAGGTTTTTGTGGTCTTTCCTTGGTGTTTACTATTTATAGTAAATACTATTTTTGGCAGTTGGTAGTTGTCAGTCTTCAGCTCATCATGTCCTGTTGGAGCAGTTGTTCTGAGTTGAGCTTTGGCCTTTTAAAAAGCATTATTTTGATGAAATTCGTCCTTTTAAGGCAAATTATTCTAATTTTAAGTTGACCCCTTGGCCTAAGGTGTTAACTTAAGTTGTGTTTAAAAGAGGGATTTGAAGGGGGACACCTTCATAAAGAAATTTAATGATTTTTTATTAAAGTCTCTTTGCCATAAAATGGATGCCCTTTTGAGAAGATTATTTTTTTTTTGAAATTGAAATATGTGAAGGCTTTTGGCGTCCCATCTGAGGGAATTGAAGAGTCATCCCATCTTCTTTAAAAATGTGGCTTTGCTCCAGCATTTGTTATCTCATGTTTTTGCCAAACTTATGCTGTCGAAATGACTACTCATTTTGCACTTCGAGGAATGCTGACCTCCTAGTACCATTCTCAATTTTGTGTTTGCAAGATAACACCTAATTGATTCCTTGCTGCTTCTCAAATCAGACTAGCAGATAGAGCTTCAAAGATGAATTTTGGTGTGTTTTACCAAATTTACAATTGCTGATTTTCACACAGCTGAAAGTCGATTTTGTTCACAGTTGAGTGTATGAATTTAATATTGTTTTGGGCATTTGATAAGGTCTTGGCGACCATTTCCAGTGAGTTTCAGATTTTAATTTGAAGTGTGTGTTTTTATGTTGCAAAATCGCCCCTCTCAAGGGCTGTACCATTTAGAGTGCATTGGGAGTTGTGCCAGTTAAATAATGGATGATTTTATGTGTTGTTTCTTCATCATGGCAATGGCACCTATCCTCTAGAGGTGCATTGCTTTCGATTTCACGTAATTCGGAGGTATATTGCTTAAGTTATGAGCATTTGATTGTTTTTGCAGTTGCTGATAACTCATTTCCAGAATTGCAGATTTCTAAATCAGAATTATTTCAGTTTGCTATTTCTATCTTTATTCATCAATTCTCGTTATGATCTAACTTGGAAACATTTTATATCTTGGTGCTTGAAATATTGTGAAATCCTTGTAATTTGCAGCTCTCTTTTATTTGTAAAAAACTATTAACAGTAATACTGTTTTAGTTTAACATTGCTGCATTATCTATCTAATTTCACATTTAGCACCCCTGGATGGTATACCGTCAGTGTGGATAATTTGAATTGTAAGCCTTCTTATACCCACTATCAAGTGGTGAATTCCCATTCTTAAGTGGATGCCTGCCGCAGATGAAGTGTTTTAAATTGTAATCTTTTCCCCCCACTGTTTGGTGGTAGCATGGAAAGTTTTCTCATGGCTGCTTATCCGCCTATTTCCTTTCAATTCAACAATTAGCACTCCACCATATGTTAGCACCTCGCCTGTCAAAGGATCTTGAGTGCACATTCTTGGTGTTGAGTTTAGAATCTCTCTTTCAAGTATAATCTTTGTAACTTGATTCAGTAGATCCTAGGGATCCTCTAACGATATGCCCGCCCCTCCTCCTTAAGTGGTTTTAGGGCGCATTCTTGGTTAGAGTTCTTTTATGCAACGTTTTGGGTTAAACTAACCTTAACGGGTGCTTGGTTACAATGTATTTGTTATCAAAAATCAATTTTTTGTGAGAGAGTATATTTCACGTTCTCAAGCCAAGACGAGGTGTCTTTATTAACTTCTCTGGGATGTTCGGCTTCAGCTTCATCAACCTCTTCATCTTCTAAATCAATATGGATGGGAGAAAACCTAGGCGACAATGGAGAATCAAGTGACAAAGGCATTGCTTTTGCTTGTGGCACTGGCTCTTCTGGTGTAACTTCTGATACAACTGTCGGTTGTTCCTGCTGAACTGCATCGGAGAAATCTAGCTTTCTTCTTACACTCTTTGCCATTCTACCAATCTTCAAACTTTCAGGAGGGTGGCACATAGCCTTCATTCTTGGTTTTGGTTTGGAAGAAGAAGGTAGGGATGACTGCACTATTGGCGGCTCTGCAATTGGAATGGCTTCCTTCCGTGTTCTCTTGAGTTTTAGGAAAATCCTGTTGCTTTTAACAATTCGGCTTGTTTTTTCTTCAATTGAAGTGCTTCCTTTGATGGACCAATTGACTTGTGGAAGCGACTGTTGCTCAATTTGATCTCTGGCATACATAGGAAGTATGATTTCTCCATCATCATCGGACAATCCTTCTATATCCTCTAACAAGAAATCAGCCATTTGCTGGAGGGTAAACCTGTTGTTATTGCGCCTACACACCTCAAACTCATCCTCACAATTAGCCCATAAATCTTCAACTGCAGGCACATGGCGTGATTTTGGCCAGGATGGGAAGCGAAGGCACCATGAGGATCATATGATCACCTCTCGTTAAACAACTTGAGGTCAAACTTAGACAACTCATCACCCATCACCTTGGCATCCGTCGATGATCTACATCTGTAGATACCCATCTCAAATGGGAAACTAAAAGAAGTCTTCTTTCGGTTCCACAAGAACGTGTGAACTTCATATACTTGCCTCAGAAACTCCATGAACACCACCTCATTAGTGGGATACTTTGGCAACATGATCAGACTACTTGAGAAGCCGTACAGTGTGATGTAGGAGAAAGTAGGAAACTGGATGAACCAATCAGCCCACTCCACCATTGTAGCTCTGGTAACCGATGAAATCCGTACATGCAACTCATTGTCTAAGTCTCTCACTGTATGCATCAAGAATACATCATTCACCCGCTTGTAATGATGTGCTGACTCTGAAAACTCCAGCTGTGGGTAATGATGATATACATGCTGAGTACCCAGAGTTCCTACGATGTTCAAACCTTTGAATTTGCCTTGATAGGCCATTAGATACATCAGGTAGGAAATCATATGAAACTCATGGATTTTGAAATATTGTCATCTGATGGTGGAGACTATCGCTGATCAAAGTCGGCCAGTCATAGAACTCTGTTTTACTAATGATGTGAGAGATGATATAAAACATCCAAGGCTGGAATTTAGTGGCTTTTGCTTGATCCGTGACTCGATTGAGCATAGTGATCATTATCGCAAACTCCTCCTTGAATTCTCCTCGCCTAATGTTCTTTGGCAAATTATTGTATTTCTTCTTCAACCATCTTTGCGCAATTTTCTTCCGGTATTTGTCCTTGTGCATGTGCCACACCTTTTCACATTCTTCAATGGAGATGACCAAATTTTCCGGCCAAGGTGGTATTGAAAAGCATTTTTCAACATCGTTCGGCTTGAGGCTGCAAACAACCTGCCCATTTGCTGCTTGAATTTCTCGTGTTGTTGGATTGTAATGCTTGACACAAGCAATTACAAACTCTAAACTTTGCATTGAGACGAGAATTGAAGCTGCTACAAGTAATCCAGAATGACCAAGATGTTTGGCTGAAACATTTCTTGCATCTTCCAAAGCACGCAAATTGAACATTGGTTTTATATGATGCAAATCAGTTTCAATTTTTTTTATGAAATCGTGATACAATACTGACTTGGTTTTGAATTTGATGGGAGAGTATTGCATGCTGAAAAACTTGAAGTTTGACTGTAAACTTGACTATGTTCGGACAAGTTTTGCACAAAAGCTAAAAATAGCTTGCTGATTTTCCTTCTTCAAAGGGCAGATTTTTCCAAAAATAATTTGAGATATGGGTTTTGTGAACAATCTCATTGTGAAGAGATCTAGATCGTCCGATTTTGAAAATGTTGATGGCTGATTGAAAAAAGAAAAACCCTAAAATTTTAGGATTTTTTCGAAAAAAGCTGAGAGTTGGGTTTTGTATAGAAACACATTTTAGAGAGACCCAGTTGATCATATTTTGAAAATACTGGAGATTTCTTGGACATGCGTGGAACAAGTAGGTTCTTGAAAATTTTAAAATTTTCCAAAGTTTTAGAGAATCAAAAACCAAGCTGACCCAGATTGTTGAAAATCGAAAAAGATGACCCCCTTCCTCTGAAAAATGATGCCTTGAAAATTTGAAGCATGAAAAAGTGAGCCTCTGTGTGAGCTGATTTGGAAAATATGAAGAACTTTGAAAAATCACCAAGTTTTGACCTCCAAATCTTGATATGAAGAAAATTCTCTATCTCCTCCTATGGATGCCAACTTGCAAAAGATGTGAATAATGGATACCAAAGCCCTCTTAAATAGGTTTTGAAGATGAAAAAGCGTTTTATTCCCTAAATTTAGAACTGTGAAGCCCATCTGGAAGCAGGTGCATCGAACTTGGACACTTTTTGGATGTTGAATGATGAAATTTAGAAAATTTGCTAAGGCATTGAACTTTGGGCACCTTTACTTGGCAGACTTAGCCATTTCTCTGAAATTTCCTAAATTTAGCTTGATAAAATGCATCCCTTCCATCTTCAATTCCAGACACCAGATGAATCCTGTGAATTGGCTGATGATCTCGTTGCAGAGCCTTATCGAATCTGGAAAGATTGTTTTGGAGACCGCAACCTCAAAAAATTTAATTTGAGGCCTCAAAATCTTGGGCACCCCTGGCTAGCTAGGGCACCTTTACTGTCTAGAGATAGAATTTTCGTCATGTTCTTCAATTTTACATTGCTTTCTGTCCTTTAGATGAATTCCCATTTCCGGATGCCTGACTGGCCTGATGAATTGATAGTTGGATTCATTGGATAGCTCAGAGAATTCTGAGGATGATCTTTTGGATGCTATAAAAACCTGAAAATTGATTTTAGGGGGTCAAAAGCTTGGGCGCCCCTAGCTAGCTAGGGTGCCCAACTCCTCCAGAGTTAGATTTTTTCTGTGTTTTTGAATCTTTCTTTTGACTTTTCATTTTGCTCAAGTTTTACCCCTTCGTTCAATCTGCAATATCTGGTGACTGGCGAATTTGATGAGCTCACTGATGATTCTATTGAAGAGCCAGTTCAAATTTGAAGAAAGCTTGCTGGAGGTGATATACCCTAATTTCCACTTTTAGCTACTCAAAAGCTTGGGCGCTCTTGGCTACCTGGGGCACCCAAACTCTCCAGACTTAAATCATTTTTTGCGCATTTTCAACTTTCAACTTTGACCTTCATGCCTTGTCCTCTATTTGATCTAGAACTGCAGGTGACTAAAGAATCTGATGAACTAGCCGAGACATTCACCGGATGGCCTGAGGAATTCTAAAGATAATGAGCATATTTGCAAACCCTAACAACATTTTCTAATCCTCCAAAACCTTAGGCGCCCATGGCTATCTTGGGTGCCTTTATTCTTCAAACTTAGAATGTTTTCAGTGATTTTCACACTTTGCATTTTGCTACTTTGATGGATCTTCTCTGTTTGATTTGAGATTCCGGTTGCCTGGTTGATCCGATGGACCTACTGCTAGATTCATTGCGGAGCCAGAAGGATTGTGAACAAAACATCTTGGAGGTAGAAACCCTAGTTTCATCTTCTGAGGTCTAGAAATGATGGGCGTCCTTGGCTAGCAAGGGCACCTTTATTCTCCAGTGTTAGATTGTTTTTTCATTCTTTCAACTTCTGCCTTCGATCTTCATCTTCATTTCGTGCCCGACAGCTGAGGATTGAAAATGGCCAAGGCTAGGAATCCTAGGCGCCTTGACTGGACAAGGGTGCCTAGACTCTCCAAAATTCCAAATAGTCAAATTTTCACAGCTTTCAAGATTTTCCCAGCATCCCTCCTTCGTTCTTCGTTTCGCGAGCATCTTCTGCCATTTCTCTATCTATGCAATGCTTGAGACCTCGAATCTGACACCTGGCAGTTGAGCAACCTCCATTAATGACCTCAGAGCTCCAATTTTAGCTTCTAAAAAAGCAGAATAGACCCACCAAAGAAAAACTGATCTTTTGACGATTCTGACTGGACGAACCTCATGAGGAAGTATTTTCAACCAAATCAAAATCAGTTTGAACCTTGGAATCCAAAAATTCTATTTTTTAAATTTTTCTATTTTTAGAAAATTTTGCCAGCATCCATTTGAGAAGAAACCCCAAAAAACCTAGAAAATGTCTATTTTTTAGAAATTTTCTATTCTTAGAAAATTTCCTAAAATTTAGGGCCGAAAAATTGAGATCTCGGTTTTGTAGAGAAGGTTGCTCTAAGTAAACCTAGATCGTCAGATTTTGAAAATTTTGAGTTTTTGACCAACATGCGTGACATGCAAAATCCTATTTTTTAACCTTTTTTGATAGTTTTTACACAAGACTTTGACCATTTTTACAAAATGCCTAAGTGTAGCAAAATTTTTAATTTGGGGTACAACAGGTTCTAGACGAATTTGATGTGTTTTCCTTTAACCACTTTTTCTTGATTTGTTTTTGACAATCTACTAAAGTATTCTCCCAAGTCTTCTCACATTCTTCTAGATCCACTTAAAGTGACTCCTCATATAGAAGTATAGCAAACATCATCTCAGTTTCATCTGAACTGTGTTTACAAATAGCTCGTCCATCCTTTGGTTTGTTTTTTTTCTTGTAAGGATCATAATGTTTAACACAAGTTAGAATGGATTCTAGACTTTGTATGGAAACTTGGAATGAGTCTGCTTGACTGAGGCCACTGGCCATCAACTTCTTTGCCACCTTGTTTCCGTCTTTTATCTTTTCCTTAAGGTTCAAACTTTCTATGCTAACATGAAATAAGTCAGTTTCCTGCACCTTTGAATAATCATGAACAAGAATTGAAGGCACATCCACAGAAAAAAGATGATACTGTATCTTGAGAAGTGTACTTGCTGATTTTCTCTGCATTTTGGAGTGGAATACACTGCTTTTGTATCAAAATTTTCTATCAAAAGCCTTTTGCAAAACTGCTCCTTTGACTGATTTTTCATTAAATTTGCTATGAACTGATAGAAAAGGGCAGAGATTTGAAGGTTTGTGTCTAATATGACTCCTATTGTGACTGATTCTTCTTCAAAGAATATTTTATAATGATAAGGTGAGAAAAGGTGGAGTAGCCTTGATCCTAAGCTTGATAAAGATCCTAGTCAGGGCAAATTTGAAGGAAAATTCCTAGGTAGGTGGCCTTAGGAAGTCATGTATGAAGAAAGATCAGTAATAAATTTTAATTCTTTGAGGTTTTCACAACTTTTCTATTTTTTTGAGGCTTTTTGGGTCCATTGAATATGGATTTAATTTCTATTGGGTCTCTGTTCCAACTCTAAAATCCTTTGAAGATACAAGTCAATCTTGTCATTCTCATGTTTGCAAGAAAAAATAATGTTTAGGTATTAGATGATTGGCTACACAAATTGGAGGTTTACCATATTGACAATCAATTCCAGATGCTGAACACATTATCTTAGCAGGAGTTAAAAAGTTTAATCCAATGTATCATTAGTTGAAATATTATATTGGTGGGGAAATACTACGATTCTATCTGTATGGTGTCTAAGCTTGTTCTCACCATACATGAAGAATACCATCCACAACCTCTATGTTGAATTGCACAAGCTATCAATTGTTGAGGTAAAAGAGAGATCAATGATACAAGACTAATGCAAACAAGTTCCATGAGATGAGTTCATTGTGCTTCTAAACATTTATGAAACAATGCATCATAAAGTATTGAAGTACCATTAGTAAGCTTCAAAATTACGCATGTGCCAAAATGGAGTTCTTGTCTTCCCAAATTTTGTAGCTTATCAACATATTGCCAAGTTTGATGAAAGAAATAGGATGAAGAATGAAGGCCCGAACTTTTCTTACTTCTTATACAAGAACAAGTCCTAAGATGATGCAGAAAAATCCACTAGGAAGAAACTGTCTCACAATGGGAAACCTTTGCCCAAGCAACAAATTGCACAAACAAAAGCTCTAGCTTAACAATTAGATAAAGGAAAGAAAAGGTTCCCATCAATGTCTAAAAAAGAGAGCATCTTTTCCAAAACCAAATGTTGGTTCAAGGATCACCTCTTCATGTCATCATCCACAATAGAAGCTAGAATATGATTGCAAATAATGGTGAAATGCCTTGGCCTTTCCCCAAAACTACATCCACAACAATGAACATTCAGTATGACATTGTGCCCATGCATGATTTTGTTACTTGGGATGTGGTATTGCTCAAAATCTACTTGAGATGTTAGTTATAGAGTTGAACTACAATGGTGGTCCCACAAATTAACAAAGGCCTTTGTTGCATTCTAGAGGCTCTCAAAGAGCAATGCCACATTGATATTTTTGAAATGATGAGAGGAGCTTGTTTCTCATGCCCAAAAGTTTGTGCTTCTCATGGTCCATCTAGAGACTATCTAAAGCACCCTAAAGGAGCATTAGGTTGCAACATAACCAGTTGGGTTTGCAAAGAAGACACAATAACTTGACAACATGCTACAATATTGTGGAGATGTCTTTGTCAAACATCAAATAGATCTCATTTTGGGATGGGAGAATGATGAGATTCGAAGGCAAATACAATAACTCTTTGACCAAGAGAAGATACAACCAAATTCGTAACTTGTAGGAGTCAAATTGTCCTCACACCAAAAGATAGTTTGTGGTATCTTTGCATTGATTACTATGCTCTCTCAAGAAGATCGCTATGAAAGTAGGCATCCTCTACTTGGTGTTGATAATCTCTTGGACTAGTGATGCACATTGTTTCATGGAAATCAACTTAAAATTAATCTATTGTCAGAGACCAATCACAATGCTTTTGACCCAAAAAATTATTGTATGGTTGATATTGGAGGCAACACTATGGATTTGATTTTGCAATACCTTGTAGATTTAGATTTGTTAGTAGGTTGAAGACTTCTATTTGTAGGACGATCTTCTTTACAAGATTGGACATCTGTGTGTTCCCTCTAGGATTCCTCACAAAAGATTCACGTATGAGGCACACTATGTATCAATAGGCTAGTTAGTAGTCACCAAGAATTTGGTAGCACATGCACAAAAACATTGAGGCTTACATCATGTCTTGTGTCCCTTACAACATTGTGAAATCGACCAATGCCAAACTAGTAATATACACACCCTTTCCAATTCATGGGAATATATCAACATGGATTTCGTATCTAGTTTGCTTGTGACAAAGTATCAATTGACTCACTATTTGAAGTGGTTGATAGAATTTTGAAAATGGTAATCATTCTATAGGAAAAGTTTTATTCTAGACATGTTACATGTTCCAACCACAAGCACCACCTAACACTGATTATCACACACCCACATATTCTTACTTGATCACTAGTGCATTAGTGTTGCAATACTTTTGTACACCTCGCTCTTTTCAGTTGGTTGACACAATTTCCACAAGTGACACAAGATGCAATGCTAACCACGAGTACTATGTAAGAAAATTGGAAAGTTGAATGGTTGCATGCTCTAGGAAATCATTCAAGAAGTGTCTACAATGGCTCAAGGCCAACCTACACCCAAAAACATAGATCAAGAATAGGATTAAGAAATTATGAAATTGAATCAATTGGATCACTAAATGGTTCCAAAAACTGAACCAACCAATAACTATTCTAGAAGTCTATGACAATGAAGAACTTGAAGCTCCTAGGGCCAGTATTTTGTGTAAACTATTAATACTGTTTGGAGCATTCCTACACTTCAATTGCTCATCTAGTTTGTTTATAATTTTGTATTCATACCCTTATGTTGTACAATTCTTCTTGAAACATGACCACTGGGACATGCAATATTGTTTCTCATTTTGAGAATTTTAATCATACATATTATACCATGTTCAAGAAAGATAGGATAGCTATTGTTGTTTTTAATGGTTTTCATTAAATGTGTAACGACACTTCCATTTTTGTTTACATTTTCATTGCATGTTTAGCAGTCACCTATAGGTTGGTTTGATAGATCTGTTTGCTAGTTAGTCCATTAGTTGTCCTCTATGCCACACCTAGGCCCAACATGAATCATTGTTGGCTTCAAGATTTACTAAAATATTGGTCATTGGCTCCTTGTGGGTAAGCATGGATCATGTTCAAGGTGCCGATGATTCTTTGTTTTCAGCTATTACAAGGGTAGGAAATTAGTACAGGCATGGGGGTACACCAATTTTTATGAGACTCTAGGTTTAGCTCCTTGTAGGTGAGCGTGGATCATGTTCAAGGTGTCGATGATTCATTGTTTTCAGCTATTACGAGGGTAGGATTTTACTATGGGTATGAGTGTACACCAATTTTTTTGAGACTCTAGGTTTAGTATAGGTTTGGTGCATCTGCACAAAAAATATTAAAAATTTAACCATAGTATGCATAACATAAACCTATTCATGATTGCAAATTCAGTGCCCAATGGTTTATAACTTTATATTATCTGTTCAAAATAGGCAAAGAGCCAATGGCCACTCTGCATAATGTATGCTCAAACTCAAATACTACTGTGAACAATTTCTCTGATTGTTCTTCATTAAGAACAACAAAATCAGCATCTGATTTAGAACAAGATGCATTAGGCAGTGCCACTTCTACCAGCTCCGTTATGCATCTCCTATGGAAGGTTGGCAAATGGAATCAGCAAAGTTGGGATGCTCTAACTCTAAATTCGAACTCATGGTCGCCTCTTTGTTGTACTCAGGCTGCTTATATTATAGGAGATGCAAGGTTGAATGCATGTAGGCCAATTCCTTTGTCATTTTTGCTTCCAATCAGTTCTGCTAACTAAATGGGTAAAGAATCATGTACTTTAGTTCCACTCTAGTGAAGAGGAACTTGCAACATTTAGAGGAAAAATTTAGTATGAACTTTTATTTATGAATTTGCTTAAATTGGATGGTTAATTGGTGATCAAATTTATAAAAGTCAGAAGAAAGAAAGAAAGAGTAATATATCATACATGTGATAAAAATTTAATGGAAGAGACTGCAAGTATGTGGCCCTTTGGCCATGGAAATACCACCATTTCTGATTTTCCTTGTACTCCTTGTGAAGAGCACCATGGGATCCCATTTGAATTTTCAAGGACATGAATTTCCTGAACTCACACAAAACTATGTCTTCCATTTATGGATTGGTCATCGGGGAATATTCTTGTAATGTCCCCTTTTGGGAAATTCCTAATTTTAGGTCTGCAAAACAATAATAATCACTAAAAACTGATATTAGTAATAAAAAGTATCAAATTTACGGTTATATTCAAATTAATACATAAAATACAGTGTTGCCCCAAGTTTCTGGGACGGGGACGGCAGGGGACGGCGGAACGAGTCCCCAAGTTTCCGATTTTTCAGGTCAAATTTGGGGATGGTGGGGGGGTGGCTATATAAAATATAGAAAAATTTAAAATATATAGGGAAACTTTAAATCTTCATATGAAAACATGGATAAAGCATGCATATATACATTATAGAAACTTAGCATATAACATTTGTGTTAAGAATTCATTGACAATATAGTTTTTTTTCAATTACGATATGAAAATCAAAATAAAAAAAACATGGTACACAACTGCCGTCCCTTGGCTGTCCCTTGTCCCCGGGATGTTTCTAGGACGGGGACGGGGGGGTTTAGACCCAGGGACACGTCCCTGGGTAACATTGATAAAATATTATAATATTGAGAACAATACATCATAGCCAAAACATCATAATATTTAGATCTATAGTTCATAGCATCGCTAATATTTGAATTCAAATTTTTTTAACATCATTAATGGTTATTCCAAGGCACATTCCTATAGCCTATCATATGAGGAATTCACTAGAAATGTTCACAAACTGCAATCTCAAGGATGGTTGTCCTTGTATTGCGAGAACATGGGTGGATCCCCATCCATCCATCTCGGGGTGATGTACTTGAGAAGACCTTCAACTCTAGGAGCACTCATCCGCCTCTTGGCCCACAAACATGGTAGGATATGAGGTCCACTCCATCCCTCAGTCCACCTTGGAGGCGCATCATCCTTTGTGATCAAGCCTAGGAGCACTCATTCGCCTCTCAGCCCACGAGCATGGTAGGATCTCCAATCCATCCATCTCGGGGTGGCGTGCTTGATAAGATGCATGAAGACTGCCTTCCTCAACAAACCCAAGAGCACTCATACACCTCCCGGTCCACAAGCCTGCATCTCTTGGTGGCGTGCTTGATGAAGGAAAGGCCGGTACTTCACCTCTTGTGAACTCGAAAAGGCTGGCTGTCCTTCCTATTTGCAAGCCATTTCTAATAAATTTCAAAACCAATTATTTATAGAAGTTAGCTATATGAATTTGCTATTAAATACTCTTAAAGGGAAATGCAATTAAATTACTTACAATTAGCAATCGCTTAATTTCTGCAAGGTATATCTATGCATCTATTTATTTGTAATCTAATATTATTCTTAAACTTATCTCACAATATTTTTAGTGCTGAAGACACTATTTATTTCTACCTTTATGATTCAATTTCCTTTTTATTTTCCAATTTCCAATCTGATCCACTTGATATGATATGCTGAATGGTTGTGAGTTGATTGATATTTAGGGATTGACAAGTTAATGTTTGAATGATGCCTGCATGACTTTATACTTGAATGGTTACATATATATTATAGTTTAATCTTTTTCTTCTTGTAGGCTCCAACCTACTATAAAGTCTCAAATCTCTAAACCAACTGAGCTCCAACTCAGTAAGAGGCTCCAACCTTAATTTGATAGGCTCCAACCCATAGTTTACATACTCGGACTCAGAGAGTACTCGGCAAGCCCAAAATTTTTGACTCGGCAAATACTCGACAACTTAAAAAGTAGCAAAATTTCTCATGAAAACACTTTTTTTTGCAAAATTGAATTACAAAATGCATCAAATGAGTCTAAAAACCATGAGGGAGTGTTTTATATTAAATTTCATAGTTCAATACATATGGATTACAAAATGGCATCATTATACGAAGCCACATAGTGAAATTGGTAATAACTATAATGAATTTATGATGATTGTATTTGAAAATCATCATCATAAATTTCATATCTAGGCAATTACAATTTCCTCTTCCCCAACCTAGTGAAAAATTGGGAGGTAGAGGGTATGGTCCTTGCACTCGATTCTGGCTCCCTGCTTGCCGTAGAAGATTGTGGCAGTGGCTCCACCATGCTGGTAGGTGGCAGTGGCTCCTCCTCCACCACATCAATGTCATCCAATCCAATCTCCCCTACTTCTACTGCAGGCAAATCCTCCATAGCTTGCCTCTCGAAATCAGCAATCTCATCCTCTGTAAACAAGGAGGCCTCATCATCCTGTACGGTCCAATCACTGTATGGATCAATGTCATCCAAATCAATGAGCTCATCTGAAAAGTCCTGCACCTTTCTTGTGCGAAGCCGAAGATTATATTGCACAAAAACAAGATCATTGAGGCGTTGTTGAGTCAACTTGTTACGCTTCTTCGTGTGAATGGAATCAAACAAACTCCAGTTTCGTTCACAGCCAGAAGCACTACAAGGTTGAGACAAAATTCGGAGGGCTAGCCTTTGCAAATTTGGAGTTCTTCCACCCCAATCATCCCACCAAGAACCTACAAATAAGATATTCAAGTTTTTGTAAATATTGATAGACAATATTGTAATAAGTTAATAACTAATAAGTAATAATAATTGTAATTTATAACTTGCAAGATAAAGGCTTCACTTTTTCTTACTTGGTGTTTGGATCTCTCTTCCTCGTTCACATAATGTGGAAGAAAACAAAGGCCCCCTAGCTGCCTTATATTGTTGCAACTCTATAAGGATGAGGTCTTTCACTTCAGGTAAAGGTGTCATCCTGTCAATACATGTGAATAGGCCCTCCATAACCTCTCCATTAGCATCCGTGAAGCCATCAGAGAAGTAGAATTTGGGGTTGAGAAAGTACCCCGCTGCATGAATGGGTTGGTGGAGTTGATTGTTCCACCTTCGATCAATGATCTCCCAAATAGGGGTAAATCTATTTGCATCCCCCATGTAATAGTGTTGGATGGCCTCTTTGGCCCTATCCATTGCTTCATAAAGATATCCCATCACATTTTTCTCACCATCCACCAAGCGCAAAACCCTCACCAATGGCTCAGTCACCTATAAAGTACAAAGTAGAACTAAATTTAAATTACACCTTACAAGGAAACAAAATACTTATAGAATTTTAAATTAAGAATAAAGGATTAAATCTGAAAATTCATTAGAGTTTAAGTTACCTTGACAATCTCTAATGCTCTAGTTGCAAATTGACCATCAAAGATTATTGCTACAATCTTTTCTCCATCAGCCTTCTTTGAGTAAGTTGAGTCTACCCATAGTTGACTCACAAACATCTGCTTCAAGGAAGTCAATAAACTAGTGATACTTTGCAACGTTAGAAAATTAGTTGCAAACCTTGTAGCACCCGATCGCACAAGCTCTTTCCCCTTGGTGTGATCTCTCATCAATTGAAGAACCCATGGGTGATTATATATATATTTTGTTATGTCTCTTGCTTGTTCTACAATTGGTTTCACCCAATCAATTTTTCCTATGTCCTCCAAAAGAAGGTCAAGGCAATGAGCTCCACAAGGGGTCCAAAAAAGTGTTGGATGCCTTGCTTGAAGCAATCTACCAGCTGCCACATATGCCGCCGCATTGTCAGTAACAACTTGGACAACATTTTCTATGCCCACCTCTAAAACAACCCGCTCCAACATCAAACTCAAATTTTCTGCATTCTTTATTATGTTGGAGGCATCAATTGACTTTAGAAAAACCAACGCACCATTTGAAGCCACTATAAAATTGATAAGAGTGCGGTTTCTTCCATCTGTCCAGCCATCTGAAAGAATTGAGCATCCATACTTTTGCCATTTCTTCTTTTCAGCTTCCACAATTCCATTTGCATCTACAATAGCATCTTCAAGTAACCTGCCACTTAAATCTCTTGGACTAGGGGCCTTGTACCCTTTCCCTGCAACTGTCAATGCTGTCACCAAACACTCCCAATATGGACTCCTTGCCACATTGAAGGGAAGGTTATTATAAAACCAAAAATTTGCACAAGCCTTGTCTGCTTCTTTGTGCACCTCCCTATTCCACCCAGTACCTTCCAATGAAGGTTGTGATCCTTGAACATTTCTAGGGACAAAAAACTGGAATTTATTTGAAGTGGATGAAGTGGATGGGGTACGTATACGTGGACCGCGACTAGAGCCCACAATGCCTTGCATATTCACCTCAGAATCTTCAGTCAAATTAGGAGCAATGGCTTCTTGTATGGCTGCTTTTGTCTTTGCCCTCTCCAATTTTTTTTCATCAAGTGCTGCAAGAAGAGCTGCCATCTCTCGTTTCACCTCTTCAGGGGCTTCTTTACATGCCTTTGCATCACGGCAAGGAATACTAGCAAGATGGTATTTGAGGCGATTGATGCCTCCACTAATCTTCTTCTTGCACCAAGTACAAATAACACTCCCTGGTACTGGCCCATAATAGCCATGTTTCCAAGCGGGATCACGGCTACCAGGGGGTCTCCTTTCAATGGCCTGGCTTGAGGCAGCTGTGTCTGAACCAGATGCAGAGGCAGATGCCATTGTGATTAAATATTAACCTGCAATATTAGAAGTTGAATAATAAATATATTAGAAGATGCAACAGATCCAATACAAAGTGAAAGGAACAATCAACTAATTGTTTAACTTTATAATTTCAGTCATTATCAAACAATAAAGTTGTAAACTATCAAAGTGAGACATTTCATTTAGTATGCTATCTGTTCTAATTTCAGTTTTTTTATTCTTATATTTTTATTTTTTGTTGGATGCACATTGATTTAATTTACTTGTATGCAAATTGGCATTGCAGTCCTAACTCCTAACTCCTAACCTTGTTGGTTGTTGCAAATTTGCAGGTGGGAGCAGCAGGTTATCTGTTATCATACTGTATTTAATAATTTATTGCAGATATTCCACTATAAAAGTACTTTGAGACTTTTGATCATAGTTTGCAGATGGGCGAGTAATCTCTTATTCTATGTAGATGAACAAAATTTGTGTGTATGTGTGTGGATTGTCATTGTGCAGCTACATCAACATATGGATATGAGTTTTTCAATTTTCACTTTAAACTTTTACAGTTTTACTCATATCCATATGCTGATGCAGCTGCACAATGACAATCCACACACATCAGAAAAACTGTAAACATGCTGGTGTTGTCTATATCAGATTTAATATTAAAATTTAAAACTTCATTCTTAATAATTTATTGCAGATATTCCACTATAAAAGTACTTTGAACTGTTTGAAGTTTGAGACTTTCGATCATAGTTTGCAAATGGGCGAGTAATCTCTTATTCTATGTAGATGAACAAAATTTGTGTGTATGTGTGTGGATTGTCATTGTGCAGCTACATCAGCATATGGATATGAGTTTTTCACTTTAAACTTTTACAGTTTTACTCATATCCATATGCTGATGCAGCTGCACAATGACAATCCAGATTCCACACACATCAGAAAAACTGTAAACATGCTGGTGTTGTCTATATCAGATTTAATATTTATTATTATTTTAATTTTTAAATGTAAAATTTCATATATTATTCTATTATTATAAATTAATAATACCATGGGAAAATTGTAAATAATAATATCATTTTTGACATCAAATTTATGATTTATTGTAATTTGTTATTTTAAAACTAAAATTTCATATATTATTTTATTATAAATTATAATAATATCATGGCAAATAATAATATAAAAAGATATTATTATTTGTCATGATATTATAATTTATAATAAAATAATATATGGAATTTTAATTTTAAAATAATAATAAATTATTAAATATGATGTACAAAAGTGAATATTTTATCATTATGAATATTAAAAATTAAGACTCCCATGATATTATTATAAATTTATAATAAAATAATATATGAAATTTTGAAATTTTAATTTTAGAATAATAATAAATATTAAATTGATGTAGAAAAATAAAAAAATTTAATATTTTTATTATTTTATACATAAACGTTTGGAAGCATATATATAAAATAATAAAAATATTAAATCATTTCCAGGCATATGTTCATTTAATATTATCATTTTTTCAAACATATACTATGAAGTATGAAGTATGAAGTATGAAGTTTTAAATTTTAATATTCAGGCATATGTTCATTTAATATTAGCATATGTTTGAAAAAATGATAATAGTAAATACCCACGACCTGGCACAGGCGCCGCACAGCCAATGCGAACAGGAACTAACCTGGAAATCGCGCAGACTCCAAGTCGCGCAGCCACCACTGCAAATCGTGGAAATAAATCACGCAGCCAACACTGCAAATCGTGGAAAATGAAAAGGGTAAATGTAAACTGCAAATCGTGGAAATAAATCACGCAGCTGACATTGCAAATCGCGGAAAATGAAATGAACGCATCCAAAACGTGGAAAAAATGTGTAAAAAATCCCGCGAAAAGGTAAAAACGACTTGAAAAACGTGTCAAAAACGTGTTACGTTTTCTGTGCCGATTATTTTGCGAGCAAACAGAGATTAATCGGCGAGTACTCGGAAAAAAACAGTAAAAAAACTCGGCTAGGGTTTCCTGCGAGTAAAAGTCAAGATTACTCGCCCAGCCAAAAAACATGCGATTACTCGGCTGCTCGGCGATTAATCGCCGAGTATGTATACAGAGCTCCAACCTATTGGAGGCTTCAAACCCCACAAATCTGATCCAAACTTCCTTTCTTATAAATCTGATAACCAATCCAATTTCAAATCTGATTCAAATCATGTAATCTCTCCTTTCACAAATCTGATCCATTCTCCAATATCAACCTTCCTTCCAAGTCTGATCACTATTATGCACAATGTCTCTCACAAATCTAATCTATGCACCAATTGCTTTCACACAACTCATCATAATCATGGCAATATCTTCACATAAATTTATGTCTTACAATTTTCTTTTAATTCTCTTTTCAATCTCCTCTTACTAGTCTCATCTTACTAGTCTCATATATTTGTTATATATATTTTTGCAATTGTCCTTCACACATAGGCTGCATATATTCTTTATATGAATCTGATATACTCTTCATTTCTGCCTCTTTTTCTCTTTTATATCTGCTTTTTAAACTCAGAAAATATTCATTAATTTCTTGCTTTTTGGTTCTTACATTGACTTCTATTTATACCACATTATTTTGCCAAGGGATGTGTCTTTATGAGAGATGTGTCTCTTTGAATGGACATGTCTTTTAATAAACCCAATCTCTGCCTTCATAAATTATATGTTATCTTTAATAATTTTTCTAAGAATAATCGCTGCTTTTTAACTTAAGTTATTGCCTTTTTATTCTCTAATGCAGCCCTTAATATTAGTCGCTGCTCTTCTCTTCTTTTTATATAAATTGCTGTATTTAATATAGGCACTTTAAACTTGGGTGATTATTTGAGTATGGTTGGCCAGAAGTAAGATTCAATGTCTTCAATATTTGCTGCTTTTTAATCGCTGCTAATTATCATTTTCTCATTAATCACTGCAATAGTAAGTCACTTCTTATTAATCCTTTTTCTTTATAGTATTCAGCGCTGCCTTTTTCTTTAATGTAATGAGTTGGCCTTCTTTGTATGATAGAGATTATAATAAGTGCTTTTCATTTTCAGGCAACATTAAACTTGAGTATCTCAGGCTGGTCAGCATAGGTGTATGATGTTAAATCTTTAATTTAACATTACCAATCTTCTTTCAATGTCTTTGACTCCTTGCATTCTATGTTATTTCTAACAATCTCTTCATTTGTCTTTGTCATAAATGACGGCAATCTTGTTCAACAATCTCCACGACAACATTAATCTTGCCAAAAATCTTGGTCTTATGATTCTGACATTAGTGACACCTCCTTGTTCATGACTATCTTCTTAATCTTAATGACAACATGTGTATGCATTAATGACAACGCTTTCAATAATCTCCTCATTTATCTTTGATTTCAATGACAATAATGTGACATTCCTTCTTGACATCAGTGGCACTAAAAATAATCTTGCCAATATGCTTTGACATCAATGGCAACATTTCCAACAAATTGAAGCTCCAAATTATCACACTTTGTTCGCATCTGAAAAGTAAATGTGTCCCAACCTAACCTTGATAATCTAAACAACTACCTTGGTATTATTGTTGACAACTGAAATATATATTTTTTTTTGAATCATCAAGATCACAAGAATTCAAAGAAAACAAACCTCTTTAGGTTGATATCAAGCCAATAGAGTTTCGTTTCAGTTTAGTGTGGCTTTATATATTTACTTTTGACAAGTAGTCTTATAAGGTTCAAATATGTTTAAAAATTAAGATAGAAGCCTTACTTAATATTTATAATATTGTCTACTATTTCCCACTAAATTGTGCCTTTGGATTTAGTATTACTACTAGCCTAAGGCAAATGACAGTAGTGTGGAACATAGAGAAAAATGCTGTACATCTCTTAACCATTCCATTTTAATGTCCATAACATCAAACGTAGAAGCATACCAAAGAACATGTCTTTATTTTAATTCCTTAACATCTATTAGAAATATACGTCCATTCAAGGTTACCTACCTACGATTTGCCTCAGCAACCTAATGGAATCTAGCGAATCTTTGATGGTGAGCCACGTCCCAGTGGTCAACACTTAGCTTTGTGCTGCATGGTTAGGGTTTTACGATGGATTGGTTGGGCAATTTTTTCATGTTTTTACGTGATTTAAACCCTTATAAAAAATCATTGAACATCGTTGAAAATCATGGTTGATTAAATCAAGATTTTTTGGGGAAAAAATCATTTCAACTGAAGATTTTTGTGATTTTTTGAGGATTTATGCTTCTATGATTGTAACCTTGTGTGTTGCCTCTCTGTGTACCATCGCCGCCCAACAACTTGTTGACACAAGATGGCATCATGTTGACGTCACTGTACAAACATTCCTCTTTGGGCCTCCTTTTAGCCCTTGAATTACATTTTTCTTCTAGAGGGCATAACTTTCACCCACAATATTGAAATTTTGTTATAATTTTGTACTTGATGCTAACATTGGTTTGGAATGGTTAACATGTCATATCTTTCACATACAAAATCAGAATTCAGATTTCAAATAGGTAATAAAGAGAATTTGCAATGTAATAAACACAATAGATTAGGTGGTTTTTCACTTGGATGAGCAAAGAGGTTTGTACTTGATTGAGCATCTGTAGGAGCTTGAGTTGAGATTCAAGGTGTGATTGTGGGAGTGCATGTTTTTATGAGACCAATATGATGGTGCAACAAGTTAACAAATTTGGTGCTTCTTGATATAGGTTTAAGGCATTTTCACAATATTGACTTTGATGGAGATAGGTACATAGGTTGTCTTATGTTTTAGGGACCTATTTGATATGGGTGTGAGACTCGGAGTCTCGAACTAATAAGTTGAGTATAGGTACAGCGATGATGATGATTATGGTGTTATGGATATTTATGTACATTTGAGGATTGATGCGACATGATCATTTATATGGTTGATAGGATTAGGTTGTGATATTTGATTGATCATGATTATAGGTGGTGGTGTGGTTTAATGTTAGGATGTTGTTTTTATCTCTTGGATGCTTGTTTGGTTCCTTGACTATGGTTACTTATTTATGGATTTGTGTGGCAAATTGAATTTATAGGCGATCTGGTGTTTGAGCCTTGAGGTCTACATGTTTTCTTTGTTACCTCAGTTTGTAGACTACTAATGTGATGGTGAGTTTGAATGTTGCATTGGTTTGGGATTGACGAATTATGTAGTTTTGTGGGTTGGCCACCCATTGCTTGCAATGGGATGACTCGAATGTGGATTGTCTATATCCACATGGCTTTTCAATGTTGATGCAGATTTAGTTAGTTGGTCTTGTTTGTGGTTATTTTTGCATTGGTGTGTTGCATTAGGATAGAGGATGGATGATTACTGTGCCTAGGTAGTTGGTTACTAGGACTTGTGTGTTCTTATTACGATGTCATGGATAGTTTGGTTCCACAATTTGATGGAGCTTTTGATAATGATGTTTTGGTGGTGGTTTATCTTCTTGATTGGAGATCTTGGTATTGTATTTGAGTGTGTGTGGACCATGGGTGATCTTAATTTAAGAGATGGTTATCAAGATGCCATGGATAGCTTAGTATCATAGTTCAGTGTGAGCTTTGGCAGTGATGTGGATTCATTACATGGTGATGGATGATCTTTTGTAGTGGTAAAATCTTGGATCACAATTTTTGTATACAATCAGAGTACTTTGACATCTTGATTTCCATTGATAGTAGATGGATATCTTCATGTGATTGGAGATGTTGACATCTTGATTAACCATGAAGGACTCTTGGAGTCTTTGGTTGAAGTGTTAGTTTTGATGGGTGATCCTTGGTTGAGAAAATGTTTTGTATTGTGTCTTGGGTGATCCTTGGTTGAGAAAATGTTTTGTATTGTGTCTTGGTTTACTCCAAATACTAGTTAGAGTTTTGGCATGATACAAATGCTCTTGGGAGAAGGATATGCTCATTGGAGCATGCGATCTAGGAGATGTTAGATCATGATGTGTTCTTTGATTTTGCAAATGTGCAATGGGAGCTTTGGTAGTGGTCTGGATAAGTTCTATTGGTATTGAGTAAATCGATCTTTTACTTGGGAGCTTCATGATAATAAGGTGTTGCATTTGGATTCTAGCATGAACTAATCGGTTAGAGGCAGTCATGGATACTTGGAGACTTGGGTTAAGGTTGGAGTTCTCTTTGGTTTTAGAGACTTTTGTTGAGTCCATTACTCTTTGATGAGATTTAAGTAGGAAGACCAAGAAATCATCACCCAAAAATGGATGTGAGTTCATGATGGAATTGGGAGGAGAGAATGATTGTGGCTTGGTGTACCTAGAGGAGTAATCTCATTCCCCACTCTTGATCTACTCAATAGATAATCATTTGATAGGTATTGCCCACTTTGTTTTCAGATGCATCATGTTTTATGCTTTGTCTTCTCATGGATATGGATTTTGAGCTATGCTTGTTAGTTTCGGAGGGTTCATTTGAGGAGTGTTTGGCATGTTTATCTCCTTGTACATATGAGTTTGATTTATGATGATTTTAGGAGATGTTATTGGACTGACTTCCTAGGTTTGGGAATGGATTTGTGTTTGGTATTTCTTTGTTAGAGAGGCTTACATCCATTTTGGTTATATGAGACACATATGTTTTGTTTGATCAATGAGATTGAACAATTGAGTGTTAAGGCTTTTCAGTTGGGGTTGTGAAGGTCTTATTTGGCACAACTTAACGCTTTGAGGTGTTGGTAGGACATGTTATGTGATATGATTTGTATGTTTTCTCTCTTTGTTCTATGGCTACTTCTTGGAGGTTCATGTTCACATGGTTTGGTGTTGTGAACTTGGGAGAGTTATAGTGACTAATTTTGTAGGAATATGCAATGATTTTTTGTTGCATGTGTGGTTCTTCATGATTGTTCTTTGTTACTACATATTTTTTATTATTAGCTACTCCTTGGTTTGAGTGTTGATTGGTAGGCTTGGTATGCCTTTATATATTTTCAAATTTGATATTACCCATGTAGTGGGAGTTCTTAGATATGTATGCTCTTCATTGACATGTTTTATATAGGTAGCTTGTGATCGTAGTTTATGGGTTTGATATGTTGTTGGCATAACTTCTAATGATGGTTTTGAATACCTTTGGAGGTATGGATGATTGCATGTATTAAATTTGTTGTGGTTGCTATTTTTAGTCATGTGGATTTTTTCCTTGGCAGCAGCTTGGAGCCTTTGTTATCATTTGGATTGGTGCATCTTCACCTTGGCTTGTTCCTTTTCTTCTGTAGTTGTCATGTTGGAGGATGAGAAGAGTATAAGAGTTCTTTCTTGAGATGGTGGTCACCTTGAATGTTATTGTAGGTATCTTAATGGAGCATGAGAGCATGTTGGAGATTCATGTGATCTTTTGGTTGGCTACGATGATGTGTTTCGTTGATTAACCCGTATGCAATGTATACAAGTGGGAGAATGTAGGAAAAATGTTGTACATCTTACACAAGAAAAATAGTTATTTCAACTATATAAAATAAATATATGTTTGTGGTGTATCTTAGCATATTTGTTTAGCCACATTAAATGTTTATTTGGGTCCATTTGTAAAGTTGTATTGTAACATTGGTTAGATATTTTATGTGTGGGTTGTACATTGGAAAATTATTTAATGTTGGGAAAACTTAGTGCCAAAAAGTAAATGTTGGGGTCAATGGTTTTGTGAACTTATGGTTTTGAGACACACAGTTATGCGGATGCCACAATTGTATGTGTGAACTTGATTCTATAAAAGAAAACACGTGTTTAGTGGTTGGGTTGGTTGTCATTTGTATCAAGCTCTCTTGTAGAGTGCATATGTGAACCATGGCATGGGATGTTTGGTTGCATGGTCACCCATTATGCTCGAATACTTGGAGGATGCATTGGAGGAGCTTAATGTTTTAGAAGTATTCATGGAGATTCTATAAGTGTATTGTAATGTTTCATTGCTGAATAATACATTGAGTGGATGCTTTTGAAGGCTAGATTTTTTCCCTCTTGAGGGTTTTCCCAAGGTATGTCTTGTATAATCTTGTGGTATGTCTTTGATCTTTGCATTATGGCTCTTTTGTAAGCTTGTATGCATTTTTTTCTCTCATAGGGTTATGTAGGGAATGATTTGATCAACTTGGTAATTTTCTAACATAGACTCTGTCCCATGCAGTCAAAGAGATTTTTCTTTATTCTCTATCCCTTGTCAAAGAAAAATTTTCATATCTTCTCCCAACTCTTGATAATATTTGTAGCTGATTTGAGGGCTGACATAAGATATATTGGTATGGCTGCTAGCACAGATTTTATAAGAAGGATTCTTCTGATCATTGAGAGCCATTGCCTATTTCATGAGTTGAGACAAGCTTGTAAGGCATCCACAATATTCTTCTACAAGTGATGACCAGCCCCTGCAAAAAAGAGAACACTCAGGTACTTGCTTGGAAGATCAAAGATCCTGAATCCTAAAAGAATAGCAATCCTGACCTGCAACCAATGCAAAATGTTAGAGAAAACAATTTCAGATTTTTGTTCATTAATTGTATGTCCCAATGCAGCAGTGTAGGTAGACAATAATTACTTTATTGTAGAGGCTTCCTCCATGGATGCCTCCCCAAACGAAAGTTTGTCATCAAGAAGTTGATGGGAGAATGCCTCCAAATCATTTGTTTCCTGGATTCCTTAACTTCTCCCAATCTATTTTGCTGCCTAGAAAGGCCTGCCCAAAGCCTTAGCCATGAGAATGAAGAGAAAGGGAGAAAGAGGGTCCCTTTGTCTAAGACCTCTTATCGGCTCAAAAAAATCCACAAGGATACGTTGATGAGTATAGAGAAGTGAGGACCAAAATACAACAGAATATCCACTCTATCCACTCCTTGATGAATCCAAGTTTTTCTAAAACTTTGATCAGAAATCTCCAGCTAACCCTGTCATAAGCTTTGCTGATATCAAGCTTAATCCTCACCATCAGGGTTTAAAATTAAGTATTAACTGAAAACTCAATAAATTCCCTTAGGGCTTTACTTGGATGAAAATCATTGAGCTGCTAAAGAATATATGTGCCCTAATTGATTGGATTTGATCCAATGCAATTTAATTCTGGTCTTGAGTAATATTGCTTTGTCAAACTTTGAATGCACTCTCAAAAAATTGGAATTTGGATGAATGAGCTGAGAGTGATAAAATGCAAATTTGGATAAGCACAATGTTTTGGTGATTAAATTGCTATAATTGGCAATTTCTCGCCACCTTGGGAATTATGCCAAATTAAAAAAATTCACACTTGTACAATGGTGTAGGTTCCATCTTGGACACAATTATAGAATAGGATTGTACTCATCGTCATAATGTGCAGGTGTGGATTTTGTTAAACAAGAGACAGATATTATTGATAGTAATTAGATGTGTGAGTTGTTTGTGAGCTAGTGAATTGTGTGACTCCCTAGTGTTGACTCCTATTGGCCTCACATCATGCATATTCTCTCTCTAGTCATTTATTTTCATGTTTATGTAATCATATCTTTCACCTGGGAAGCACTCACTGCATGTATAAGTGGAATGTTCAAAATAGTGAATCACTAGATGGGTGTTTTGTGGTTTGTTGGTTTGTTGGGTGTTTCTTCTACTAGCAATAATTTTGATTGGTTGTCTATTTAGGAAATGAACTATGCGTGGAGACAAGATAAATAAGAATCAAAGCTATACTGCTGGTGTTTTGTGGCTTGTTGGTTTGCTTGGGGCTTCTTCTACTAGCAATACTTTTGTTTGGTTGTCTATTTCAAAAATGAACTATGCATGGGGACAAGATAAAATAAGAATCAAAGCAATATTGTTGCACAGACTTCTGTTGGTTATTCTTGATTCTATAATAAAAAAAATTTCATTTGCCATGCAATTTTTCAGAATTAATGGTGATACTTTTAATTACATATAATATTGTTGTTGAATCCATTTCTAAGATGTCATTTTATATTTGGTTTAGAGATCAATGTTGGAATTTAATGCTAGAACTAGCATCATTTTTTATTCCAAGAATGAACTGGATGTTATTTTTAATCAAAGTAAATTTTCTTCTCATTAAAACTGATGGATTTGCATTTCAGGAAAAGTTCAAGAGCAACTTGCACTAAAACTTTTGAATCTCCGGCCATGTGGATTCCGGCCCACACACCATAACAAGTTAGGTAATGAGTTTGTGCTTTTCACAGATTATGACCCAGAAGATCGGCTTGGTGGGTGGGAGAATTCTGGTTAAAATTTATTTCAAGAAACAACTTTATTCGGCTGCTTAGTATTTACTAGTGGTTTTCATTTATAAATTTAATATTGTTAGCAAATGGCATGCAATGATGTAACTTCTATATATGATGTTCTTGTGCTCAAAAGTCCAAGAGGAATTTGCATCAGAACTTTTGAATCTGCACTGGTGTAGATTCCAGCCCAGACACCATAACAAAATAGTTAATGAGTTTATGCTATTCTCAAATTATGATCCAGAAGAAATTCTTGGTGGGTGGGAGAATTCTGGTCAAAGATTGCTTGAAGAAGCTTTCTTTGGCTGCTCAATATTTCATCTGGTGGTAGACTTCTTATTTGTAAAATGCATTGATGTAACTTCTATACATAGCTGTTTTTCTCAAGCTTAAATCTTTTGTGGAGATGCTATGCTGCTGCATTGTGCTTTGACAAACTCAGCTTTAGATGTCGCTAATTGAAGATTGATATTTTATTTAAAATACACAGTTTAGGCCTGGTCGTTTCAACTAAAGGAAATATGTATAATCTGCCACCTTTTTGTAAAGATAAATTGATCATTTGTGTAAATTGTTTTTTTCTTTCATTTTCCAAAATGGCGAATCTAGCTTGTCAACTGCAATAATTTCATTCTCGTGAGTTTAAATGTGTTCTAATTTGTATTGTGAGCTTAGTTTCATTTGAAGTTTCACCTGCAAAAGATCGGGATTGTCTTTTTCAAACATGCAAATAATATTCTTTCATTATACGCATCTAACTACATTGTTATAAATTATAGACTCATATAAAGCACTAAATATTAGTCTAAATGTAACTATTGTATTAGTCATTGCAAATAGAACATAGATATCCAAGGCATACATGATGAATGGAAATTTCACACATGAAACATCGAAGGAGATATCAAAGGTAGTAACTCATTGATTGTACGATACACATGCCTTTTGGGAGCACCTTTTTAAGCGTTATTAATTAGGTCGTATTCTTATTAAAAGGATTTGCAACATGGACAATTGTTGTGGTTAATAAACAAATCAACTCCACATATATTATAGATGACAATTGAACCAAATTCACATTTTGTAGGAAAACATGCACTCAATAGATCAAATCAAGAGAAGAGAATAATAAATAATCTTTCTTATAAGAGTCCCTTTGCTAGGAAAACGTGCACTCAATAGATCAAATCAAGAGAAGAGAATAATAAATAATCTTTCTTATAAGAGTCCCTTTGCTGACATAACAAATCCTATTGAGAGGATGGAGAGGATGTTCAGTTGCTTCAAGGATGGTCCATACTTCAAGAAGAAGCCTATTGAGCAAAGGCTTAGAGAAGTGGAGATTGAGCAATCAGTTTAGGAAGAGGCATTACCAGCTCAGTCTTCAATGCACCCTGCATCTAGCCATCAACTACTAGTTGTTGTTTAATGGTGCAGGGTCACTGGGACCTCATAAGCAAGTATTTATGTCATTTTTGGTTTTTGGGCTATTGGTGTGCTTTGGTGTTTAATAAAGTCATTTATGGCTATTTGGGATAATGTTGATCCATTTTTGAAGTTTTAAGGGTTTTTGGTTAGAAAGTTGGTAATGTTGCTAAAAGTTGTCATGCAATTTTAGCAAGGTGGCAAAAAAGCAAAGAAATGTTACAAACAAGAGAGGAAACGTTACAAATTGGTTGGTAATCCATGAATACACTCTCCATGATCGAATTGGAGGAAATGAAGTTGATTTTTGTAATATTGATGAATCTAAACAGGGTTTTACTGTGATTTTCCAACGTTATAGACCATTTTGTCTCTTTGTACAGCGTGTATGGCCCATATATTGATCTAAGTTCGATTGGATAGTATAGATATGGGAATCTTCTTCATTTTGGTTTTGGTTGCATTGATTTTCATTGAGTTTGGAGAAAGTTATTGTATTTTTCCTTTAACTGCTTGAAACCCTACCTAGGGCAACCAGTCAACATTAAAAATGTGATAACTTGAGTTTCCACCGTGTCAAAGTGATAAAATCTTGTGCAAAATTATGTTTCAACATGTTGAACGTCCATGCAAGTTTTGGGGTCTCGGTTTGCACGTGTGAGGAAGAAATCAAGGACAGTTTGTTGTCTTGTGGCATATTGACAATCTAAAACCCTCTTCATGGTGTTGTTTGATCAATTCATTGCTTTGATTCATAAGGGTTAGGTTGATAAATGTTTATTAGTGTCTTGAAAGCTCGTGCAAGTCATGTGTTGCAAGTTTTCCAAACCATTTCTCATTAGGTTGGATGCAAAGGTTTGACATGTGCATGAATCGAACAGTGAGACAACAAAACCAAGGAAGCATATGTGGTTCAGGGTTTAGAAACTTGTTGATAGCCATTGTAGATGGTAGAGGAAAGTAGGGAGAGGCCATTTAGACCTAAACAAAGTGGCTTGAACATTTTAAAGGGATTGACATTGAGTTTGTTGTGATTGTCCCAATAGGACAAAGTATGCAGTTTGAATACAAGAGTTGAACCCATGAGTTGATTTATTGTATACCATCACATTTTAGTTATTCATAGTCCTTTTAAGTCCTTAGACAAGTTTGCTTTGCATGTGTATTGTCACAAAGCGTGTTGAATCAAAGTCTTTAAGAAAGTTTTTTTGCTAGGGTCTATGATGGTGCACCCAGGAGCAACAATGGAGTTGATGCAATAATTCCTTGCCTTTTGGGTTTGTTGTCTAGTTGAATGTCCTTCCTCTGCATCAAATTGGTATCAGAGCAAGGAAGATCAATAAGAGGTGATAAATAAGTTGATTTGAAGCCAAGCCAAGATGGCTCTTAAGTTGAATGTGGAAAGAATAATCAAAGAGGTGAAAGATGCTTTAGCCCCAGAATTGAGTCATAAGGGAAAGACTTGATGCAAGACTCACAACAGTTGAGACCAACCAGAGAAGAGGAGTGGTCGCAAGAGATTTGAGTGACCAAGAAAAAGAAGAGGGTGAAAATGCACCCTAGAAGAACAAGAGGAAGAAAGAGATGTTGAAGAGAAGAGGTTGGAGAGATTGCTAAAGGCAGTTAAGAATGATGGTTCCAAGGTAAAAGTAGAACTTCCAGTATATTCAAGAAGTTTGAATGGAGAAGAACTCCTAGATTGGATAAGAGACTTAGATAAGTATTTTGAGTTTGAAGAGATACTTGAGGGGTAGCAAGTTAAATTGGCAAGAACAAAACTAAGAGGACATGCATTGCTATGGTGGGATTATGTATAAGAAGAGAGGAAGAAGAAAGGCAAGGAAAAAATTATATTTTGGGACATAATGGTTGCAAAATTGAAAGGTAAATTCCTACCCAATGATTATGTTGTTCAACTATATAAAAGGTTGCAAAATTTGAAGCAAAAGGACATGGATGTGAAGACCTACATAGAAGAGTTCTACAAGCTAAGCACTAGGTCAGGACACATGGAAGAAGATGTTGACAAAGTTGCAAGGTATTTGAATGGGCTAAAGTATAGCATACAAGATGAGTTAAGTCTCACAAGTCCAAGAACAATAGAAGAATGTTATCAACTACTCATAAAAGTTGAAGATAAGTTGAGAAGGAGACAAGAAAATCAAAGTAGAGGTAGGGAAAGGACAAATTCTAGAGGAAGAGGGTCATTTGCTAATTCGGGACAATAACATGAGAGCCAAAGAGAGAAGTAATGTTCAAGAACAAACTTCTGATTCAAGGGGCAGTTTTAGGGGAGGTAGATCAAATTTTAGAGGCAAATTTGGCAATATAGGAGGTTCAAGTGGATTCACTGGAAAGTGGTACAAGTGCAATAAATTTGCGAGCCATCAAGCATGGCAATGACCTAAGAAACAACCATCTACTTTTGGAAGTGAAAGAAGAAATTAGATTGCACAAGGTGGAGATGATGTTGAAAGTGTAAATTCATCACAAAATGTAGAACCAAAAGTTTGGGAGTCCTTGTTGATGAGAAGAACCTTGATCAAAGTGCCCATGGAGAAGGAACCACCATAGAGGAAGTCACTCTTTAGGACTACATGCAAATGCCAAGGTAAATGTTGTAAAGTTATCATTGATTCTGGTAGTACTGATAATTTGGTTTCTGTTGAAATGGTAGAGAAGTTAAAGTTGCAAAGATTACATCATGCCACTCCCTATAAGGTCTCTTGGTTAAATAAAGGGCAACAAGTGTTAGTGAATGAGCAAAGTTGGGTAGAATTCCACATAGGGGGATACAAGGGCAAAGTATTGTGTGACATTATTCCCATGGATGTTTACCATATGTTGCTAGGTAGACCATGGCAATATGATAGGAAGGTAGTCCATGATGGTAGGAAAAACACCTATGCCATAGAGAAGGATGGGGTCTCTTACATTTTGACACCTTTGAAAGAGGAAAGCCAAGAATAACAAGTGGGATCTAGTGTAATGTTGGTAAGTAAGAAGGATTTTATACAAACCATAGAGAAAGGAGGACAAGGGCTTTGCAAGCATAAACAAACCTAGGACTATTATGACAACAACTAGGGTTAATAAGTTACCATTGGAGGTCCAAGATTTGTTACAGGAGCATGTTGATATAATGATAGATGACATCCCAAGGAGAGGCATAAATCCTCATATAGTGTTGCTAGAATGGGAAGGACAATCTTTCAGTTTAGTTAGAAATGTTAAGTATTTGCAATTGGCATGTGAAGATACAACCCGTTATCTTTCACTGTTTGAGCAATTTGGTGAATGCAACCCAATACAAGATGGTGTGATTGATATAGATAGGGAAAGGAAGAAGGCCATTCATTGTGCAAATTCCATAGAGAAGGCATAACTAAACATTTTAGATTTGGGAGACAAAGTTTATGTTGTTGACTTTCAAACCAAACCCCTTCAATTAGTAGTTGACATGTTGAGAGGATCACTGGATAAGTGTGGAAAACATGACATGGCTGCAATGCAGGAGTCTTTTCACAATTTGAGTAGTGGTAACGGAGGTGCAGATCATGCAACAAGATCAAGGCAACATAACCTTTTGGATGTGGATTCTCAATTGGATGGCAAGGGGCAGAGGAGTGAAAGACCTAAGTTCAAAATGAAACCAGGTTTGGAACAAAGGATTGTTGAACTCCCTTTGGACACTTCTGAAGTTGAATGTGAGCCATGGTTTTTCAAAGACAATTATGATGCACATGAATTGGATGGAAGGGAAATAACTTATGTTGGTGAATCAATTTCATAACCTACCTTTGTAGAGATTCAAGAGCATGGTCTTCAAAAATCTACTAATGAAAACATTCCTAACGAGGATCTAGAAATTACTAAAAGAGAGCAAATTGCTATTACAATGCAAGGAGTCCATCAATAAGGCAGGGAGCAGCTACAAATTGGAGTTAACAGATGCAAGCAAAGGGCAGTTGTGAGTAGAACAACAATTGATTTCCAGGTTGAAGATTTAGTTTCTGATTTGTACCCTTTCAAAGGGGATGTTGTTGCAAGTAATGAAGCAGGTTCCCAAGCAGTTGAAGATGAAGAATGGATCCAAGACCTTCCTCCCAACAAACCTTTAGAGTTGGAGTGCATCCTTAATACCAAGGAATTCAAGAAGATAAGAAATACGACCTATCTTCAATATTTGGTCAAATAGAGGGGTCTTCTGAATTTGATATTCTCAAACATGAATATACAATTGCAGACTTGCACTCAAGTGGGACTTGAGTTTTCTTCCCCTTGGGTGTGTAAGATACACCCTTGTGTTTTTTTTTTTGAAAACCCTTTGTTTGTTGTTCTTGTTTGCTCAATGATGTTTGTGTTGTTTTTTCAATGCATTCTCAGAGATACATAACATAAAGAAGATATGGCAATGAACAAAAAAATCAAATAACATTACACTTGCAATGTAGATTTAACGATATCATAAATATACTCTTTTTTGTTTACATCAAAACATTACAAAGGTTAAATTAGTCTTGGATGAACCTGTAACAACAACAAGAGCATTTGAAGAAGCACCAAATCATTCCAAGCTTAAACCTTCAATAACCTTCCTATTCTCCAGCGTCCAGGACTCCTCTTTCAGCGCCAAAGTTTCCAAGCCTAAACTCCCCTTGTGTAGGCCGAAATCAAATGATCTTGGTAGCAAGATGGCGGCCCTCTTGGTTGGGTTGATCTGACCTTCAAAATCACACACCTCCAAAAAATACAAACAAGAGCTTAATGGAATCACCTTGGAGAAAGCTTCAATATGAGACAATACCCAAAACGAATACTTTAGGCAGTGATGAGCTATGAATCAAAAACCTGGTTCAGGTCCATTAATGCAATCACCCAGAAACTAAAATAAATCACTCCAAAACCTTCAAAACTCACACCAAAACAAAAAGCAGATGAAAGCACACCCAAAACCTCTAAAAATATTGAAAGATTTTCATCATTTCTTCACCAATAATTGAACTCTTGAAGCCCCTTTGATCTCAATTGTGAACTGACACAAATATCTGATTAGGGTGGATATTTCACCATCGAAACCGATGAATACGATGGAGGGTTTTCGTCCTCACAATGCAGCCCAGGCAACCAAAAGACGATCCAAAAGCATTTCAGTATGTTGTCAAAGTCTAGATGAATAAAATGAGAGCCAAACTTCATAATATAAACATAGGGCGATGGGTTCCAAAAGGCGCTTAATTCCAGCACAAAAACCAACGCCATTTTGCCTTTTGAATTATTTAACATTTAAAATATTATATCTCCTCCTCTTTAGGGCGTTCAACTTTAGGAGGCAAATAAATATTTAATGAACTATTAAAAACAACTTAAAGTTGTTTCATTAGGCGCCTTGGTATACTTTTATGACCACTTCACTCCTCATTATAATGTTATAACATTACTTTATAATTTAACTTTATAAGATAACTTAAGTGGTCAAACAATCAAATATTAAATTGCAACCTTAGGCTCTCCAATTGAAAACTAGATAATAATGCTGCTACAAGAACACTAACCTGGGACCAACCCCCCCAAAAGGTGATTTACTAAAAATAGCATTGCTATAAATAGTAAGTTTATTCCAAATTCCCAAACTGAGCAAAGCTGAAGACCAATGAGGAAACAATGACCAACTAAAGATGGCAACATCAAGACCGACCACTGCTATAAATAGTAACCCCTCCAAAAACCCCAACACTAAACATCAATGCTGACAACTGAGTCCCCTAACCACATCAACTAGCCTACGGGAACTTTGGAATATTCTAATTAAGACATTGCACTGCTTAAGAGCGAGAAGGGGACATTACAGTATGGTGCAAGGTCACAAGGGCCTCATAAGCAAGTCTTTATGTCATTTTTGGTTTGTGGGCTATTGGTGTGTTTTGGTGTTTAATAAAGTCATTTATGACTATTTGGGATCATGTTGATCCATTTTTTAAGTGTTAAGGGTCGTTGTTTAGAAAGTTGGTAATGTTGCTAAAATTTGTCAAAAAGTTGCTAAAAGTTATCATGCAACTTTGGCAAGGTGGCAAAAAAGCAAAGAAATGTTACAAAAAAGAAAGGAAATTTTACAAATTGGTTGGTAATGCATGAATACACTCTCCATGGTCGAATTGGAGGGAATGAAGTTGATTTTTGTAATATTGATGAATCTAAGCAGGCTTTACTTGTGATTTTCCAACGTTGCAGACCTTTATGTCTCTTTGTACAGCTTGTACGAGCCATATATTGATCTAAGTTCGATTGGATCGATAGATATGTGAATTTTCTTCATTTTGTTTTTGGTTGCATTGATTTTCATTGATTTTGGAGAAAGTTATTGCATTTTTCCTATAACTGCTTGAAACCCTACCAAGGGCAACCAATCAACATTAAAAATGTGATAACTTGAGTTTCTACCGTGTCAAAGTGATAAAATCTTGTGCAAATTTTTTTTTCAACATGATGAAGGTCCATGCAAGTTTTGGGGTCTTGATTTGCACGTGTGAGGAAGAAATCAAGGACAGTCTGTTGTCTTGTGGCATATTGATAGTTTAAAACCCTCTTCATGGTGTTTTTTGATCATTCATTGCTTTGATTCATAAGGGTTAGGTTGATAAATGTTTATTAGTGCCTTGAAAGCTTGTGCAGGTCACGTGTTACAAGTTTTCCAAACTATTTCTCGTTAGGTTGGATGTAAAGGTTTGATATGTGCATGAATCAAACAGTGAGACAACAAAACCAAGGAAGCATATGTGGTTCGAAGTTTAGAAACTTGTTGATAGCCATTGTAGATGGTAGAGGAAAGTAGGGAGAGGTCATGTAGACCTAAATAAAGTGGCTTGAACATTTTAAAGGGATTGACATTGAGTTTGTTATGACTGTCCCAATAGGACAAAGTATGCAGTTTGAATACAAGAGTTGAACCCATGAGTTGTTGCATTGTGTACCATCACATTTTAGTTGTTCATAGTCCTTTTAAGTCCTTAGAGAAGTTTTGTTTGCATGTGTATTGTCTCAAAGTGTGTTGAATCAAAGTCTTTAAGTAAGTTTTTTTGCTAGGGTCTATGATGGTGCACCTAGGAGCAACAATGGAGTTGATGCAATAATTCCTTGCCTTTTGGGTCTTTTGTCTAGTTGAATGTCCTTCCTCTGCATCATTCAACCACTAGTGTATTATTCATTAAATTCTGAGGAGATGGGAGATAGTAGGTAGGAGGAAGAGGATGTTGTTGAAAGCAGGCCTATTGATGAAGAAGTAATTAACATTTTCCCTCTCCCCAATTTGATCAAGGAAATGAGAAAATTCCTAACAATGGACTTGTAGTGGACTTGTATGATGAAAATTTAATTGTTGATGATGTTAGAGTCTTGGCTTGTACTCAATTCTTGGATGATGATAGCTTCGTAACTTCCAAGGAGTTTAAGGATTTCATCATCAAGATGAAGTAGGATAAATTTAATGAAATATTGAATAGAGCAAAAGGAGTTGATCCTTTGCAATATGAGGAGGTTATTAGGCAATTCCTCCAAGAGATGGACTCTTCAAGAAGGCAGGGGAATTCTGAAAGAAAGTGGGGTGTTCTTATTACCAGAATGGGACCTTGCCTCAACAATTTCCTTGGATACAATAAGGCACTAGGATGAAGATGCTTTCTTATCAAATGAGCAAGTTGAGCAAGCCATTTTGGATCAAGCTTCAGTCCCTCATTGGAGATCCTAGTCATTTGGGAAATGGTCCCAACCTCTAATATGCCTAGAGTTGCATAATTAGTCCAAGAGATCTATGAAAATGTAATCATAAAAAGGAAATTTGATACTTCAATTCCTCAGGCCGCATCCTTGGTGGTGCATACCGCCATGTTTAGTGCAACAACTGCAAAAATACAACAGGTTGAGTATGAAAAGTTGCAAGCAATGCATGTAAAGTTGCAAAATGAATACAAGAAAGTGGTATCTCAATTACCACAGCCACAAGTTGCCACTCCTTCCCCTCCTGCCACCACATCTGCATATTTTTTAGTATAGGAATTTGGTGCAGATCAATGAGCATATTGATTTATTGGGAGAATTTTTAGCCTTCCAAGCAAAATTAGATATGCAATTTAAAACCAAATTGAAAATGTTTGAAGTAATTTGGAGTAGGGGATAATGCCTAAGATCATGAATAATTCAGGAGGTGATCAAATCTTTGGATGAATGGAAAGCAAAATTTGTTGGAATTACCCCTTGTCATCATATATTTATAAAGATGACAAGCCAAATTAACACTCCTCAACACATCAATTGATGATCTATTCACATTGGAGTCTAATATGTATAATCTTGCAAAAGAGAGAAGGACAATAATAGATGCAAGATATAACGCCATAACAATAAGGTCCAAAAACTATTGAGTTTGCAATAGCCTTCTGAAGAGGAATACAACTCATGGTTGGAGAAATATATTGAATATCTCCTATGATATCTTTTTGTCTTTTGCAAAGGTGGAACTCTTTTGTCTTTTTGTGGCCCAATCGACATCTTCCTCAAAGGTTTTTTGAAGGATTACAATTTCAAAAGGTGATGGAGGATCTCAACCGAATGATTGCGCATCCTTCCATTTTGTTTCATCTCAGGATCAATAGATATCTTCTTCGATGATAAGACTATTTTTGTCATTTAGTGAAGGGTCCATTTCTTCTAAGAAGCAATTGTAGCTAATTTTTGTATGATCCTAAAGAACAAGATTGTCAAATGAAAATGCGGCATCTGTTAGTGGCCTGAAGCTTGTTGCTCCCTTGTTTCTATGAAGGGGAGATTTTGAAAAGTATTTTGGAATTTCATAACCATAGTGTTTATATTCTAGTCTATATCAGTCCGATCTAGGTTTTCATAGGAAGAATTGTCGATGTAATGGCTAATTTTGTATAACAGTACTACATTTGTACATGAATATACTGTGACAATTTCACAATAAATTGTCTCCTCAATTATATACTTCTTTATAACTTTTGAATACAAATTGATCTAGGATCACTTCTATTCATCTTTGCAATTTTTCTACAATTGAATACTTCTTTTATAACTTTTATTCAAGTAATGGATTAAGTTGCTAGATATAAGGAATATTGAGGGTCTTGAATGTATATAGGGATTACTAAGAAGAATTGATTTTAAATTCTAATAATATCAATATAAGGCATTGATATTGAGATTTCACATAGTTAGGTTAAAGCCTTTTATGCAAAGTTTTAATTGCATCTTCTTTGACTTTGTTGCCTAGGTTTGAGGCACTAGTATGAATGTATGTTCTGACTATGTTTCCATGGTCATAGAATTTGAAAACAAAATTTCCCTTGCTATTATAAGTTATTTCATAATGTTATCTTCATGTTCTCGGATCTAGAATACATAGAACTCCAAAATCTAGCAATTCGAGTATGTTTCATCTATTACTCTTGGTCACATAAAGAGAGCATATCTGTTTAAAGCAATATCCTACATGAATTGTATGAAATCTTATTAGATATTGAATAGAACCACCCTCCTAGGTTTTGTAGGGCCTAAAGTGCAGAGGAGAAAATTATTGAACCTTTCTCATATTTGTTGGCCAACCCCTTGAAAATTTTGAGCATAAGAGTTGGCTACTTCTTTAGATAGTTTCAAGAACCAATTGGAGTTACTTAAAAACAAACCAACAGATTGGTGACTCTGCTAGGGAACTAGTATGCATTTTTCAGTCTAGTGAATTATCTTCTTGAATAGAGTCTGCAATATATTTGTGTGAAGTGTCTTTTGTGGTTAGAACATTGATAGTTGTGTCCATGCTCACAATATTTCAAATAGTTATACATTTTAGTTAATCATAGTGGGTGGTGACTTTGAAAATTCTCCTTGTTGGTGCAAGCGTAACAAGAAAGATTTATCAAGAAAAATGGATGGGTGAAGATACTTGTTCAACACTGATTTTTTTGAAAAATATTGGCTAGAGAACTAAACCACCTTAGAGGAAAACGTAGAAATCAAAAGATACAGGAAATCCGCTAATACTCATGCCAATAATTTTGAAAGTAATGAAGAAAATACATTAACAACACCCTTGTTATGCACTAGTCTAACAAAACTTGAGATAATGACCGAGCAAATATGGAAAAGAAAGCATGAGAGGTGAAACCTTTCCCATTGAAAGAGAAGATCACATGAAAAAACTTGATAGAGAAAGAGAACAAACCAAGAGAGAGTGTGATATTAAATAAGGTTTATATACCATAATGAACTCCCCAACTATGTTAGTAACTATAGAGTTTCAAGATGATCTTGCAAATAGACCTTCCAGTCAACCAAGTAATTTATTCCCAATAAAAACTCCTCCAAATACCAATGTCATATTATACAAAAGCTCTTATGTTGATGTATCATCCCAAAAGGCATCTACATCTGGATTGAAAAACCAAATTGAATGGGAGTTGCAAATGGAAGTTGAGTCCCTTAGCAAAAAACTAGAAAGAATGGAGAATGTCATAATTAGGGATGATATTCAAAGAAGGGTAGATGCTCTAAACGTATCTTATGGATTTGAGAACCCATCTATCTACCTTTGGTTATAATTCCCAAGTTCTCCCTTCTAGGAGTCTAAATTTCCAAACCCGACATGTTAGTTATATTCAATATGCTCCATTAATTGATTTTACCACTTCAGTCCCACAACAAAATATTGTGCAAACATCTTATGCTCAAATCAGTACTCATATGGGTCAAAATGTGCCCCAACCCAACCCAACACCCCAAGTAAGCATTCCACAATAAAATTTTGGAGGTTATGAAAATTATGGAAATTATCAACAATATAACCCAAATGTGAGTGCCTAAATGGTTGGATAAAATGTTGCTAACTAGAAAAATGCCCAAGCAAATCCCCAAGTGAGTCATGTTGTAGAGAATTTCCCTGCAAGAAGGCCATTGCAACTAGAGAGGTATAGACAATTGGATTTCACTGGTATCCCAGGATATCCTAACCCCATCCCTAATGATATCAAGAATGTATTGATTAGGTTTTTCAGGAAATAATGCATTGGCAAGTGAAGATCATCTAAGGGCTTTCTTGAACTTAATTGATGACTTTGAAATTGAGGATGATGATGTTCTTATCAAGCTATTTATGTAGTCACTAATTGAGGATGCTAGGGATTGGTACATAAGTTTTCCTAATACCAATATTGGGTCATGGGATGAGTTTAAAAGAGTATTCAAAGAGCAATATGGAGATAAAACTGACCCTAGATTCATTATTAATGAGTTTACAAGAATTGTTAAAGGACATAATGAATCTATTTTTATTTCAATACTAGATTTGTCAAAATAATGAATAAAATTCCACCATATATGAGGCCTAGTGAACCCATGTGCTTGGTACTTTATTGTAATGCATATGATCCAAGGATGGGTTATGAGCTGAGGGATAAGGATCTACAATCCTTAAGAGATGCTTTCAAAATAGCAACACATAATGAAAGCAATAGAAGAGCATCAGGGAAAGTTAGCAAAAGGGATGATATTAAAATTTTATAGAACCCAAGGGGTCATCAGGGTAAAGCTACATCCCTAGAGGACAAATTAAACAAAGTTATGAGTGCCTTGAAGGAATTGAGTTATAAAGTGGCAAGAGGAGAAAAAGGTTTATTTCAAGATAGACCTAACGTGTAGAGACAAGAAAGAATGCCAAGATTGTTAGATCAGCCGTACAACACAAATTGGCATAACGGGAAACCTATGCAGAATAAACAAAAGGGAGTGCAAAATAGAGACACTCTTGACCCGCTAAAAAATCCAGTGCTAATTTTCCTGAGGAAAATCGTTGGTGTGTGATTTTTCAATTGCCTCACTCTCCCCAACAATGCATAGTGGCATAGTCCCTTGAAGAACGACACAAACCCTGTGATGATTATGATAACTCACCCATTGAGGATCATGATGTAAACATGATGTCTACTATATTATCTTTCAATAATGATGAATATTCTTTCGATGAAGGGTGTCCTAACACATACATGTATGATAAAAGATTTCAATTAAGTGGTTATCACTAGTAGATTTTTTTGAAGATGGAGAAGAATGTGTAAAGGTACATAATGTTGAAACTTTTGATTTAGATGTCAGATTGAGAAGACCTTCAAATGATGAGATTAGAGCATTAGTTGTTGCTGATATTTCCCAAGTCAAGAGAAATTATAATTTGGGAAATAGAGAAGTCAATGATAATCAAGGGAAACCGGGAAGTCTTTTCATAAAAGAGAGTAAAAATAAAATGAAAGATCAATCTCTTATCAAACAACATGAGATTAAAGGAAAGGACATTGAGAAACCTGATAACTAGGTTCTCCTCTCATAAGAGCCAAATACAAAAAAATGGTGGCTAAAAAGAAGAGTGGTAATACTAGGGATGAATAGAGAAATGCTCATGGAGACAAATCAAAGAAGGTTAACAATGAGAGTACACTTGTTGATCAACTTGGAAATATTCATAAATACATCCCAATGGATATGACATAACTTTTATCCCAGATCAAGGTATCAATCCCTCTGTTAGAAATGATGAGGATAGAGGAACATAAAGAGAAGGAATTTGCCCTCTTTAATGGTGCAACTATAGCCTCTGCTGACAAGAACAAGGTTGTTATTCTAACTGGAAAGAATAAATAAAAGTTAAAAGGGGTGAAACTTGAAAGTGTTGTTAATGAAGTACCAAAATTGTTTTTGGGCACTACTTTGATTGCTTGCCCAAGTCAGGTTGACCCATTCTATGTGACTCTACAAATTAAAAATAAATTGGTTAGAAATTGTATGATAGACTTAGGGGCATCTACCAATGTATATCTTTGGTTGTTATGAAGAAGCTAGGATTGCAATTGAGTAAAACATTTGAAAAATGATTTGCAATGGATTCAAGGGAGGTTCTATTTATTGGGATAATGAAAGATGTACATTTCAAACTAGTTGCATTCCTTTAAAAGGATTTTGTCATGAATGTAACTATTGTTGACATTCCACCCCAATATGGAATTATTTTGTCAAGAAACTGGTCAACAATAGTTGGAGGAAGCATGTAATTAGACTTATCTTATGCCATAATCCCTATTAATGGAAAATATGTCAAGTTGAATAGAGAAAAGAGGTTCCCTAACCTTATTGAAGACTTGAAATCACATGAGAAAGTATGCTTTGTCATTGTTGACATGGAGAATGTTAGAATTGTAGAGTCTCCATCTAAAGAAAACAAAATTGCACCTATAGTGAGGAAGGGAAAGAACAAGCTCAAGATTATGGCCTTTGGTCTATGTACTTTGATGGAGCATGTTCAAAGGAAGGATCAAGTGTTGGGGTGATCATTATATCACCAAAATGTAAGTTCTATATACTCATTTTCTTTAAAGTTTGAATGCACAAACAATGTTACAGAATATGAGGCTTTACTTCTAGGATTAAAAGTAGTTAATGTCAAACACAATATCAACAAGCTTAGATTTTTAGGGTATTTTGAGTCAATGGTATCCCAAATCATAGGAAAGTATGTGTCAAATCGTAAGAGGTTGAATCAATACAAATCTATTATGTGGGATACTATTGAGATGTTTGATGCATTTTCAATAGATTGGGTGGAAAGAGCTAAAAATGCAAAGATGGACCTCCTTGCTAATTTAGCCTTGAGACCAAATGATATTACTTTTTCTAGAATATCTAAAGCTGAGGTCCAACTAATGCCATCCATCCTAGACAATATTCATAATTGGTAGGTATTCAATGATACAAATCTATTGAAATTCTTGCATTGCATAGATGAGTACTACAACCGGGAGATTGACTTCCAGAGTTTTGTAGAAACTATTGATGGAAAGGATAATATCTTTGGGAATGAAACCATCCATATAAAAATTAATAAAATTACTAAGGAGTTGGTAGCTTTGGAAAGAGTTTTTGAAAATTATGATAAGTATATTGTCAAACTAGCTCCTACACATGAACAAGACCTAGAGGAGGCGAATCTAGGAACAGTGGATGCACCTAAGAAAGTGTATATTAGGAAAAAATTAAGGCCAAAGATCAAATTAATTCTTATTTCCTTGCTAAAGAATTATAAGCATGTGTTTTCTTGGTCATATGATGACCTAAAGGCTTACAAATAAGATTTGTTTTAGCATGAAATCCCTCTCAAACTAGACGCTAAGCCATTTAGGCATAAGAAAAGACCTATCAATCCTACACTGGAACCAAAAATGCAACAAGAATTGATGAAACTCAGAGATGGTGGGATTATCAAACATATTAGACATTCCACTTGGGTTTCAAACCTAGTGCTATTCAGAAAGAAGAATGGAGACATAAGGTTGTGTGGATTTTATAAATTTGAATGTCTTCACTAAAGGATAATTATCCATTACCAAATATGGAGGCAATGTTGCTGCAAGTTACTAGTTGTGAGCTATTATTAATGATGGATGGATTATTTGGCTATAACCAAGTGAAGGTGAAAGATTCTGAGAAGTATAAAACTTCTTTTACCACACTATTGGGCACACGTATTTATGTAAGAATGCCATTTGGACTAACTAATGCAAGAGCAAAATTTCAAGGAGCTATGGATATTTCATTTTCATATTTCATAAACATATTCATGGTGGTATATCAGAATGATCTAACTACTTATTCCAAGAAAGTAGAAGATCATTACTTGCATCTAGATAAGATCTTTTCTAGAGCTCTGTATTATGGCATTTCTCTCAACCCTAAGAAATGTGGTTTTGGGGTAACAAAGGGAAAATTATTAGGCCATATAGTGTACAAGGAAGGAATTAGGATTGACCCAGAGCAAGTTGCAGAAATAGAGAGGATTCCTTGGCACAAGATTATTAAAGGTATTCAATCCTTTTTCGACCAGGTAAATTTTGTGAGAAGGTTTGTGACCAACTTTGTTGAGATAACAAGGTCTATCTCTAAGATGCTAAAGAAAGGAGAATCAATATCATGGAGTTAAGAGCCAATCAAGGCCTTACAAAGCATAAAAGAGGCAATCAAATAGGATCTTCTCTTGAAATCTCTAGATTTCTCAAAGCCTTTCCAACTTTTCTCATTTGCATTTATTTCATTTTCAAAACTATGCATTTGCATTCTTTGATCATCATTCATTAAAGGGAAAAATTGCAAATTATTTGAATTAAATAGCATAATTTCAAATCTGATTTTTCCTTGTTTAGGACTTAGATCTAAGTTATTTTCATTGATAAATTCAATTGAAATATTATTTTGTCATTTATGCATGCATATTTTAATGAAAAACTTTGAAAAAATGAAGAAATTGCATAGTATTTTTATTTCAAAAGATCAAAAGCATTGTTTTCAGTATTTAAAAAAAAAATCAATCAATTACAGTATTCAATTTTTGAAAATTACCATTTGAACATACTCAATTGTCCTAAAAATATAAAAAAAAATGTATGCATATATGTGCTTCATATAGAAAAATTAGGTTTTGGTACATTTCCAGAACTTTGTTCACTTTCAAACCTGTACCTCTGAAACACAGGACCCTTAGACACTATATGGGGTTTCCAGATTTTGAATTTTATAAAAACATGTATGTTCTAAGGTGAATTTTTCCCCTGTCCAATTAGTTTGGTCTATTTTTTTTTTAAAATCCCTATCAGTATTCTTTGTCCAGATTTGGTTCCTGTTCTGGTCCTTGTTTTGAAAAAAAAATTGAATTTGTTGTGCATCACTAGTTTGATCCATAGGGAGAATAGACCATGTTTCCTTTTCAAAGATGCGGTTTTGATATGGTAAAGCATGGATTGTATACCTATAATTTTTTTACCTATGAGAACATTGTGAAGGAACAAAATAAAATCATTAACAATCTGATAATCATGTTAGTTCTCCAAATATCTCTCCTACACGTGCGAGAGTATCTTGGCGCAAGAGGACCCAATCATTGATAACCATGAGAATCGTGTTTGGCCCCCTCCCAATACCTCGCCTACTTGGGAAGATATTATTGCACAAGAGGACGCCATCAATTATGACAATCATTTTAACTCCTATCAATATCTCACCTACTTGTGAGGATATCTTGATGCAAGAGGACCCAATCAGTGAGAATCATGAGAATAATGTTTGTTTCCCTCCCAATACCTCTCCTACATGGGAAGATATTATGGCACAAGAGGATGGAATCAATAATACATTTTTAAATGATAGTAAGGTTGTTTGCATAGATGAAGGTTCAAAAATGACATTAGGTCCTCCATTGATAGAAGATTACCAACAAGATAAAATTGTGAACCCACATTTGATTATTGTACCTCCTAAAACTCCTCTAATTATTGGATCTCCTAAATCACCTCTCATTATAGGACCTCCTAAACCTCATGGCCATATCCTAAACTTTGCAAAATAGCTCACTAGTAACCATGTGCAACAAGATGTGTTGAAGCAACCAAGTTATCATGAAGTTTCTCACACATATAATGAAAAATAATAAGCAACTAAAATAAACATCATCCATTCCATTACCTCAACAATATTTCTCACTCCCGCCTAGTCTTCCTCAGCGTAGTGGTAAATAATATGATCTTGTTGAGCAACTTCGTAATACTCCAGCCAAGATATCCCTTTGGTTCCTGATTCAAACATCACTTACATACCACAAGATGCTCTAAGAGGCTTTGAAAAATATTGATATCTCACCTCTATCAAACCAAATGATGTAGCAGCCTTGTTTGATTGTATGAAAGCAAAAAAGTTGGATATTACCTTCTCTCAACATGAGTTACCCTCCATTGAGATCCAAAACAAACATGAGGCTTTGATGATAATGGTTAGAATTAATAAAACTAGGGTTATATGTACTCTTATTGATAATGGATCAAGTCTTAATGTTTGTAGCATGGATCTTCTAGATAAACTTGGTGTGGATGAGACTCTCATAGAACCTAATGATCTTTCTATTCGTGGCTTTGAAAATATTAGTAAGCAACCATTAGGCACAATCACACTACCCATTAAGGTAGGGTCTGTGGTTTTTTCTACCCCTATCCATATCATGTTGAGACCTCTTTCATATAATATTATCTTAGGTAGATTACGGATTCATGCCATGAAAGGAGTCTCGTATACTCTTCATCGTGAGATGAAATATGAATACAACAACAAGATATATATGGTAAAAGTGGATGGACAATTTATGATTCACAAATTGAAGTCGAACATAACACTTCCAACTCTCTTAATACTTTGATTCCATCTTCAAAAGTTGATCCATTACCTTCCAATGATAATGATACTATTGTTGGTATGTGGCGACTTATCATGCTATACTGTACACTCTTTAGTATTGTACACTCTTCATGTATCCTTGCCAAGATTCAAGTGTGCATTAGGCATGGAAAAAAATTTATATTTGGGTCACATCATCAGTGTAGAGGGAGTTTGCATGGATTATCGTGTCATTATTGATTGGGCTACTCCTGAGACTTTGACTCAGCTCAAGGGATTTGTGGGGTTGTGCACCTTCTATTGTCAGCTTGTCAGTGGATTCTCACGACATGCTGCACCACTTACAAATTTTACTAAGAAGTGAGCATTTGTTTGGACACCTTAGGCACAAGAGTGTTTCGAGAAGTTCAAACAGTTGACTACATGTCTAGTTCTAGCTTTGTCGGATTTCACCAAGCCTTTTTAGCTTCATTGTGATGCTTGTGGAGAGGGTATTGGTGCAGTGATTATGTAGGACCGTCACTCAATAGCTTTCGAGAGCATGAAGCTAAGGTGTCCTGAGAGGAGCTATAGTATATACGACAAGGAAATGTTGGCCATCATGCATGCAATGGCCAAGTTTAGGCAGTACCTAGTTGGCAATAAGTTTTGTGTCAAAATTGATGATAACAGCTTGAGGCATTTCCTTGGACAACGAGATCTAAATGAGCATCAACAAAAATGGGTCAGCAAGTTACAATCTTATTATTTTGACATCTCCTATGTCAAAGGGACTTAGAACGTTGTTGTTGACGCCTTATCTCGCCATCCCCATTTGAGCTCCATGGCAGAGATTTTAGAGGATTAGAGACAATTGATCATAGAAAAGTATGCCAAGAATTTGTGGGCTTCTGGAATTATTGATGGGACAGTATAGGACAGTAGGTACTCTCTTGTGAATGACCTCATCATTTACAAAGAGAGAATATTCTTAGTCACCGAAAAAGAAAAAAGTTGACTTTGTAAACCCTAATTTTTGGAAGCTTCTAAAAGCTTGTTAGAAATGGTTGGGATGGGGAGTTGTATCATGACATTATTCACAATATTGTAATATTTTTTGCACTGGTTAATAAAATCATTGGATGGTTGTGGTTTTGTGGATGTAGCCCAGATTGGGTGAACCACGTTAAATTTTGTGTTGTCTTGTTTTTGCTATAATTTTGTGTGTGTTTTATTTCTCTGTTTTATTGTTCAAATCTGCATTTAACTTGTTAGATATCTGCCTTCTAACCCTAACAACTATGACTGCACACTTGGGTAATGATTGGGGGTCAGTAGATTTTACACCTTGTTTCAATAGGGAGTCTAAAATCTCGCTATTAAAGTCCAAAGAGTCGAATACAAATGATGATCATGATATTACTTTATCTTCAAACACATATTTTGGTGATGATTGGGGTTCATTAGATTTTACACCCTCTTTTATTGGAGAGTATAAAATCTCGAATCTAAACCTAAGGATTCTTGTGTTTCATTTTCTCAATCTTTTTCTCCATCAACAAATCCAAAAAAATCACCCCATGACGGTCATGGGGGCTCTTTAGCTTTTTTCCCTCATGTGCTAGTGATGTCAACTTTGAAAAACTTAAAAAAGGATTTGTATTCTTGTGAAAGAATCAATTATTCTCATAAGAATATAGGCAAGAACTCTATATCTAAGTTGGAAGAATGTTATGGGCTTGGATATAAAATAATTTCTAAAAATGGACATAATGAAAACACGAAACAAGGAGTTAAGGATCATGTGAATTTGTAATGTCCCTTACCCGACGTAGCCCTAGATCGCCTGTTGATTAGGTTTAGGGTTTCTTCTTTTTTCAAGTTAATTCTTTAATGAAGTGCCCTTGGATTGAAATCTACATTCACCATATTAACAACATTTCCATAAACACATATCACTGCTAGCATTAATATCTAGATATCCAACATATAAACATAGTCACAAAAGCAATAATGAAGACATAGGAGGAGTGGCATGGGTAGATCCACCTGAAGCTATCCATCTAAGCCCAAGAGCACAAGCATCGAACCAAGACTACCCACCTTTTGGCCCCAAGCAACAGGAACGTCTAACCAAGACTATTCCAGCCTTAGAGTGGCATGCTTAGTGGAAACACTTGTACCTACTTTCTCTACCCGTGCCCTCACCTCAGAAGACACTTAACTTATTGGGGGTAGTCAGGGAGCGTATAAGTGGTCTAGGCCTACCACCCCTCCATGGCTTCGACGGATGCTTAAATGGGACCCCCACCCCTCCATGGCCCACTCATTCCTTGGGACTAGGCAGACTATGAGTGGAATTTCCACCCCTCCAAGGCCCATCCCTGGCTTGGGTTCTGGGGGTGGACTTGAGTGGGTTTTTTAGGAACCACTTCCCTCACACCCTTCTTCCTAATAAGATTACAAACACAGAGAAGACAGTCTTAGATATATTTACATTCATCTAGTGTTAATTTCATAAATAAGTCATTGCCTAATATCAATCTAATACTAACAGAAATCAATATCAATCCATAGAATCATAATCATGATAACTTTTATGAAGTCTTACTTTAAGAATCATATAAGCACAATTAATTGGTGCAATCAATTCTGAGCTAAACTGGTGCAGTCACGGTAGGAGGGTCCTCAAAGAGAACAGTCTGGACCATGCAACAAGAGTTACACAACAAAAGCCACTCAAAATATGGAGGCAAATGCATATTCAAACAGTCTTATTATCAAAAATTCCAATTACAATCGGCTGACAACATCCGGTTTCACAAATTGGGCTCACAGGCCTGATACAACATGCTTGAAACATAGTAGTCCTATATTCTCCTTATTACGAGCTGAAATCTTACATATCAAATCCAATATTCATTCTACCTTCTAACCTAATGATCGTTTACAATGATTTATATCACATTTGAATATCTAGAATCCTCTGCATCGACCAAAGATCATTACAATCTCCGATGAAGGAAACACAACATGTGCATGAAATAGGTTGGCCTTAAATTTGAATTTTTCCTTGGAAGGTGCATAGGATGAAGTGTGGACCTAAATTAAGGTTGGGGACACCCCACAAAAAAATTTGAAAGACAACACGAGGATTCACAAGTTACGAGAAGGATCCACAAGAGATAAAATTAGTCGTTAGGCTCAAAACTGCTTCGGTGCCCTATTCTAGAAATTGTCACTTAATCTGAAAGTGATATCTTTCTGGAAAAAGATCCAATCATTCAAAAATATTGGAATAAGGAAAATGAACATTTCCACAATGAAAACATAGATCCATGGGGTCTAGTGAGCAAATATGATGAAATACTGAATCTGCCAACTTGAACCGAACAAGAACAAAACTGAAATGAAAAATATTTTTTTGGTTGATACAGGATTGCAAAGAACCAAGGATTCTCCTGCATCAGACATCCGGGGTTATTTGAAAAGTGAGTCCCTCACTTTGTTGGGGCTAAAGGAAAACTAATACGGTCTACCTCAGCCTGAGAAATCCAAGAAGAATCCTCCACTGGTCTACCTTTCCACTTTACAGGATATTCTTTGTACTGCCTTCCACATGTTGTCCTCCCATCTCTAATATCCAAAACCTCTTCTATCTCATCTGATTGTTGTTTAGGAAACCGTTTTTCCAATTTTTCTTTACTATTTGTGATCAGGAGAAATCTGGTAGTCTAAAAATGCAAAACAAAATAGAATGCAAGAGAAGCAAATAACACTTAACACCTCAAGATTGGGCTACGTTAACTCACACAAAATAAAGATAAAATAAACAACATATTATACCTTATGTTGAGTTGATCCTTGGTTGGCCCTTGAATATATTGTTGATGTGTGCTCCTTGGATGAAATGCTTGCAATGAAGGTGGTTGAAGAATTAATGGAGGTAGGTGGATGCAATTATGGAGGCTAAGATGCAAATGGAAGTGATAATATGCTACGATAAATGGCTAAAAGGCTTGAATGCACAAAAATCACAAGTTCTAAGATCCAAATGCTCATAAATTCTAAGATCCTTTAATGAAAGTAGATGGGGGTATTTATAGAAGATATTGAATTCTCTAGAGGATTCAACAGTCAAGATTGAGCCACCATGGCCAAGATGGAGGGATATGGTGAGTTGAGGACTCACAAGTCCTCACATCTTGCCATGTGACGGGTGAAGTGTCCAAAGGACAAAGTGAGAAGGAAATGGTACAAGTGACATGGAAAAGGCCATGTGGTCCCAAGGTACTTACAAGTACCTTGGGATGGGAGAGAATTTCCCTAAAAAGGTATTCCTTGGCCCCATATGGGGCTGAAAGTGACAAGTAAGGATTTTTAAAAAGTCCACTCTTGTCACCATGGGGATTGGAGATGGCCTTGGAAGAATAAAAGTGAATTTTTAATTATCTTTTTGGAAGAAACCAATGGATAAGAGAAGATTTCCCCTAAAATGGGGTCTTTGTCCCATGGGTACGATGTGACCTTTGAGAGTTCATGGGGAAGACAAATGCATGGAGGGAATAAGTGTGAATTTTTAATTCACATGGGGAAGAGGTCAACCCAAAAAAGGTAAGTACCAAGAAGGTTGACTTAAGGACATGCTAGAGAGGGTAAATGATTAGGATTATGATTGTGCAAATAGGTGATTAGACTAATTAATGATGATTAGAGGCAAGTGGCTAGATTTGGAGGATGTGACATTAATCATAATTAAGGATATGCACATCTTAATGAAGGATTAATTAGATTAACCAAGATTAGTGAAAGGATTATGGAGGATGGGACAAGGAGAGAGAAAGAATGAATTAAAAATTGAAAAGGATAATTGACTAAATTAAATAAATTGATTGATTTATTTAATTTAGAGAGGAAATGGTAAAGGATAAAGTATTTAATTAAATACTTTTTGGGAGCCTTAGGGAAAGGGAATGATATTAATTAAATGCTTCATTTAATTAATATAGATAGATTAAACAAATAAATGATGGGATTATGACCATATGGAAGTGGTCAAATTTAGGTGTCTACATTTTGCCCCTCTTCAAAATATTGTTAGAATGACAGTGTTTCGAAGAAAAATAAATGCAGAGGATTCTGTAGAGGAAGGGACTAGAAAATGATGCCCCAGCGTGGCAGAGGTTGCATGAGTTGCTCAAATGGAGGGGAGTGAAAGGTCATGCCCCAATCATATAGGAACTTATTAGGGAGAAGGTATGAATGGATTCGGTAGGGTATGCCCCCTCAAGAGGGTGGTAGGAGAAGAAAAAGGGGCCCCGGGTGACTTCTCGATATGAATAAATGAAGGATACCATTAGAAAGAGCTCAAAAAACCACGAAGAATGGTTTTTGAATGGAGTCAAACGAACACACAAGGTGCAAATGGCGGCCCCAGGAAGTTGGAGGATTAATCGAGGGAGAAAAAAAGTTAAATAAAGGGAAAAAAATACCCTCTATTTTGAAAGGTAAAAAGGAGGGAAGGGTTGTAAACAGGAATTTTCATTAGGGGAAATTTACATAAAAAATGGGCCTCTTAAGGATGACATCATTAGCTTTTTAAGTTATCAAAAATCAACTAAAAGATGACATCAACCTGTACGGTGACATCATCCAAAATAAAAATAAAATTATTTATTTTATAAAATAAAACATTCTAAAATCTTATGATTTAACTAATGATGGTTAATTTAACTCTACATATCTTATTCTATCTCATTCATCTTTCTAAATATAAAATATTCTTTTTGTTTTTTAGATTTATATTCTTAAGTTCTATTAAGTTCTATTATAGAAATTTTTATATTTTCAAAAAAATATTTTTATTCTTTAAGAAGAAAAGCTAATGATATTCTTTAAAAAAAAAGCTATTTTTTTATATTTTAAAACAAATATTTTTATTCTATCTCATTCATTTTATTAAATTTTTAATATTCTTTTTGTTTTTTAATTTATATTCTTAAGTTCTATTAAGTTTTATTATAGAATTTTTTATATTTTTTTAAAAAAAATTATTATTTAAGAAAAAAGCTAATGATATTCTTTTAAAAAAAAGCTAATTTTTATATTTAAAAAAAAATAAAATTATTCTTTAATAGAAAAGCTAATTTTTATATTTAAATAAAAAAATTATGCTATCTCATTCATTCAAGTTTCTAAATATAAAATATTCTTTTTGTTTTTAGATTTATATTCTTAAGTTCTATTAAGTTCTATTATAGAAATTTTTATATTTTCAAAAAAATATTTGTATTCTTTAATAATGTAAATCTATAAAATCATATATATAAAAAAAAATACTAAGTAAAAAATAAAATATCTAAAGTTACTTTTCTTTTACCACTTTTTAAATAAAAACAAATAATCAAGAAAAGAAAGTGAACTTGTCTTTTTTAATAAATTATAATAAAAAAATAAGTTACCAAACTCGAGTTTAAATTTTTTTAAATAAAAAATAAATAATGAAGAAAGTGAACTTGAGTTTTTTAATAAATTATAATAGAAATATATGTGACCACTTTTAAAAAATCATGGACTTCAATTTTTTAAGGAATTACAATAGAAACATGTGTCCCCACTTAACTCATGTAGTTAAGTAATTTTTATTTTTTTTATTTAAATAATTTGTATTATATGAGATAATTTTTGCTTTTTTAGAGTTCCTTAGGAGGCTCATTTTTTATGTAAATTTCCCCTAATGAGAATTACTATTCCTCATTTGGATAGTTGAGAGAGAGAGGAGAGGAGAGGAGAGGAAAAAGAAAGAGAGAGACGATGTCAGACGATTATGATGACGACATCATCCACCGTACGGACGAGGTGCGGAGTTTCTATGCCGAGCGTGTCGTCCCATGCCAAGTTAGGCTCAAAACCCTCCTTTGTGATTTTATCATTTTGGATGAATTTTTAAGTGTAATGCATTTGTGAAAACATGGGTTTTGGTTTTGGGGTAGATTAGGAAAATGGGTAGGAGACAAAGTTTAATTTTGTCGGGCGAGTGGAGAGAAATGTCAAATAAGGATAGGTAGGGGAAATGGGTGGTTAGAAAGAAAAATAGATGGTGTAGAAGACAAGTTTAGATGGTTGTGCTCCACATAGGGGCGACCTCATCTGAAGAAGGGCAGTCGCGCCTAGGCCGGGTGGTCGCGCCTAGGTCGGGCGGCCACGCCCCACCTGAGCGGTCGTGCCCCATCGAGTGACGGTGCCCCGAGAAGGGGTGACCCCGCCTAACGGGCGACAACGCCCCGGGAAGGGGTGGTAGCACCCCGAGATGGGGTGGCTCCACTTGAAGGGCGGTGGCGCCTCGAGAAGGCGCGACCCCGCTCGATGGGCAGTGGCGCCCTAGGAAGGGGCGGCCCCACCAGACGAGCAGCCCTGCCCGGCGGGCAGTGGCGCCTAGAAAAAGATACGCCAAGGGCATGAAAATGGAAGAAAAGTTGAAAAAAAGAAAGAAAAGTGTGAGAACTGAGGAAAAGTATCCTAGGGAAGAGTGTTAGGAACAATTAGTGCGAATAGGAACCCGAGGCTGGGAAATAAATAAAGGGAATGGTGTAGCAATAGATAGGTTGTGTGGTTTGGTTGTAGAGGTTCGATAGCTTGCAGACGCGTGAGAGGAGATCTGAGGTGATCACAACGAAACAGTGAGTGATGACTAGAGCGGACCATGAGCGTTTAGCATAGGCAAGGTTGTTGCATCTCTTAGGGTATCCATCCATCATGACGCATCGAGCGATGCTGACAACCCTGATCAAGCATTGGGATTCAAGGACGTTGATATTCCATCACTCGACAGGAGAGATGATAGTGACGTTGAAGGATGTCTGATAGATTTTTAGATTGCCTATAGCAGGGCGATTAGTGAGCAAGTTGAGATCAAAGGGAGAGGTGCTAGATCATACCATATGGGTCATGTTCGGTCGAGAGGACCTGCTGGTAGAGAAGAATGATTTGGATGTGGATAGATGCTTGGGGCTGAGAGTACCACCACTGTCGTTGTACCTTTGTGGGTTGATTAGCAGGATACTCATTTCGGATAGGAGTGGGAGATTCGACAACCTTGGCTATATGGAGGTTATCTGACATATCGTCGAGGGGAGGGATGGGCAGTTTGCCTGGGGTTCATGCGTCCTTGCACAACTATATAGAGACATGCACGTGATATGTTATCGGGGAGTTGTCAGCGTTTGTCATGTGACATTACCTTAGGTGTGGGCCTGGGAGCATATTAGTGTTGCCAGACTAGATGTGATACAAGCGGAGCATGAGGATATGACATTGTCAATGGCCTGGTGGTACGATGCAGAGTATGAGTGGGTTTTTTCGATATCATGGGGCAGGAGATATAGATAGATAGAGGAGGTTTTTTATGATCTATAGGAGGACATAGTGTGGAGGTCATATATGACACAGCTCTTAAGGGGATGGAGGAAGGAGGAGGTGAGGCATAAGGGATATTTCATGACTCGTTGCTACATATTTGGGAGAGAGCCACGGACAATAGAGTCACATAGGCCAAATCGGGTGACGAGACAGTATGGGTTGATGCAGTATATTCTAGGCGCCCCTAAGATGTTCACACGGATCACATGGCAACAACCATGGGCAGATGCGATTTCAGTAGAGTTTGAATGGGAGGATTGGGTGACACTTATGCGAGTTAGTAGAGTACCCAGGGAGGGTCAAGGAATTAGTAGACACGGGGATCACTATGAGATATGCAACATGGTTTGTACGACACCAAGTTGCATGGATTACACCAGAGGTGTTGATTGTGGGGGCATTAGGATTTGGATCAAAGGATGATGCTAGAGTAGCAAGAGGGGGGAGGAGATGGTGGGTAGGTGGGGCTAGGTGGAGTGGAGGAGAGGGGCAGGGGAAGCCTGAGCAGGAGGAGAGCAACAGGGAGATCTTGAGGCAGGGAGAGTAGGGGGCGGTGGAGGAGAGCGCCAACGGTGGCCAGAGTAGAGCCAGAGGTAGAGGTGGGAGCTGGAGGACTATAGATGGGGAGTGTACAGGAGAGGAGGACATAGGAGGAGGTGGGGTCTCAACTGGAGGAGGGACAATAGTAGGAGATAAGTTAGGAGAGGGCAGGGACCTCAAGTTAGCCCATGAGGGTAGCAAGGAGGAGGAGACAATGGAGGAGAGCTCAGGTGGAGAGCAGAGTTGAGAATGTACCCGTTGAGCTAGATATGGAGATGTACGAGGAGTGAGAGGAGCCTGAGGTGAGATGACAGATGAGGGTGAGGTGGAGGGGACAGCTGAGGAGAGTTTGGGTGGCGATCGGGGTTCAGTAGGAGCCCGAGAGGCCAGAGATGGAGATATACGAGGAGAGAGATGCACAAGAGGATGTGATGGATGTGGACGTCCTAGTGGTGGAGTCACTAGTGGTGATATCGTATGTACCACTCGAGGACCCTATCATATTATTGAGGGGGGCATAGGCGAGGCTCCAGATGATAGAGTAGAGGTTGAGGATGGCAGAGGCAGAGGTTATCAGACTCAGCGTTGAGGGGAGGAGGCTTTAAGAAGAGGTTAGATTAGAGTCCACAAGATAGAGGGATTATGGCTTCATTGTTGACCTCCTGACTTCATAGGTACAAGATGCAGAGAGGGAGAGAGATTACCTATGCAGTGAGCTAGACACGTTGACCTGGGATCAAGATAGATTATAGGTAGCGATGAGTATATCACGGGCATGGGATAGCAGGAGTCTGGAGGGGGTGGGCAGCAGACCAAGAGGGAGATGGAGGAGTTGAGGGCACATGTGATAGGGTTGGTGAGGGAGAGGATTGAGCTCTAGGATAGGAGGTCGAGGGCAAAGGCAATAGAGGCCTAGTTAGATATTGCCCAGAGAGAGAGGGACATGATGCATGCAGAGGTACAAGCCTTACAGACACAGGTTCAGGCGATGGACGGGGAGAGGGATACTGCATGGGCAGAGGCTCGGGATATGTAGGTGGAGAGGGATGTTACACTACCATAGATAGTGATACTATAGAGTGATGGTGATGGATCAGGGGCAGTGGTGCAGAGGTTGCAGGGAGAGAGGGATTCCTCTGATATGTGAGCAGTGGAGGAGGTGAGAGATCGACTACAGGGGGAGATCGATCAGCTGAGGATGGCATAGGGGGTGTGGGTAGAGGAGAGGAGAGTCATTACCAGGGATCGAGATAGATATAGAAAGGAGCAGAACATTCTTCGGTGTCAGGCTGTAGAGAGAGATGAGTATATGAGAGAGGCATCCTTCTAGATGGTTACTTATCAGCAGGCGGTACTGGATCCGTCCTAATGCACGTTTCACTTTGAGCGATGAGCTCCTCAGATGCGCGCACCATCCTAGTCACTGGGGACATAGACTCGAGGATACAGTGGCTCTCAGATGACCATCCCCCGTAGAGGTTCGGTGCCTGAGTCTCCTCAGCAGTCAGATGTGGGTAGCTCATTTGGAAGATGATAGGATATCAGATTTTGACAAGTGTATGATGGATGGGCAATACAAAGTAGCAGTGATTATATTTGATGCAGATCCGTGTACTTGTACTTTATTTTTTGATTATGATGGACATGATGGATATTGTATTTTGGTGATTTTTGATATGATATGTGAGAGCCCTTATTGATACTATGTGATGGATGATGTATTTATGCATATGTGTATGTTTATGAGTTTGTGATGTATGAATATGCCTATATGGATTTGTGTTTATGCCTAGATGGATGTATGATTATGATGCATAATGATTATTTTGATACCTGACATTTATGATGCAGGATGTGATAGATGATTTCTATGTGCATAATGTCTAATTTCTAGGATGCAGGATGCGATGGATGATGTGATATGTAAAATGAGATGGTTATTTATGATGTCTAATGGATATGATGTTATGGATGCTATGATTATTGCTATGATGGATGATTTATTATGACATGCATGATGTTTAGTGTGTATGATGGATGTGGTAATGAACCTAATGATGTGAACTAACCTGAAGATGTTAATGAATGTTAAGATGCATAGTATGAAAATTAACTTACACTACTTAAGATGATTAGGCGATTTAATGAACCTAAAATGTAAATGCAATGTGAGCCTAAATAAGGGTCTGCATCATGGTAAAGGCGAAGAAGGTGATGGGTGTGTGATCGCACCTTTCAAGAACCATATGACTCCTAAGAAGAAAGGGAAAGGTGGATGGAATCATTGTTTGCACAATCCAAAATCCTAATTCAGGGGGAAAGAAGGGATGAAGGATACATGAATGCAATGGGAGAGAAAATGAAATGCAATCCTAATGTAAGCTATCATCTTCGGAGCACTGATTTTTACTATAGCATAAGACACCAGTTACCATGGTATATGGACCAAGGTGGATTAATGTCTAATGCATAAAAAAACACAACAAATTAGAAGGCTATCCCAATACCCCAAAGTCACGATGACTTCATTCGGGCCAGGTATTGGGATAACCACAAGCATAGAAGGATGTCTCAGTGTAATGCAAGACCGCAGAGGTCTTAGTGGGTACTATGTGAGGCAACCAGGAAAATAGAAAACAAAAGAAAAAATCAAGATATGCCCCTATGTAAACTAGTCAAAACACATCATAATATGAGAGATTATGGCGGCCTTGACGAGTGATGATATGGAGCTCAATTGATAAACAAAAACCCAAAGCATCAAAAGATTGTAATTAATTTCAAAACATATGTTGCCATAGGATCAAGATGATGGATGGGGTTGATGCGGTCTATTAGGAAGGATACATCCTGTTGATACAAAAGATGGATGCTAAACTAAAAGTTTGATAATGATGCAGGATATTCGAAAACTGATTAAACCTCGTGATACAAATGGATTCTATTTGTGAGGTACCAGCAAGATAAGGACATACCTTAACAACAAGACACAAGACCGACTCATCCTAAAGACCTAAGGGCTTGAAGGTTGATCAAAGATCAACCTTGCCTACGTGAAAGTGCAAAGCCCTCGTAGTTCAGGAAAATACCATGATAAAAGCAGAAAGAGTACGATGAAGATGGATGATGGAAAAATAATGATCAGGCGGACTGACCACAAAAGAAGAACAAAGAGAAGCCCCAGGGGCAGATCAAATGATCAACCTTGCCTACGTGCAAGAACAAGGGAAGTGTAGTTCGAAAAGGACCAAATATCAACAATGATTAAGATTGAAAAGTGGCAAAATGGTGACAGATGATGAAGGAAAAAGTGCCTTGGGGGTGGATCAAATGATCATTCTTGCCTACGTGAAAGTGCAAGGGCAACATAGTTCACCAAAGACAGACGGACAAAAAAAATGACAACAAAAATAATAACCCCGAGGGCAGATCAACTGATCGGCCTTGCCTATGTGAAAGTGCAGGGGCAACGTAGTTAACCAAAGACGGGATGGGATCTAGATGGAGACAAACATGATGAATGGTCCTAGATGGGGATGACCAAAGTGTCGAGATGAAACACAAGCTTAGATTAGGATAAAGGGTCATGACGTTGGATAGCGGATGATGTTCATGCAATGCTCAACCAAAAATATACCAAGCAACCAGGGGATGTAAGCGGATGGGAGGATATGATTGATAGGATGATAAGGATATTGAGATCTGGATGGATAAAGCACTAGGATGCGAGGTAGATAATTATCAAGCCCTATACGAAAGACGCTTGTTGCCATGTTTTCACCAATCATACATATGTAAGGTGCCACACAGGGGTGGTTTTCACCATAGGTCGAATTATTTCTTTTTTTAATTTTTTAATTTTTTTGGATTTTAATAATTTTTTACTTTTTTGTATTTTTGAGATTTTACCAGGCAGGATACCCCGGTTGACCTAAGTATAGAATTTTTTTAGATGCATGATGTTGATGGGTTCTTCCAGGGTCTCTCCTTCAGGGGTAGATATCATGTACGCTCTAAAGCCATATTTGGCGATGATGACATAAGGGCCTAATCAATTAGCTTCAAAATTACCCTTCTTATCTCGATCTTGTTGATTTCGATGATTTTCTTTGAGGACTAAGTCACCAAAATTGAACTGGAAAGGGAATACCTTCTTATTGTAGTTTCTCTTGAGCCAGTGTTGATAAGCTTGTAGATGGTTGTAGGCCTTGACCCATTTTTCATCCAACAATTCCAACTGTGCGAGTCGTGCAACCCGGGTGTCTTCATCAGTGATCAGATTCTTTAGGGATATTCGAAGTGAGGAGATTTTGACTTTGATTTGAAAGATGGCTTTGGCATCATAGAAAAGGGAGTATGGAGTAGCGCCAGTGGAGGTGTGGATGGACATGCAGTAGGCCCAAAGGGCAGGATGGAGATGGAGGTGCCAATCTTGACCAGTGCTATTTACCATCTACTTAATGATTTTGATCAATGTTTTGTTTGTTGCCTCTACTTGACCATTACCTTGGGGGTAATAGGAGGTAGACCAACGATGTTGGATGTGATAGTTTTCACAGAGGAATTTCATGCACTTATTCTTGAATGGCTTTCCATTGTCCATGATGATGGTGGAGGGGATTCCATACCTGCAAAGGATATGGTAAAGGATGAACTTAGATATCTGAACATCGGTGATTTGAGTGAGTGGTATGGCTTCCACCCACTTGGTGAAGTATTCAGTGGCTATGACGATGAAAGTGTGACCATCGGAGGATGGAGAGTAGATCTTTCCAACCAAGTCGAAACCCCATCATGAAAATGACCAAGGTCTCATGATAGGTTGTAACTCTTGTGTTGGGGCGTGAATCAAATCTGCATGTTGTTGATAGGGGAGACACCCTTTGATGAACTCGCAAGCATCATGTTCCATAGTAGGCCAGTAGTACCCTGCTCTTAGAATCCTTTTGGCTAAGGCCATACCATTTGAATGGGCCCCACAAATACCACTATGCACTTCTGCTAATGCAGTGTGGGCTTCGGTCTCGTCTAAACATTGGAGGAGGGTTCCATCATACCCACGTCGATAAAGAACATCATCAATGATGGCATAGCGGGCGATGCATTGGATAAATGATTTTCATTGGTTTCTTGTGAGGTCAGATTGTAGGGTTTTGTCATGATGATAAGTGTAAATGTCTTGGTAACAAGGGGATTCAGGGCCTACAATGTCATAGAAATTTTTTCTCTCAGGGATTTCATATGCAGGGATCAACAGTTGTTCTACAAGGAAATCGCATTAGGTAGGATCTCTGAGCATGTCTAGGAGAGAACCAATAGTGGCCATGGCATCAGCTGCTTTATTCTGTATCATGGGGATTTGGTCGAACTAGATGGAGGAGAAATATTTCTTGAAATCGTTCACCATGTGTTTGTAGGGTAACAACTTGTCATCTTTTGTGAGGAATTCATCATTAACTTGCTTGATCACCAGTTGAGAGTCACCAAAAATGTGCAAGTGTGAGATACACCATTGAACGAAAATCTTAAGGCCTGTGAGGAGGGCTTCATACTCAACAATATTATTGGTGCAAGGAAAATCCAGTTTGAATGATTTGGGTATGTAGTCACCTTGGGGGGTGATGAGCAATACTCCTGATTTTGATCCGTTGTCAGTGTGGGACTTTTCAAAATACAATGTCCATGTGGTGGCTTTTGAAACTGTAAACACTCCTTCATCTAGAAACTATGTCTCTAAACAATAGGCATCGACTAGTGGAGCATCCACTAATTGATCTGCAATGAATTGTCCTTTGATTACTTTGTGATTCATGTATTCTATATCAAATTCACTTAGTAGCATGACCCATTTATCCATGCAACCTGTTAATGTTGTTCTTGATAATAGATATTTTAGCGGATCAACTTTGGAGATGAGCTTAATTGGATGATTGAGCATGTAGTGTTTGATTTTCTACAAGCTAAAGACTACAACGAAGCAAGCCTTCTCCATTGGGGAATAGTTGAGCTCATAACTGACCAAAGTCCTACTGATCTAGTAAACTGCTTGCTCTTTGGAGGATTTATCATGTTGTGTCAATAATGCCCCCAATGCCATGGGAGTAGCTGAAATATAAAGGAGGAGGGGCTTTCCTAGGATAGGTGGCATGAGAATAGGTAGTTGAGCCAAGTATTCCTTAATCTAATCAAAACCAAGCTAACATTGTGGGCTCCACTTAAATGCAGTGTCTTTCTTCAAGAGATGTGTGAACTACTGATATTTATCGGCAAGTTGAGCAATGAATCTATGGATGGACTAGAGCTTACCTTGGAGGCTTCTAAGTTGTTTGAGATTGTAGGGTGGAGGCATTTCCATGATGGCCTTAACGTTAGCAAGATCAACCTCAATTCCTTTGTGGGAGAAGATGAACCCTAGGAGTTTGTCGGTTGTGATGTTGAACACACATTTCTTTGGATTGAGGCGTAGTTTATATCATTCTAGACATTCAAAGATCTTTTTGAGGATGACAGGGTGCTCTTCCCTTGTTCTCGACTTTCCTAACATATCATCAACATAATCTTCCATTATTATGTGGATAAGTTCATGGAAGATAACCGTCATAGCCCGTTGGTATGTTGCCCCCGCGTTCTTGAGGCAAAAGGGCGCAACATTATAGCAGAATGTACCCCAGGGTGTTGTGAAGGTGGTCTTGTGTTGGTCCTCAGGGGAAATATTGATTTGGTTATAGCCAGAGAAACCATCCATGAGAGACAACATCTCATGTCCTGCAATGAAGTCGACCAACATATCAATGTTTGGTAGAGGGAAGTCGTCCTTAGGAAAAGCTTTATTAAGATCTCGGAAGTCTGTACAAATTTTGATGTCTCCGCTAGGTTTAGCAACTAGGACTATATTGGATATCCAGTCAGAGTAGTCAATTGGTCGGATAAACCCTGCTTCCAACAACTTTTCTAATTCTTTCTTGACCATGAGGGCCACTTGAGGGTGCATTTTTTTGAGCTTTTGTTTAATAGGTTTTGCGTCAGGACGGACATCTAGGTGATGTACCACAAAATCTAGATCAAGGCTGGGCATGTTTGAATATGTCCAGGCAAAGTTGATGATTCCTTCTTTCAAGAGATTGATGATGGTAAAATTTTCTGCTTCTGATAGTTCCTTAGCCACATAAGTCATCTTGGGGTTCTCTTTGGTTCCCAAGTTTATAGCTTGTGTTTCTTCGATCAAGATGGATGATCGACCAAATAAGTGAGTTCCTACAAGGGGAAGATGAACGTCCCCATCTTCTAGTGCCTCTTCGAGGTTTTCACTAGTAGATACGCCCTTTGTTTTTACTATTTCTAAATCACAAAGTGCCTCAGGGAGGTTTTCACTTGGTGACGCTTTTTTATTTTGTTTCTTTTTGCTTTTGCAGCTAGGGCGTTCATCTTCCCCCAATCCCATGAGATGCACATATTGGTCCACTGAGGGAAAGGTGTTGGGAGGTGCGGTACCTTTTAGGTCATAATCTATGAGTTCAGGATGTTTGAGGGATAAGGTGATGGTGCAAACGGATAGGCATTCAAACATGGCAGGGAGGTCAACATGGTCTAGGTCATCGTATGTGTAAATCATGGATTCATCCTTCGATATGTCTTCGAGGGAACCATCGTCAACACTAACATTGTTAGATGTGCTAGCGGATGCTACATGACCCTTTTGTTTTTGTTTGTATCCCAAGCCCAAATTTCTTGGTCGGATGGTAGTTGCTTTGATGGGCTGACGTTTTCCTTTCTCTTTTATACCAAGACCTCTGCCTTGGTAACTGCACTTTTCAACAAACTTAGATGCATGTGGGTAGACCTCCTAGAAGTATTCTAAGAGGGGATGTGGTGGCTCGGGTTCTTCTCTATAAACCCATTGGCTGATATCTTCTTCCATTTGATTATGAAGGGAACCCAGATCTTTGAATGTTGTTGAGCCAATGTTCTTGGAAGTGAGTGTAAGTGTCTTTTCTTCCTCCTTTGGAATAGAGTGAGAGGATTGGCCATATGTATGTGGTGAGGGTGGCATGGTATCCGGATTCAATTTTCTACACATTTCATACTCGCCACATCCCTTGTTAATGATCTAGACCTTAGTGATGGTGGAGTCAGGTATGGATGATGGTGTGGATGAAGTGGTGTTTAGTGTGTTGGTGGCTGGTGGAGAGTCTGATGTTTGAGTTGCCCCCATTTCGACTCCAAGGCAATAGTGGTAATGCGGAAAGGAAGCCTCTAGGGCACGAAAATATTCAAATGGTTGAGGGTCAGCCTGTATGGTTACTTCCATTCCTTGAAAGGGGAACTTCAAACATTGATGGTAGGTTGATGGGATGGCTTGCATAGAGTGAATCCATGGACGACCAAGGAGGATATTGCATGGAAGTTCTAGGTCTAGAACATGAAACATAGTATATTGTACAATGAGACCCACCTGAATAGGAAGATAGATAGTGCCCTTTGAATCCTACTCTATGTTATCATATGATTTAATGGTGATAACCTAATTATTTAGGTCAGCCTGGGTGTATCCCACCTGTTGTATAAACTTTAACGTACAAAGATTTAGGGCCAACCCATTATCTACCAATACCCTTTTCACTTTATGACAATTCACCCCGACCTCAAGATGAAGGGGACAATTATGACTTGAATCAAGGTGTGGCATGTCCTTCTGACTGAAACCTAATTGGTAGGTTGTGGATAGATTTCCTACCAATGCTTGGAACTGTGTAAGATCGATATCATCAAGGACTTGGGTGTTTTGTAAGGCTTTGTTCAAGATGTCTTGATGCACGGGGGAAGATCTAAGCAAATCTAGGATAGAAATTTGAGCTGAAGTCTTTCCCAAGTGGTCAAGGATGTTGTATTGTGAACTGACAGATGGCAGTTAGGTAGATGTGGGGGTTGTTGGAACCGTGATGCGAGTCTGACGATTGGTAACAACACATTGTGGATATTTTCCTTTGACGTGTATCATGGATACATGTGGCTCCACGTGTTCTATATATGTGACCACACCTTGGTAATTGTATGACACATTTTTATAACTGATATTATTTGTGTTGTTATTTTGATTATTGTTGTTGTTAGGGCCAGGATTAGAATTAGACGTATTGGGACCCTGATTGTGTTTAGGAAATGCATTTTGATATATTTGGAGTTGAGCATTCGAAAAAGATGTCGTGTTAGCATCCACATAGATTTCACCCCGATCTATGAGGCCCTGGATGTAGATTTTTAGGCCTTGACACTTATCTAATGTGTGGCCCTTAATCTTGTGGAAGTCATAATACTCATTCTCCTTGAACCAAGTTGGCTTGGGTTTGGACTCATCCAAGGGCTTGGTCACAGGATAAGTGATGGGGTAGTTGGCTTGCAGGAGTTTGTTAAACATGATGCTAAGGGGTTCTCCCAGCTGAGTGAACTATCATTTATTCCCCCCTTGGTTGTTTTGATTTGATTGTTGTCGTGGTGCTCCTTGGGGCACGAATATGGTGTTCAAGATTGATTGTTATGGTGGAGGATATTTTTGTGAGGTGGTGGCCACCTAGACATGTTTGGTATCAGTGACACCATCATTAACAACATTTGTATTTTTATTCCAATATTGAGGCTTATCCCCAGAGGATTTTTCTTTATCATAATTGAAAAGTTTGACTTTCCCTTTAGCAACAAGGGCTCGTTCCAGGATGGGACCCTTCTCCACGAGTGCCCCAAAGGTGGTCATGTAGTGGAGTCAAAAATTGTGGGCCATGTCCAGATGATAATTTTTGATGAACAATGTAACCATGTCCTTTTCTGACATTGGGGACTTCATCCATCTAGCTAAGGCTCACCATCTTTGCAGATAGCTTGCAAAGGTCTCTCCTTCACATTTTTTTTCTTTCAAAAGATCAAGCGTGTCAATGTCCTTCTCTAGATTGAAAGAGGAGTGGGAGACAAATTGTTCGGATAGTTGTGCAAAGGATTTGATGGATCCTTTTTCAAGGCCCATGAACTAGTTAACGGCAACCCCTTGTAGGCTCTTAGGGAACAACCGAATGAGATAGTTGTCATTATGCATGACCTCTTGGCAATGGGCATAAAACTCTTGTAGATGGGCTTTGGGGTCCTTGGTTCCCTTATACTTATTGAATTTTGGTATCTCAAAGTGCTTGGGGAAGCAAATCAAGGAGATGAAGGGATCAAAAGGATAGGGAAAAATGTCCTCGAACTTGAATGACTGCTTGCCCATTCCAGCCTGTAAATCCTTCAACGCAACTTTTAACTTCTTCCAAGTCCTTGTTGACGGGTGTTGCAGGAGTCAGAGTAGGCTGATTATATGGATAGTATTGTGGGTATGATGAGGATGGCCCCGCTGCGGTTGGGTCATAGGTGGGTTGAGTGACATATGAATGTGTTTGTTGATTCTGATTGGTATAAGTGGATTGTGGATTGATGTAAGGTGGATAGGAGGATGACAGACTGTGATGAGTGGAAGCCACTTATTGGTAGGGTGGCTGTTGCTAATAGTAAGAAGCGAGTGAAGCACCCTACTGTTTTGTAGTATTTTGATAATACAAAGAGGTAGGACCCCCTTGTTGATGTGACAATGGTTGTTGGTAATAGGGGATGGAAGGTGCACCTTGCAAGTAGGATTGTTGTTGTTGAAGGTAGTGCGGATAAGATTGGTATTGTTGGGCAATGGTGGGCTATTGTGTGATGTATGGGAATAGATTTGATGGTTGTTGGTAGGGATAATTTTGTGACTGCGAAGGTTTAGTGTAAGGTGGTGGTTGGGTTCGTGTTTGGTTTTGAACATTTTGATGAGGATTCAAATTGAGGTGGGATGGAGCAGTATATGTGCTCGATGGATGATAGAGATATTTTGTAAGCGGATTATTTTATGTTTGCATAGGGATATGTATGTGTTGTTGTGGAGGTCTTTGTTGTGGCTATTGTTGATGAGATGGGTGAGATGGAATATGTTGTTGTTGGGGGATTGCTACTGAAATGCCATGCAAAAGTTGCGGCTACTGGATGCTTCTTGTATTACCTGATGCAGCGGTTGCATGGGAGTTGAGATATTTTGTTGCAAGATGGGAATGTTGTGTTGTGGCGGTTGGTGATGAGGTGGTAAGGATGAAGCAACAACGGTTGTAGTGTGTTGAGGTTTTGTTTGCAATGGAGTGGATTAATGGGGATTGATAGGAGGCTATTGGAATGTAGGTGGGGGTAAGTTGTTAGCGGGTGCAGATCTCGGAGGTGGCATTGATGCAAGGGTAGGTATGCCCCCAGTATTGATAGGTGGTCGACTAGGATGTTGAATTGAGAGGGGTGGAGTGTATGGGATGTAGGATGGCATGTCGTAGGCGTAAGGATCATGATGGTCAGGTTGTGTTGCCAAAGTTGTGGTCGGAAGGGGAGGATAACTAGCAACTTGATGTATTACAGTGTTACCAAACTCAGGATGATACTAGTTTTCTATAGGTGCACCTTCGGGGATATATGGATTCCAAGGGATGTTTTGAGAAGTTTGCGAATTGACGGGTGCGGGAAGAGTGTGGGAACCAACATATTGTGATGTATTGAAGTCAAATGGTGGCTTGATGCCTCTCATGAGTAGAGTGGAAAATCTCCCCATTCATTTAGGAGACGGTTCACCATTTGGACATTGACAGGGTCATTAAGGTACTCATCAACGATGAATTCGGGTTGGTTTACCATGTCCTCGTCACTGGGTGGTGTAGTGTTATGAATATTTGTATTGGATTGGTATGAGGCATCATTATGGGGATCTTTTGGGATGTTGGGAACGTTGTTGGGATCTTGTGGGATGTTTGGTTGGGAACCTTGGGTCTGTTGGTCTGTCATTTTCTTTTTTGTTTGTGAACGAGTCTGAATGGGCATGGACGTGCAAAAGAACTAAGTGATCTAAGATGCAAGTAAGCTTCTAAATAATGATCTAGATGATAATTTGGATTGACTTTTTTGGATTGGATAAAGATTATTGGATTGGATTGGATGTTGGGTTGATTGATAGGATATATGATGAATCAATTGATGATGTATCAATTGATTGGATTAGGATTGGATTTGATCGATAAAATGATTGATAAGATTGGATGAAATCAAATTAAAGATCAAATGATTGGATGATTGGAAGGGTTTCTAAACTGGGTTTAGAGATCACCCTAGGTGACGTAAGGTGTTGATTGATCGGATTGAGGGATGAACTGGTGATCATGACACTGAATCCACCTTGAGATGGAAGGGGATTGCTAGGGACGATGATGATGATCAACTTAGGATGGATAGCAATCCTAAGTGGATGCTCAAGGATGATGATCAAGTTTAGGCAACCTAGGTCAATTTTGATAACAACTTCAAACGAAGTTTAGAGGATTTGGATTGATAAAGAGATAATGGATATAAAACCTAAGGATGATTATGAATGCAACCTATATGATTCAGATGATGATGTGGATGCAAACAGATTGTGATGTAGGCAAACAAGATGCGCAAATAGCGGGATAGTCAATGGACTTTTTGAAAGCTGCGGGAGGCTGGCTTTTCAAACCGGATTTGGAAATGGGTGCAATTTTAAGGTAGGCCCGCCCAAAATTGGGCAAGGTCGCCCCTTCTAGGAAAGGTCACTCAAACAGGTCAGGGTTGCACAAATAGGTCTCGGTTTCAAATTAGGGCAAAAAATGGTTAAACAGTATCAATAAACAGACTTCCAAAACGGGAAAACGACCACTCGAAATGGGTGAACGGATGTATGAGGCTAGGGAACGACACTCGGAATGGGAAAATGGGTTCTTAGAACGGGTGAACAGCTTCCCAAAACGGGTGAACAGCCTCCCGCAATGGGTGAATAGCTGGGTGGAAAAGGGGAACAGTGTTCAAAATGGGTAAATGGATATTCAAAATGGATAGACGGATGGTTGGGATGGGTAAAATGGTACCCCAAATGAGGGAATGACACTCGAAATTGGAAAATGGGTTCCCGGAATAGGGTAACAGCAAGCGAACAAAGGTCAAAAAAGGTTGCTCAGAAGGGTAGGGTCACCCCTTTAGGGCAAGGTCACCCGAACTTAGGGCAGAGTTTCCCAAACAAGGGGCAAGGTCGCCCAAGCAAGGAAAACTGGAAATTTTTTGACTTAGGCAAGATAAACAGTAGTTGAGGTAGGGGGCAAGGTCACCCCTTTAGTTTAAGGTCACCTCTATGGACTGATTTGAACCTAACTTAGTCAAAAACAATGATCGAAAAGGATTGAAACAACAAGTAAAAGACCAAAACTGACTAATAAGTACTGGTTTTTGTCACGAAAATACTTCAAACAACACAAGCCTAGTTATAGTGTTAAGGGTATGGTCAATGCGGTCCTCTATCTAGGCTTAACAAGGTTGCTAAGGGAATCCTCGATATATGCACGGTACGTGGGGCACAACCGTGAACACCAGCCTGTCTACAGATGTGAGTCGGGAGTAGCCAGCGAGAGACTGGGAGCTCGGACCAACTCTTCACGTCTTGCCTAGGTATCACCCTAGCTTTGAGGCTCCACCATACATGACGTGACTGGATCGAGGTATAGCTTTCACCTCCCCCCTTTATATACCCCATTGGTAACACGTGGTTGGGATTGTCCCTTGGGGTGATGAAATCACCAAGCAGATTCTGCTAATAAAATGAAAAAGGGTAAGAGGACTAAGTGAACTACGATTTCTCTTCACCCAGGATCGCCAAATGGTGCAAGGGGATTGGATACGTCAATAATCCACTCCAAACACAACAAGAAATTTTTTTGACCCTTTAATTAGTCCTATGTTTCTATTTTAAAGGAAACAAAAGCATAAGACCAATTAAACACAATTTCTCCACCTGCAACACACTTGTCAGTAGTTTTGTTTTTTGCCTTTGACAAGCGAACTCTATTTTCTGGGAAAGTTCGCCCCTCCTGGGAAAGGTCACCTCTTTATGAACCTGCAAATAGACAAAGGTCAAAAAATAAAAAAAATAGTAGCAAAACAGTTTGGTTGTTTGGGCAAGGTCGCACTTATGTGAACCTGCAAACAAACAAGGGTCAAAAAATAGCAAAAATAACAACAAAACAGTCTAGTTGTTTGTGCAAGGTCGCTCCTCCTGGGAAAGGTCACCCTTTTGTGAACCTGCAAACAAATAGGGGTCAAAAAATAGCAAAATAGCAGCAAAATAGTCTGGTTGTTTAGGCAAGGTCGCCCCTCTGTGAACCTGCAAACAAACAGAGGTCAGAAAATAGTAAAAACAATAGCAAAAAAGTCTGGCTATTTGGGCAAGGTCGCCCCTCTGTGAACCTGCAGATAAACAAGGGTCAGAAAATAGTAAAAACAACAGCAAAAAAGTCTGGCTATTTGGGCAAGGTCGCCCCTCTATGAACCTGCAGATAAACAGGGGTTAGAAAATAGCAAAAATAATAGTAGAACAGTCAGGTTGTTTGGGCAAGGTCGCCCCTTTGTGAACTTGCAGACAAACAAGGTTCAAAAAATAGAAAAAACAACAGCAAAACAGTCAGGTTGTTTGGGCAAGGTCACCCCTCCTGGGCAAGGTTGCCCCTCTATGAACCTGTAGACAAACAGGGGTCAGAAAACAAAAAAAAAAATAGCAGAATAGTCAGGTTGTTTGGGCAAGGTCGCCCCTCTAGACAAGGTCGCCCCTCCTCACCGAGGTCATCTCTGTGTTTCAGAATCTACAAAACTTGAAACAACAGAAAATGTTAAAATAATGGACCCGTGACATGGGTCCCATCGAGCATGCCAAAAATGTGATCAAGAAAAATCTGGTAGTCTAAAAATGCAAAACAAATAGAATGCAAGAGAAGCAAATAACACCTAACACCTCAAGATTGGGCTACATTAACTCACGCAAAATAAAGATAAAATAAACAACAGATTATGCCTTATGTTGAGTTGATCCTTGGTTGGCCCTTGAAGATATCGTTGATGTGTTCTCCTTAGATGAAATGCTTGCAATGAAGGTGGTTGAAGGATTAATGGAGGTAGGTGGATGCAATGATGGAGGCTAAGATTCAAATGGAAGTGATAAGATGCTGCAATAATTGGCTAAAAGTCTTGAATGCACAAAAATCACAAGTTCTAAGATCTAAATGCTCATAAATTCTAAGATCCTTTAATGAAGGTAGATGGGGGTATTTATAGAATATTTTGAATTCTCTAGAGGATTCAATGGTCAAGATTGAGCCACCATGGCCAAGATGGAGGGCTATGGTGGGTTGAGGACTCACAAGCCCTCACATCTTGCCATGTGGCGGGTTAAGTGTCCAAAGGACAAGGTGAGATGGCAAGGGTACAAGTGACATGGAAAAGGCCATGTGGTCCCAAGGTACTTTCAAGTACCTTGGGATGGTAGAGGATTTCCCTAAAAAGGTATTCCTTGGCCCCATATGGGGTTGAAAGTGACAAGTGGGGATTTTTAGAAAGTCCACTCTTGTCACCATGGGGATTGGAGATGGCCTTGGAGGAATAAAAGTGAATTTTTAATTCACTTTTTGGAAGAAACCAATGGGTAAGAGAAGATTCCCCCTAAAAGGGGGTCTTTGTTTCATGGGTACGATGTGACCTTTGAGAGGTCATGGGGAAGACAAATGCATGGGGTGAATAAGTGTGAATTTTTAATTCACATGGGGAAGAGGTCAACCTGAAAAAGGTAAGTACCAAAAAGGTTGACTTAAGGACATGCTAGAAAGAGTAAGTGATTAGGATTAGGATTGTGCAAATAGGTGATTAGGTTAATTAATGATGATTAGAGGCAAGTGGCTAGATTTGGAGGATGTGACATTAATCCTAATTAAGGATATGCACATCTTAATGAAGGATTAATTAGACTAACCCAGATTAGTGAAAGGATTATGGAGGATGGGACAAGGAGAGAGAAAGAATGAAATAAAAATTGAAAAGGATAATTGACTAAATTAAATAAATTGATTGATTTATTTAATTTAGAGAGGAAATGGTAAAGGATAAATTATTTACTTAAATACTTTTTGGGAACCTTAGGGAAAGGGAATGATATTAATTAAATGTATCATTTAATTAATATAGATGGATTAAACGAATAAATGATGGGATTATGACCATATGGAAGTGGTCAAATTTAGGTGTCTACACTATCTGCACTAAATTCTAACTCATGGTACTGATGTAGATCTGCAATGTTGAATATAGGCGATATACCCATGCCATTCAGCAACTCTATTTCATATGTATTTCCTAAATTAAATTTCTTCAAAATCTTATAGGGTCCAAACTTCTCATCTTGAGATTATTGTATGTGCCAACTGAAAATATTTCCTTCCTCAAATACACCATCACTTCATCTCCAACTTCGAACTCCTTATGTCTCCTCTTTTCATCTCCTCGCTTTGTATACTTTCGGTTCATATCTTCCAATTGTTTCTTTACTTGAGTATGCCCTTTCTTCATATGTTCTGCAAATTCCTCTGCTTTTGCACTCTTTTTATCTTCCTTGCTAATGTCTTGCAACTCTGATATACCTCTAGGATGAATTTCAATAACAATATCAAAAGGTGTTTTTCTGATACTCTTGTTCACTGAATTATTGTAAGCAAACTCTGCTTGTGCAAGGACTAAATCCCAACTTACAATATTTTCTTCAACCAAACATCTTAGAAAATTTCCCAAACTCATGTTTACTACCTATGTTTGTCCATCAGTATGTGGGTGAAAAGTAGAATTGAACTTTAAGTTTGTCTTTAAATTTTTCCAAAGTGTCCTCCAAAAGTAACCAACAAACTTTGAATCTCAGTCTGAAACAATACTCCTAGGTAATCCATGCAATCTGACTACTTCCTTGAAAAACAAGTCTGCTACATGTATTTCATTTGTTGTCTTCTTACAAGGTATGAAATGTTCCATTTTAGAAAATCTATCCACCACCACAAATATAGAATCATTACCTCTATGTGTCTTCGGCAAACCAAGTATGAAATCCATGTTGATATCCTCCCAAAGTATCTCCAGAACTGTCAAAGGCTTATACAATCCAAAATTCTGACTACTCCCTTTGTAGCTTGACAAACTCTACAACTCTGCACAAATTTCCTAACGTCCTTCTGAATTTGTGGCCAAAAGTAATTTTCACTTACAAATGCTATTGTCTTATCAATTCCAAAGTGTCCTGCCAATACTCCACTGTGTTTTTCTTTCACCAAACTATCCCTCATTGAACTCTGGGGTATACACAACTAATTCCCTCTGAACAACATATCCTCCTGAGTGAAATAATCCAACCACTAACTCCTATCCTCCAAGATTGGTTCTTTACAAGCTCTCCAAGGTTTTGCAAAATCTAGGACTTCCTCATACAAGTTCTTCAATTCATCAAATCCTAATACCTCCACTCTCATTTCTACTAGTAAATTCCTTCTTCTACTCAAAGCACCCACAACTCTATTCGACATTCGACTCCTATGTTTCAAAACAAAATTATAACTCTACAAGAATTCCACCCATCTCATGTGTCTCTGATTCAACTTACCTTGACTGTTCAAATACTACAATGCCCGATGATCTATATACAACACAAACTCCTTAGGCAACAAGTAATGTCTCTGCTTCTTCAAGGCTTGAACTATGGCATAAAACTCCTAGTCATACATTGAATACCTTCTCCTAGCATCATTCAATTTCTCTCTAAAATAAGCTACTGGTCTTCCTTCTTGACTTAATACTACTCCAATTGCATCATAGTCTACCTAAAATACCTTATTAAAGTCTAGTAAAGCCAACACAAGCTGCTCAGTCACCTTTTGTTTCAACAACTCAAAAATTCAATAGGACTGCAAATAGAAATAAAATTCCTAATAAACTTTCGGTAGGAACTAGTCAATCCATGAAATTATTTTACATCTCCAATTTTTTCTGGTGTAGGTCATTCAACAATTGCTCTTACCTTCTCAGGATCCATCTCCAATCCATCAACAGATATCACAAATCCCAGATATACCAATTATTTCTTCATGAAACTACACTTCTTAATGTTTATCAGCAACTACTCTTCTCTCAACCTCTGCAAAACTTGTCTTATATGCAACAAATGTTCTTCTCTAGTCTTACTGAAAATCAAGATGTCATCCAAGTAGACAATCACAAACTTACGCAATAATTTCTTCAATACCCCATTCATCAGCCTCATGAAAGTACTCGGAGCATTTGTTAGTTCAAAAAGCATCACCAACCACTCATACAATCCTTCATTTGTCTTGAATGTTGTCTTCCACTCATCCCCTTCTTTGATTCTTATCTGATGATATCCACTCTTCAAATATATCTTTGTAAAGTATTTAGCTCCACTCAAACAATCCATAATGTCATCCATCTAGGGCAAAAGAAATTTATACTTCATTGTGATTTTGTTTATGGCTCTAGAGTATGTACACATCCTTCACTCTCCATCCTTCTTAGGTGCTAGCACAACAGGTATTGCACAAGGACTTAAGCTTTCTCTAATCAAACCCTTCCTCAATAACTCTTGCACTTGTCTACTCAACTCTTCATTCTCTGTCAGTGTCATTCAATGTACTACTTTATTAGGAAAACTAGCTCTAGGAATTAGATCCATACAATGACTAATACTCCTCACAGGTGGCAATCTGTCAGGTACATTATCTGAAATGGTAGCTTCATATTCTGACAACAATTCCTTTATCTCCTCTTGTTGTTCTTCTACATGCTTCAATTCTTTAGCCTTCTTAGGAACCAAGGCATAACACATGTTCTCATGTCTTAGTCCATTTAGAAATCTCCTTCCATCAACCAAAACAATTGTAGCATTTGTACAAACCTCAACTTTAGGAACATCCTCCAATGGAAACAAATTTTGCTTCATCCCATTAGCAACAATGGTATAGGTTTTATTCTTTCCATCATGAATAGCCTGTCTATCATACTACCAAGGCCTTCCCAACAAAACATGGCATACATCCATAGGCATGATATCACACAAAACTTCATAATGATAATTTCCTATCTTCAATTTCACCAAACATTGTTTGCTTACCAGTATTTTATGCTCATCTTCAATCCATGCTATCTGATAAGGCTTCAGGTGTTTCAATCTTTCTAGCTTCAATTTGGTCACCATTTCTTCAAAAACCAGGTTCTCAGAGCTTCCATTATCAATAATCACTATGTAACATTTACCGGCTACCTTGCATCTGGTCTGGAACAAATTCTTTCTCTGCAACGATTCCTGCTCCATCTCACTTTGACATAATACTCTTTTGTTCACCAACACTTCTCCCTCTTCTGGTTTATTAGATGATCCAGCATGATCCTCCTCAGCAAAGGTTGTTCTTCTACTATTCTTTGTCTTTTAGCTTGTCTCTCCCTGATTACATTCAAAGGCTCTATGCCCTTCTCCACCACACTTAAAAAAAGTTCCCCTAAATACTCTTTTCTCCTGCCCTCTATCACCTTTTCTATAACCCTCATTTCAGTAACCACCATATCCTCCTCTCTGGTAAAAGTTTCCATCATCTCTATCGTACGGGTTATCATTCTTACTGACTTCCTTATCTTTATTCTGATTTGCAAAATATCCTCTTCCTTCTCCAATGAAAATTCTTCCCCTCTGGAATCTTCCACCTGTTCCTCTTTGTCTCTGCTCATGTATTTTATTCAGCTTCTCTTCTGATTTTAGGGCACATTGATATGCCTCCTCCACACTCATCAACTTGATCAAACTAATCCCATCAAATATAAACGGCTTCAATTCATTCACATATCTGGCTACTTGCTCTGTCTCATCCTCTGAATGTCTGGATCTAATATTCAACTTGTAGAACTCCTTAGTATATTTTGTCACACTTGACTCCTTCTACTTCAAATTTTGCAACTTTTAAAGAAAATTGATCCGATAGTCTACGGGCATAAACTTTGTCTTTAACTTATTCACCATCCGATCCCATGATTTTATCTTCTCCTCTTCTTTTCCTATCTATCTATAAATGTTCCCACCAAAGGAATGCATGTCCTTTCAACTTTGTACAAGAAAAATTCACCTTCTTATCTTCGGCGGTACCTTCAAAATCAAAATACTTCTCCATATCCATTATCCAATCAAGCAATTCATCTGAATCCAACTTACCACTATAATCCGGTGGATTGAAATGTGGTTTAGTATTTACTCTAGTTAGGGCTCTTATGAACCTCTTTTCTCCCTGATCAAGGCTAGGTTGATTTTCTCTTTCCCCTTCTTCCTATTTTTCTACCTCTTCATCACTCACATCATCAACCGGTCAACCTCTCCTCTAGGCCATTTCGACTGCTTCTAATCTAGCAGTAATTCCTCTCAACATCTCCATTATAGTTGGGTCTACATTTTTTGTGCACTTTATTTTCTCTACCATTTCTTCTTCCTGCCATCTTTACACAAGTACTCTGCAGCTGTAGGTCGGATCCCCAGTCCGCCACCCCACAACAAATATTCAACATTTCGCAAACTCTGACAATCTCTCACGGAACGAATCTAGCTCTTATACCAATTTGCTGCAGTCATGGTAGGAGGGTCCTCAAAGAGAATGGTCTGGACCGTGCAGCAAGAGTTACACAACAGAAGCCACACAAAATATGGAGGCAAATGTAGATTCAAACATTTTTATTATCAAAAATTCCAATTACAATCGGTCGGCAACATTCGGGTTCACAGATTGGGCTCACAGGCTTGATACAACATGCTTGAAACACAGTAGTCCTATATGCTCCTTATTGCAAGCTGAAATATTACATATCAAATCCAATATTCATTCTACCTTCTAACCTAATGATCGTTTACAATTATTTATATCACATTTGAAGATCTAGAATCCTCTGCATCGACCAAAGATCATTACAATCTCCGATGAAGGAAACGTAACGTGTGCATGAAATAGGTCGGCCTTAAATTTAAATTTCTCCTCGGTAGATGCATAGGATGAAGTGTGGACCTGAATTAAGGTTAGGTACACCCCATGAAACAATTTGAAACACAACATGAGGATTCGCAAGTTACGGGAAGGATCCACAAGAGACAAAATTATATGTTAGGCTTGAAACTGCTTTCATGCCCTGTTCCAAAAACTGTCACTTAATCTGAAAGTGATATCTTGCTAGAAAAATATCCAATCATTCAGAAATCTTGGAATAAGGAAAATGAACATGTCCACGATGAAAACATAGATCCGTAGGGTCTAGTGAGCAAATATGATGAAATACTAAATCTGCCAACTTGAACTGAACAAGAACTGAACTGAAATGAAAAATATTTTTTTGGTTGATGTAGGATTGCAAAGAACCAAGGATGCTCCTACATCATAAACATATATATATAATGTTAGACCTATCATTGTGAACATGTATTAGCTTAGAGGATAGTAAATTGATAATTACAGAACTCAAAAATAATCATATAAGGATTGTAGCCATATTGGTTTATTCGACCCCTTATTGTAAGTTGTCTGTAAATGAGGTTAGTATAATGAGATTTCAAACTTATATGTTGGAAACATTCAAAATTTTGGTCATAGAAGCAATGAGACTGGGGGTAAATATAATCCCTTATATATATGAATTAAATTTCTATGTTATAGCTATCAATGCACAGTATTTACAGTCAACGGTTGTTGAAGGATTATCTATTTCTGATTTTGTTGGAAATACCAAATATTATTTGCTAAGTGACCCAAGATCGCTCTGGGGATCCCCTATTTCTAAGGCATCGGGAGATCATGTCTCTTTGCCAAGACGCATCCTTTGTGACTAAAGGTGTTTTATTATATTCGACTAATGCAGTGTTTGATTGAGTGATACATAACAATATTCGTTTGTAGAATATACATATCTCTTGTAAAAATATATATTGAAAAATGTATTTATATTTTATTTATCTTTTTTCTTTTAATTGATTTATCTCTTCAATCGATACCTTCTTTTATTCGATGCATATATTTGTTATCCCTAAATTGAGACGCCTCTCCTGATGTCTTCTCGTCGATTCCCAGACGAGGATAACCAATGGATTTCATGTTATAATATCGTAGCCAATGGTATAATTTGGTAGAATCTCTGTACGTGGTGACACTCCAACAGGTATTTACTAAAGTTTATTATGCCACGGTGGGAGAGGCTCGATGGCTTGGAAATAGTTCCTGAATAATACGGCACGACCCTCAGATAACTGTTCCACTAAGAAGGGTAGAACCCATCTCGTCTCTAGTTGGACTATATATATTTTATCTTTATCATATTCGATTTTACATACCGTTCTGATTCTTATATTTGCTTTTTTATAATAATTTCATTGTCTTCACGACGTTACGTGGATTTAGATGCCTTGATGAGTATGGTAATGTCTCTGATATTATCTTTCATATTAAAATAGTAGGGTCTTTGTTTATCATTATTATCCAATAAATGTAATGTTATTATATTTTATATATTTCCTATTCTTATAACTTAATTTAGTTGGTTTATCTTTATTATATATCCTTTTGATGATAATATTTAATTTACTAGTATTTATATTCTAGTACAATAATTATAATTATAATATTATCTTTGACAATTATAGTTATAATGATATCAAATAGTTAATATTTTAGATGTGTATTTTATTATCTTAATGTCATGATGGGGGGGACATGATAGAAGTCTATGTCGTATCTTTCAAAAAGAGGTTTAGGTTTCCAACCTCCTCCTTCATCTACATCTCATACTCCCTCATTTACTATATTTAAAATATCATGTGGTAAGTGAGCAAGCTTTTCTTCACAAGAGAAAAAATTGTCTCCTTCATCTTTATCAGAGCAAGAGCATAGTTTTTGAGGCTTTTTAAAGCCTGCTTGATTACTCTTCCTTCTCCAACTGGTAATAAATTTTATAGCAATCTTTTTGTGCATATCATTGAGTGCATGGTCATTCTACCAATGAATGTAATGCCTTGAGTAGTAAAATACAACTCAATGATTGTGGTGCTCTTCCATGTGTTGATGCACCTAATCACTCTAAATAATAATTATCTTTATTCTATGGTGTTTCTCCTCACTATGTGGCATGTGTAGCTTCATGTGTTTGCTCATTGTCATTCATGGTGGTACAATCTTAAGTGTGACCATATTTTCCATGGTAGCAACAAGATAGTCTCTAGCATGGTTGTTCTTGCCTTTACACTTGGGGGCAAGGATAACTAGTTTTGGGAGGTGTGTATTCTTTGCAAGGATCCTCTCTTCCCCTCTTTTTCTTTAAAATTCCAATATAGCAAGTATGTTGATATTTTCAGGGGGCATATAACCATATCCATTTTATGGACGTCTTGTGAGATTTGTCTTATTGGCATACACCCTTGGTGGTGGTGTTATTTATAACAACCCATGAGACATGGTATTGTTCATCCCCCATGAAATTAAACTTTATGCACCCCTGAGGTGATTTTGTCCCATGTGATGTTAAACAGTCCCCCGTGACATTAAATTTTATGCACTCTCTGAAGCGTGATTGGAAAAATAGTCCATGGATTTGGCATAATGAAGCTTGTTGATTCATGAATTTGAGCATTTTTACATGGCCACCTAGCATAACACAACTTGCTTGCCAGTGGAGCCATGTGTTTCATAAATGATTTAACATCCTTATGAGAAAACCATTTTGTTTAAACAAGACATTCAACAAATGAAGTTTGGTATTTGAGACAATTTTAAGACTGAGGTCTCTTTACCTTACTGACTCAAATCCTTTTAGTACTAACCTTGTGTTTGTGTTTTATTTGTTTCTTTGATGTGTTTTCCTTATCTTTGCATCATGTTTACTTTGCACTTTGTTAATTCATATCATGTTAGCATTATGTTATGTTTCGTTTAGTATCTTCATTTTGTATGTTATATGTTTGTCATATTGTATTGCATCTCATACATGTGTGTTCATTTGTCGTCATATTGTCTTTCCATAGGATCTTGAATATTGGGGGCTAGCACATCCCCTAGATTCAACACCATCCCACCTCTTTAATATTTGGACAATTGAACCCCTCTTTACATATTCTTACTTTAGTGTGAGTTTGAGTGTAAGTTCATCCTCTCACTAAAGTGGGGGCTAAATGTAACATTAGAAATTGTCACCTTTGACAATATCACATTAGTTTTAGCTCACCCCTATGTTCTTGGACCTTATTATGCATTTAATTAACCATTTTGTAAATATATTTGAAAAATCAAACATGGAAAATGAAATTATGCATTTAATATTTTGCTCCTAACACTTTTGATCCTGAAAAAGCAATAATCTAGTCTAGGGCACAATGTGCCCTAGACCAAAAATTTTGGCTCCAAGTTTGAATATTTCGATGTCGGTAATTTATTACTTGAATTTATAATTTCATTTATCGGCCATTGGCATTTTATTTTCAAAAAAATAGAGTAATTGAATATAAATACTAGTCATTTTATCATTTGAAATCCTAAAAGCACACCTAGAAAACTTATTGAGAAAATTGAAGATCCTAAAAAATAATCAAGGGCAGTCAAGGGAAACATTAGCAACATTATTATAGCACTTATATCAATCAAGTTCAAGTCTACAAAATATCAAGAAAAATAAAGCAAATTATGTGCAAGGAGTTATTATGATCGATCATGCCAAATCATGAATATGTATTGAGTTATCCTCCACATGCTACTTGCAACAATCCATTATGTTTTATGAGATAACCTTTTATATTTCTATCAAGAAATCAAGGCATCAATCAATCAACTTTTGTGGCAACTTGTGTGACATCACTTCATCAAGGGTTTCACATTAAGGTAAAATCACCATTTGTCATTTATCAATTTCAGTCAATTATTGTTGTTTTGGCCTCTACCCAACCTAGGGCATGCCCTCTAGATCATCATCAATCATTGTACATGGAGCTAGACATACCAAAATGGGGTTTGATTTAGGCAATCCCCTATACAGCACAACCTTTTCCCTTATTTTCATGTTTGTAGGTTAGATCTGGAGGTTAAAATACAATGCATACTACAACTTACAATCTAGAATTTGTAGATTTGAAAAAGAAGCAATCTATTCTAAGGTGCATTGCACCCTTTTCATTGCAAATCAATCCCAAACTTCAATCGCAGGTTCCTCATTGTTGTCATTTCTTAGATCCGAGTCAGTTTTGCTACTTTCTATTTTTTGTCTATCTGCTAAATTACATTTTTCAGATCTAGAGTTGTATGTCAAATAGACCTATTAAATCACATATCAAATTTATCATCCTCACAACTCAAAAAAAACATAAACCCTATGAGTTTGGCTCCCCTTTGTGGCATCAATTCAATCATAAAACCCTAGTTGGTTTATGTTTAAATGTTGAGTCGAGTGAAAAAGAGATAATCCTAATTAATCTAATTGGATCTAGGATCACTTTTCTCACTCAACACTTTGTTACCCATTCTATATCAATCTTCACATGGATTATTTAAGAGCATTCAAAGAAGTCATCATCATCTTGTGTGGGGCTACATATACTCTCTTCATTGTATTGTTTCTCTTTTGGAGAGGATTTTTATTCCCATTGGGTTTTCTTCTTTCCTCCACTTTATAAGATATTCCATTTTACATGAGTACCTAACATGGCCTAGTAGCCAAGACTCATCATCATGCATACATTACTCCCTAAGTTGCACTTAAGGTGGGGTGTTGGTGTAAATAGCAACTTTATCAAACTAGTTAGCTTTTGCATACCTAAAGAGAGTCCTATTCACATTGCTTAAGTCTCCACTTAGGGACTTCTATAGTTTTGTCTCACCTCATGTGGTTTAGACAAGTGTCCTCACTTTGTGAGACACCTCTTGTATGGTCTCTTGTCACTCACAAAACACTTATCATGTGAGTTAACAAGTGTTCCATCATTGAAGGGTTAGTCATTGTATTTAACTTGAGTACCTTCACCACCTTGCCTATATAAGTAAGGTTATATTATACATTCTAATCAACTCTTGTATTAATATCTTGATAATATCAACTAGGCTATTGTGTGCAAGTATTTTATGGAATTTTTTTATTTTTGCTTTATGATCTTGTAAATCATAACAAGGGGGTCTATATTGATGAGAAAAGCATGGTATCGCTTTTTCCCCCAAAAAATTGTCAAAGACACATTAAAATCTCTCCAAAAATCCCCAATGGTGTAAGATTTGGGTGGTTGCAAGGTAGTTGGAGTTTAATGGCCTCGTAGAGGGAGTAAGTGCAAAAATTATGCCCTAGAATTATTTTCTATTCTTTTGCAATATTTGACTTCATTTTTTATTCCTCCTACCCTTTGATCTCTTTTATTTTATCTTTTTTCTTTTATCGTATTCACACCTTTCATCATTCACTTTATTGGCTTTGCCTTCTTGTTTTATCCTTACTCCACTTGTTAGGATCTAGGGATGCACTAGGAACCTATTATAGGTTTTAAAGGTTCTTGGAACCTTTAAACCTTCCAATAAACCTCTCCTCTTTCCTTTGGCTTCATCTTTCATCTTTTATGCTTCCTAGCCTTGGCTATTTCTTCTTCATGTCAATATTTGGAGGCTCGTCATGAACCATGAATCTCATTAGAGGTTCTTGTGGTTCTAGGAACCATTGGGAGCACTAACCCTTTGTCTTTGCCTTATGTTTTTTTGGGCATGCTTTGTCTTTTACTCCATTTATTTTTTATGGATCCCATCTGACTTAGAATCTTCGACCCTTACTAACCTTTTCCTTTTGAGCCTCACTTTCTTGGTTACCTCTAAGTTAGGGCTTAGACCTAATCTAGGAACTTGGAATCTTGTCAGAGGTTCCTATGGTTTTAGGAACCAACCAAAGCTCTGACTGACAATAACTTAGCCAATTTCAACCCATTTTTTTCTAAATTTGAATTGAGAATACCCATTTGGGTGCACTACAAGATGGAAGACTCAAAAAACCTCCACGTTTAGTTTTTTAGAAAGATTGAATTTGGGTAGCTAACTAAGGTGAAGGGAAGGAAAACCATAAATTAGAAGCACGTGACATAATTACCCACATTAAACCTCTCAAATCGGTTATAACTAGTGGGAAGGTACCAGGGGGGCACAAAGTCACAACAGGGCCATCTTATTCTTACTCAATGTTATTAAGCATGTATGATTCAAGTGACAAATACATTGACACCACAATCAACACATATTTGTAAATGTAGTGGCAAGAGTAAGGTGTCAAGAAGGAATGATAGAGAAAATAAACATGCATGATTCCTTTTCTATAGTCATTGTTAGAGTAATAAGTTATTATACTTAATTAATTTAATCATATTGGTTAATTAATTAAGTCACTTATTCCTTTAGGTTGCTTAAGCTAAACTTAGGCACATTAATAATTATTTATTAATTATTAAGTGTGCACACTAGGGTTTCCTAATTTTAGGTTTTCTTGATCTCCTCATAAGGATTGATCACATTGTAATTATCAGATCATTCAATAATCATATTCTGGTTTTAGCTTGCACATTCTTGCTCTGAGGGTTTACAGAACATCTCTTATTGTTTTGTTCTGAATATTTGTTGCATGTGATAGGTGATTGCATGCAGGTGATTCTTGGGGATTGTGAGGTTGAGTTTTATCAACTTCTACAATCATGTGCTACAATTTGTGATTTTTTATTTTATTTTTTTACATTTTTGATCATGTTACCTATCAAATTAAAATTTCAAATTGTTATCAAGAGTTTTACCAATTGAGAAAAAGTTTTTAATTTTAGGTATAGAAAAGAAATTACACACTTTAGATTTTTATTATGGTCTTGGACAATATTAACTGCCTTAACTTTGAATTGAATAAAAAATTATCTTCAAGTTGGATTGTTTTGTGACATTTATTCAACTTGTCGACCAATATTTTCTTCCATTCATGTTTTATTACATCTAAATTAATGTCAAAACTATTTTCATCTTTGGTATTTAAGCATGACCAAATATGCATCTAGTGGATTCAGTCATCTTTTTCTTTTTTATCAATGATCGTTATTTTGACATTAACTTGGTTGGTATATTTATTGATTCATTTTATTTTTATTTTATAAACAATTATACCAACAAGTCAAGGGATTTTATACAAATGTGGAAATTTAAATTTTGATGTAAGATATAACATTTTTTAAAAACCCTTTCTATTTCTAATGTTGGAAGTGAGATTTGATTTGCTTTGTACATTGCCTTTTAACTTACTTTTGAGGGGGCACTTGCTCTTCTCCATATTTGTTCATATTTTTAAAAATAATTTAATCAATTTTTCAACAATGATATCTCTATTGGTTACATTTAAAGACGTCACAAAATTCTTATATGATGGAGGAAGAGATTAAAAAATATTCATGGCTATTTGATTATTATTGACTATTTTTTATACATCATATAGCTTATTCTTGATGTCTATCAAGTGGGACAATTAGTTGTCCACCTTTTTATCATGTATATTGATCTTATGTAATATTTCATGGGGATGCATCTCTAAGTTCTAGGTGATGTCTCTAATATCTTGGACATCCTAGGGACTTGGGGACTTGGAGGGGACATCACTTTTTTTAAGATTGGATGATTTGTTCCATTTGGTGCATATTTTTTTAAAGTAACTATTTAAATAAAAATGCTAAATAACCCTAAAAACCTAAAAGGGGAATAATTGTCATTACAATTATAGCACATTATATTTACTTTTTAAAAGTTAAGTTATTTTTAGTTTGTTTTAACAATTCTCTCCTATCTTCCCAAAAAATTATATTTTTTTACTACATTGAAACCTTATCCCCCACATTCTTAACTCCCTAGATCTCAAAAACTTGTATAAATGTTAATTTTATCTACCTTCTATGTGAGGTACAATACTCTAGAATTTTTATTTTTATTATAGGTTAATTGTAATTTTGACCAAGCTTTACGAGTTGTTTCATTATTTAATTATGTGTCCATGCTTTGTTATCAATGAAGAATATCAATGCCTTTTGTTGAATTTAGCAAGGATTTTTTATTGATCTACATTGAGAGTTTTGGATTTTCCCTTCCATACTAGATTGTTCAACACATTCAACAATTAATTTTTGTGAGCAATAATTTTTCTTCTACCATTTTTGGATTTCATTTTCTTCTACTACCTTATTAGGACACAAATTGTCGTTGAGGTAAGTATAGAATACTAAGAATGGCATGAAAGTCTTTGTATTTTGTAGATACATTTTAACTTTTAGTAAGATGGAATTGCATATACCTTTGTAATGTTAAAATGCCATTTATTAATTATATCCATCTCTATGATTTACCATTAAAAATTCAGCATTGACAAAACTTCCTTGGTTTTTATTATGATGGGTAAAATGGGTTTTCAAGGGGCCTTGGAACCCTATACAACAACTAAAAGCTAGCATAAAAGATAAAAAACATTGAAACAATAACCAAGTTGCCTCGTAACACTTCAACGATACATAAAACCCAAATACATCGAAACTCAATAGAAACTCAGCTAACCCACACCACAAGACAAACCATCAAACACATCACAACACAACAACAACAACCTAACAACAACAAAAAAACAAAACTTATATAATTCCTAACATCTTCCTTGGTATCCTCACACCCTTAACCAAGGGATGGGATTCTAAAATAGATTTAGGAAGACCTCTCTTCCTTCTTTGAATAATTGTCCAAGATAGATCATTTTTATACTCAATAGATCATGGAGAGAGGAGGAAATCCTCTACCACCACCTCATTGTTATGGAGAGATGAGGGCATCATGGACAAAACTTCCTTGTTATCTTTTAAAAATTTAAAAATATCTAAATCTAACAGTTTGAGGACACATGTATTAGCTCTTTTACAAAGAGAAATGATCATTTATACGGCACATACCATTTCTTTGACTTTAAAAATAATATACCAAAATATTGTAAAAACATAAATTAGATTTAGCTACATCATTTTTTATAAGATAATGATTTTTTTAGACTGCAAGAAGTGAGTAGCCCCCTTATAAACTATAGTGTGCCTAGTAAACTTTTTTCATGAGATTAGTGACATTGGCGCAACATGCCCTCTGATACCATAGGGACAGGGGAGATTGAACCTCATGACCTCTTTCCTACAACAGGATGCTTTAGTCAATCGAGTCAAGGCTCCTGCCCCTTATAAGATAATGATATTAATGTCCATGAAAGGTTCAAATTGGCTCATGTAACTACAAAATGATAATGAAAATAAGGAATAGGAGGTGCAAGTGTAGTTCCAACAAACCAAAAAGAAAAGAAAAATAAGCACTAAAGAGAAAGTGTATCATAAAGTCACATCCTTTGATGTATCATAGGTCGTGTCATATCCATAAGTATGTCATGAGTTCACTTCCTTCTCAATCTTAAAGAAATAACAAGGTGAATGAAAGAAGCAAACAAACAAGTGTAGAGCATTATGGAAGCAATGTCTTTGGCCATATATTAAAAAATATCAAACATCTCTCAAAAGAAAAGGGGTGAAAGTTCAAATTTATGATCACTTCAGAACTTGACAAAATTGAATTTAAGTGTTTCCAAATAAAATTTAATTTTGGTCAAAAAGTTGTTCTAGCTAGATTTATTCTAGCTAATTTTGATATGGGCCACACTTTTTCCAGCTAGAAGAGCCCACTAGATTCACATGTAGCATCACTTTGGTGCCAATTTATTATTTAAAAAAATTGTTCGAAAAACTCAATCTTCTCACAAGTCCTCATATAAATAGCATTTAAAAAATCTAAAAATATCATTTTACATATCTGTAAGGGTAATTTTTTTATTAAAAAAATCATATTTAAATTAGTGTTTACATTTTAGTTTTTAGTTTTACTAGAAGTAAGTCATCAACACTAAAATATAAGGTTGATTGCCTTCTCAACAAAAAATATTAAAGAAACAATATGTATTAGAGGATAGATTCCATGTGGAGATGACATAAATATTTTATATCTCAAATAAATAGTTAAAAAAAAAAAAAAAAGGAAGCCCCTCAAAATAGTTATATTTTTAGTACATGAGACTTTGACAATTTATTTTTAAAAACTATTTATCAAAATGAAAAAAAAAAAAATCCACGCATTAAATTCTTAAATAAAAAAAATTATAAGAAAAAAATGAAAAAAAAATATTTACAATACTAATTTATAAATACTCTAAAAGAAAATGCATTTTATTGTTTTACATCATTTCAAAATTTAAAACATATATGTCACTTTCTAGTGATTTAAATTAAAAAAATTAAATCAATGTTGGCTATTTCTTTTATAAAAGTGCAACATAACTTTAAACTTTCACCCAAAGAGCCAATAATATTTGATCCTTGTAAAGTATGAAGATTTGGAAAGAATTATGGGTCTTTAAAGAGGTAAATGAGCTATCCCTTAATCTCATAGTAAGGAGAGCATATAAAAATTAAATGATCCTTAGTTTTAGGATCCATCTAACAAATCTAACGAATGTGATATACATGAGAAATATGGTGATTGATCTCTATGTGGAGGAGGGATGAAAATCTCTAAACTATGTTGGAGGGACCCTCAAACTAAAAAAATAAAATTGGAGATTAGTGTAAAGTGGATGTTGGAAGATCCCATCCTCAAAGTGAAGAAATGCATTATAGTAATGTTTAAGATTCAAGGAAAAACTATTTCAAGGATCAAACCATTTGAATTGTAGGTAGGCTCTACAAATATCATCTTTGATACCCCTTTTCCTCCGATGTAAAAAGATTTTGTGCATCAATTGAAAATTTATGCAAAGGAAGTCTAGTCATGTTAATTCCTAAAAGGTATAGTAGAGTAAAAGCCTTGGAATACTAGTCGAAGAAGATATTGCATTATGTCAGTTAAATAGATGACTTAAGTGCATGATATGGGTATTTGAAGAAATAACCCAAAGTATTGGCCATCTATCTAAGCCTATGCATTATAGATACCACTTGAAATATCACCATATTAATGGTTGGGAAAATGCTAAATTCAATGGGAACGGTGTCTTGTTGAGCTAATTTATTGGCATTAAGATGCTTGCATAACATGGAAGTAAGCACTCTTTCAATTTGGACTTACTATCTTTCCTGAGCTAAGACCCCCATTTTTTGTCTCATATAGAAGAGTAGGTGTTAAAAGTGAGTGACAAATGAATCTTAGTTTGGACATCCTAGAACTAAATATATCTATGGAATATTTTTCAAGAGTGATGAGGGAAACATACCCTTTGCTTAGTCTAACATCACTAGCTAATGACAAATTGAAGTGTGGATCGAAAAGGAGACCCCTAGATATAAATATGAAGAGACCATGTCAACCCTATGATGTTTATATGTGAGAAAAACTTGTTTTGAAGTGCATTTTGAAATGTTAAAAACAATATCTTTTGTTATTTCAAGATTTTCATGAAGACCATGTGTGTCAAAAAGGATGCTTAGTATATAGTTATCTCTAGAGAACTTCCTTTGAGTAGGACATAAAAATGATATCTAAAAATATAATAATAACAACAAACTTTGTACAACATCAACCATCTATATCCAAGCAACTTGAAATGATTATCTCAAGCTCATCCATGTATAGACCAAAAAGAGCAAGGGAAAGTGGACAACCCTACTTTGTAAAGATATGGCCAATGATCATTGTGTCATAATTATTAGGATCATTTGGTCTCTAAATCTTTATACCAAATAAATAATGTGGGTTTTTTCATATGGAGAAAAGCATATAATACAATTAAGTTAAATAGGTTGGCTAGGTAAACAACTTAAGCTTCTAGATTGTAATTAAAAAAATATAGTTTTCATATTATCTTCATCTTAAGATTTATCGGCAGTAAGTTTAAGGATAGCATAAAGTATAAGGAAATGAAAATTAAGAAGGCACTAAGTCCTCCATATTTTTTCTTTTTTTCCTTCAAAGTGCAATCATTTCCAATGTAAGTCTTTCCTTTGTCTCATATAATGACAAATGAATTATTGAGCATTTTGGATGTTTGGTTACCCTTGCCAAGGTTAAGCATAAGATTGAATCTATGAATTTTTTGGATTATGTGGATGCTCTTACTCTTCCTTTAAACCTCTCTACTTTTTTTATATTAGTGCTTTATGTTAGGAAAAGTACTCACAAACCACTTATCAATTAAACTAGATCTATAATTATTAAGCATGTAGGGATTTTCGCATTAACCCTTCAAGGAGAATAATATATTAATCAAATCTACATAAATTTTAACAACATTCCAACATGTGAAAAATACATAGACAAGAAAAAATAAGAGAGAGGGAGAGAGAGAGAGAAAGGAAATCAATTGCAAGAAATAGAATGATGTAGATATACCTTGGGAAAACCCTTTCAAGAAAAAACCAGCCTCCAAGCATAAACCAATGTATTATTCAACAACAATAAACTTGTTATAATATAATGTCAAGATCTTGCATGCATGGAGATCAACATCCTCTTCCTCTAGTAGAAATCTAGTAGTGTAATGTCACTTTTCCTCTTAAAGTAGTTTAAGTGTTAGCAGCGGATTTTATATAAAAAATGTTAGAATTAAGGTAATCTATAAGATGTAATATTACTAAAATGATGTGAATAACTACTATAGATTAACCAATGTAACCATAATATGTAATAATTAGACGAGGATTCTAAAGTAAGATATTTAACATAGTAAGTTGAATAACACGTCCATATAGTTCGCATAGATTAACATCAAAACGTATAATTAATATTCTCAATATATATATTAGCATCAATAGTTTTTAATACTTATCTGAATAACAACACTTGGAAAATCCATTCTCACTCTAGGAAGATGTCAATGGTATTAGATCTTGCTATGGAACAATCTAGGAGGAAATAGTTCCTTTGCTCTACACAAGTATTGGTTCAACAAAACAATACTTAACACAAGTGCACACCATGCTCCAGAGTAGTTACTCAACATGTATACAACATGCTCCAAAGTAAATTACTCGACATGTATACAACATGCTCCAAAGTAAATTACTCAACATGCTCCAGAGTAATTGCCCAACATGGGTACAACATGCTTCATAATAACTAATCGACATGCATAACAACCCTAGCCAGGACAATCCCAGGTGCACTTTGTACCCCAAGTTGGACACACTCTACATGTGCCCCCTTCTCCAATACCCATAGCTCATCAAACTAATTTCTTCTTCCATGAATGTTCTCCATACTTGAATGTCCTCCATAATTGAATGTTCTTTGTGCCTTTTCCATGTCTCACACAAATGTTTTATATAAGACTTAAGGGGTGGTTTCCAAACCATCTCACCCTTTCCCAAAAGTTGCCTTTTAATAATTATATAAATAAGTAATTATTCTTCCCCTTTTTAAAGAGTGTTTATATAAATTCTTTATTAATCTCTCTTTTAACCAAAGGATCATAATATCATTTATTTTCCATCTCCCTTTTAATTCTAAAGGGTTATTTCATAGATTTATCTTCTTTTGGGAAAAAAGTCACATAACAAGTAGCATGACCCTACAAAAACTCCTCTTCACTCATATAAAATCTCCATCTCAAGCATCCAATAAATAGCTAAGGACAAAACCACAAACAAAAATTGGCTCATCCAACTTGAGCACTCCACTTTGGTCTTATCCACCATTTTAGTAATGCACTTATGAGAACTAAAAAGATCTTCCTTGATTTTCTCTAGTTCCACACTTAATTCTCTCTCTTCGTGTTCTTTCCATTCTCGTAACTTTACACACCTTATAAGTTGCCATAGTTAAATTTGGTAACTTCCGTGACACTAAATGATAACTGTGAATTGCCAAAATAAAAACTATAAGTGACACATAGTGCCAATCCAAGTGGGATGCCTCAAATATTTTAGTGCATAATAAACTAAATGAATATAAATAATAAATGTTTGGACTATTAGGGATTGGGTCATGTATGATGCATCTAATTTCGACATTCTCCCACTTGTCATGTACCTTGCAAAAGAAAAACAGAAACAAGTCAACAAATTATGAACTATCTACCAAGGTTATAACCATGTTGCACCACTCCTATGTTTTCACAAGCTCAACCAAGCATCTACAACATTCATTAAGTGACCACGATATCAGTTGCAATGTTCTCATCCTCCATCATGTTCAAGTATGAAAGATAAGAAACCAAAACTAAAATCACACTCTAAATGGCATGCTTCGACTTGAACATGTACACTAAAGTCCATCTCCTCAAGGAAAAAGATTGAGTATCTACCAAATACTCAACAATAACAAGAAAAACAAGGTACAAGGATCTACTTTTTGCATTTGAATCCTTGTGTCTTTAACCCATTTTTTCCTTGTCTTCACTTGCCTCAAATCTTGTAATTTTGAGGCTGATTCTACCTCAAAAATATGCTCTAGTGACAACATGGGTTCCTTCCCCTTTTCTTTACTTTAGTGAGGAGAAATTTCAAGGGATGACATGTGCTCATCCTTTACTTTTGGGGTCCTCTAGTGGAAAGGAGACTTTTCTAGAGATAAGTGTCTCCTCTTCCACTAGACCCTCTAGGGGTGATTGTTGATCCTTCAAAGTGTTGACATGGTTGTTACACACACAACATGCAAATAAATCCTTGCCACTTGAATAATAGAACCTATCTTTCTTGAAAGAATCAATAGATTTCCTAGTTAAAGGGAATCTTAGCTATCCCAAGGCTCGAGAATGTCAGGTCTTGACTCACTAGATTTACTCAGGGTTCATTGTGCAATTGTTGTTAAACATAAGGGGCCTATTGGTTGTGACAAATCTTTTAACTTCAGACAATCCATTAATGTAAAGATTTCAACAAGTAAAACATGCATTACCTTTCAGACTTCACTAATCTAAACCATTTAGAAAGAAAAATGTAGGAAAATGAGAGTTAGGAGAGATAGAGCCTAAGAAATTAATGGCTTCTAGTTATTATCCACACTTTTGCAAAGAAACAAATAAACCAAAGCATTAACTATTTTGTATTTCACCAAATTGCTTTACAACTACATATAAAATAATGCAAAAAGTTTGAAGAAAATGACTGTTTACCACCGAAATAACATCAAAATGCACCCAAATCTGGCGCAACAAATTGACTCTTCTGATAGAAGTAAACAACATACAGTTATGCAAGATTTACGATTTGAAATAACCTTCAAATTACTTTAATATTAGAAATTTCTACTATAAATTCAAATTTTATGTTGGAATTGAATAGAAAATATGACATAAACATAAAATAGATGATGTTCCAACTTTAAATCTAATTGTTCCAACGAATTTTGATCCTTCAAAAAGAAAACTCTCTGCCATTTATAGAACACAAGGCAGTAGTTAGTTATAAAAAAAGCACATGGCTAAGAGAAAATAAGCCAATCAAAATGCAACACATGGCACAAGGGCATTAATGGCACTTAGAAGATATTTATCATGGTCTTGAAGACAAAGTCAAAATCTACACTTTGATTATCGTCAATGCTATCCAAATGCCTAAAAATCTCGGATAAAGTCCATCGGGTTCCTTCAATCTTCAAAAAAACGCAGGGGCAAGTCACTGACGCTTCCTTTCAAAATCGCTATCGGGAAAAATACCCATAAGTGGAAGTCGGGGAAAAACTTTACTTCTGCCAGCAAGCCAAAAACCCAGGTCTTTTTTTCTTTCGATTTCCTGCTATTCGCCTTCGAATATCTCTTTTGTTCATAGCATCGGGTTTCGAACCTGCTATCGGAACCTTCTTATCCTTTCCCTCTTCAATGTTTCCTGTGGGAATTAACTCGCACAGGCACCTGCATTCGTTGTCATAACTCACCATCTTTAAATGACTTGCATCAACACAATGTTACCACCTAGATGAAACATTAAGCATTTAATTAACCCATCAGAATAAAATATTATTAAAACTTGCATTTTAGTTACTTAATCCTTTCTGATGCATGCTTTAGGATTATAATAATGTTTTACTCAGCTCTTCGAGTTTTCGGTTTTCTGTGGGAATGCGAGGATTTAGGCATCATCGAGAATTTTGGAGATTAATGGAAGATGTCGTGTATTTCCTTTGCTATGAACTTTTCCTGAACCCCGATTACCTGTCTTTTCGGCCAGTACCTTTCCTAACATCAGCAACTAATGTGACTTGATTAGTTAAGCCTTAGAACTCCGACGTGATTAGTTACACCATCCATGCAATCTCATGTCTGCAACCTGTTGAATTATCCTCCCGCGTATGCAAGTCCCGCTAATTACTCTTTAACACGATGATTTATGATGAACTATACCACTCGATTCAGATGTGATCAACTTCCCCGAAATACTGCACTTGGGTACAATTTTCCCGTCATCCGACACTAAGTATACTAGCCTTTTCAGGCCTTCGCTTTTTCTGCGATAATCTATGGGTTTTGCATTGTTTTCTCAAGCTTCTGCACTTCTACTTCATCGAGCGAGCATTTTAAAATTTGGGTCCCCATGCTTCTATAGGAAACTTGGGGCATGTTGTGTAACCACGCAACACAAAGGAGTATGAATATGTACTTATGGGCCCTCCGAGGGAATAGAGGTGCTCAATGTTGATAGATTTTTTATTATGATATTGCTATCAGGATTCAACCGTGTATTATGGAGTCAATATTGATAGATTTTTTATTATTTATACTATTGTCCTTTCTGCAGTGGGGGTGATCTCACTATGAACAGGTGAGGGAGGAATTTGTTGTTTCTTACTCTTTCGAAGTGAAGGAGATCCCTAACTTCTTTACTTCCTCCTTTTTCTACCAAATGTTTGTGTTGCATCTTCTTTTCAATTGGAGAATTATTTGAACCAACTTTGTAGCAACTATATGGATCTATGGTTACTCGATGGATTGCTCTATGGAGGTTGGTCTTTCTTTAGCAAGGATGCTAGAGTTGATTCTTAGCAACAACTGTGTGGTGGTTGCTAGAATTTATTCCTTAGTAGCAACACTTGTGGTGGCTACTAATGGCTTTAAAGTTAGTTTTTATTTCTTTAAAGGCTCTCCAAGAATTTCAACCATTTCTTATTGTTTGGATATTTTTTCAAAATGTTGTGCTTACAGATCAAGGAGATTAGGCCATGAGATTTCAATGGTGCCACACCCTTGATTTATTCTTTAATCAGTTTTTAAAGAGACTAACAAATATGCAGATAGATTTACTCTTAGTTCCTCTTTATGGGCTCCATGGCAAAGTCGGGTCAACATTTGCATAGCAAAGACAACCATTGTGTTATATTGCTCTTCGCATGTGAAAAACCATCACAAATACTATTATTCTTCCAAGGTTCTAGAAGATTGTCGGTAGTGATTCCCTTATTGTTAGAAAAGTTGAGATTTTTGAGATACAACTAAGGCCATTTTGATGTTTTGTGTCAACATGAATCTTGAACCATTGTCAAGGCTACAAATGGATGTTGAATCATGCAATCATCAACTCCATTGCTATTCTCTTTCTTGTGTTGGATGTTGATTTGGAAATACTAGAGATAGGTAGGTCACCTTTGATATCTTTCATTCTATAATTTTACTTGAGTCCACACAAATTGTAGAGGTTTCTGATTAGTGTGGATTACAATATCTTCTAGTATATAATGTGTGCATTGCTTCCAAGATTGAACAATAGAATAGACCTATTTCTTGTGTGTTGGATACCTACTCACTATGTTAGAAAAGATTACTATGATACCTAATGGAATGGTAATTTTGAATTAGATCTAGGCCTCATGCATACTCTAAGGCATCTATCTTGATCTCAAAATATTATTACAAATCTAGCAAAACAAGAACCAATACCAAAAATAGCCTCTTCTTCAAGTGTGTGAATGCTTATTGTTGTGCCTTTGTCCATATGAACTTTTCATTGGTCCCCTTTTGTTACCTAGTTTAGAGGCCATTTAATGTATGAGAATCCAAACACAAACCTTCTATACAAGTAAGCTACGCTTAAGAAGCTCCCAAATTTTGTTATTTTTTTGGGATTGGCTAGTCCTTAATCACCTACATGCTTTGTGGTTGACACATACACCATCGCTATCAATAATGTAGTTAATATATGGATTATTCAATTCTAAAAGAGCATTTCTCTACATTGGTGAAGTTTATGTTGTTGTAGGGTTGAAAAAGCTATTGGGTGATCCCACAAAACTCATTTACAATTCCATTGAGGAAGGAAAATTGCCAAAACACTCCCATGAAAAAAAAATCAGTTTTTTAGGGGTTCGCTCGAAGGGGGGGGTTCACTCGAACCCCCCTTCGAGCAAACCCCTTTTGATGATGTCATCACTTTTGGCGCAATTTTTTAAGGAAAACAAAGGGAAAAATGCAAAACAAGGGGGGTTCGAGCGAACCCCCCTTCGCTCGAAGGGGTCAAGGGGCATTTGCTCGAAGCCCCCTTGTTTTCCCTTCTCCCCCTCTTCTACCAAATTTCTGCAAATTTTTGCCTTTCGAAGCTCAAGTTGAGGATGAAAATGGAGGAAACTTCACAGACCCAATTGGATGATGGTAGTCCTTGGAATGAGCTATCCATTTAATATAATTTTAATATGTTTTGGTTTTATTATGTTTTTTTTTAGTTTAATTAAACATAGGTTTTTCACCAAAAATCAAGCTCTTTGTTCTGCACATGTGGAAAAATAACAGATTATCAAAACAAAAATGAAAATATCTATGCACTAGATATTGATGTCCCTGATCCAACAAAAAAAAATTGAATTTCAATACATACAAAAAAAGTTGTGTTAGCAAGTAAATCATGTCTAAATTGTAACTGGTTTGACTTCAAAACTTAATTAAGAAAAAAAATTCAATCAAATGCTATGAAACCAATTGCATGCACTAGATATCATAGTTACGAATTTAAGTTCAAAAAAAATAGAATTTTATCCTTTGTAGAAAAAAAGTTGTGTTAGCAAGTACATCTCACTCTTTAAAAATGTTTATTGTTAAAAACTAGTTTTCAAAGGAGATGGAAAAAGAAACGCAATTTTATTGCAAAAAAAAATTAAAAATATATATTTAGAATCTATAGACAAAATGTCACAAATCACTAGTTTGCATCATCTTCAAATTCCTCACAATTTAGAAGCTATAGGTGCCCGAAAGTGGATTTAGTTAAAAAAAAATCAATGTCCAGTTTGGCCAAAAATTGTAAACCAGTATTGTGGGATCACCCTATTATAACATGTTGAAGGTGCTTTTTAATGTCTTACTAAATATGTGGATGTAACCAAGTAAAAGACCACAAAAGAATTTATTGAAGGCCTATGGACATATTGTTCATCATCTATATATAGTCGTAGGGCCATTAACCAAAGGACATGCTCAGCCACTCAAACCAACCCTCCTTAGACTTGAAGGAAATCTTCAAAACATCAATTGGCTTGATAAGAACCAAACAATAACTTGATTTTAGATCATTTCTTTGTGAAACTCTTTGCCCTTTTGAGTTGTTCCAAGAAGTCATGAATTATAAGGATCAAATCCATGTTCTTGAGAACAATCTTCAATGGACAATAGTTGATGTTGAGTTACCATGGCACATCCATCTTTATGGCTAGTGCAATTGGATACCACAATGTCAACCGTGTGGTCAAATGTCGTCCTTTGAATTGACTCCTAAATCTATCACTTGATCTCATCATTCTCAAGTAGCAATCTCTTGTACAATGGCATGTTTGGAAGTGGTGTGCTAGGGATAAGATTAATCAAATGCTTCACCTAATAATCTTTAGTGCCTAGTGGTGAAGTGAGCACATCTTTGTATCCAAACAACATTAGTCCATCTACTTTTCTATGTGTGTCCTTGAGAAAGTATTCTTCCTTAATGGCCTCCATGAATCTCCCAAGTGGAATTCACCTTCATCACCTATTTGAAGTGGCACTCCTTCAATTCCTCCTTGGTAAGCAAGCTATCGCCAATTTAGAAATCCAATCTTCAATAATCTCAACATCAATTTTTCCACTAAAAGGTGAGGATATTGTTGTTCACCTGGACCTTGAAGGGAGTCTAATCACCAAACAGCCTATTTCATAGAGCTAATAACATATTTGGGGCATTTGGAGCATCTACATGAATTAGCTCACTATCTCTAAGATACAATAGCCCCTTGAGTGGATCTACAAAATTACCAGCTTATTCTTAAAAATTCATTTGTGATTGTTGTAACTACCAAGTGAATAGTTTGATGGATCTCATCTCCGGTCCAAAATTTTACCTAACCACATTCAAATGTACTTATAAGACTGTATATGTAATTAAGTTGGTAATTAAAAGGAGAATACACTAGTTGAAAAATTTAATGTATTATAACAGCAATTGAACAAAACTCAAATAAAACAAGATTCAAAATTACTAAATTGCTAAATGACGTAGATTTATTTTAACTAAAAGCTCCTATAAAATGAACAAATTATGTAAGAGAAGCATAACCTTCTACTCTAATTGCATTCTTCGAATTAAGCTATTATATAGTATTGGATATAGGAAACTACATGAACTTTTTTAAACTATGGTGAGCTAATTAGGATTTTTGGTGATAACCGATAAAGTTATCACTCGCAGTGATCTATGTAATTTTTGAATATTGAAATGAACAATAAAACAAAGACAATTATTAGAAACTAGAAAAAAATGTTGGAATTATTTAATTTTGTGCCCTTGTTTATTATGGAGGTCATAGCTCATGTATGTGAAAAATCATGAAGTAATCAATTTGAGTTGGTGCCTCTATTTATTGAGGTCACACATCCTCCTTGCTCCTTAAACATTGAAATTCATATATGTGAAAAAACTTAGTTCATGAACTAATCAATTTGAGTTTGACCATAGTAGAAACAAGCTTCAACAGTGGCATTGCCAAATTCCATCCAAAAAAGCCTCAAAAATGTAAAATTGAAAAACATAGTAAAAATAATTTCAGTAATATTCATAAATCTGTTCAAACTGTTATTTGGATGATTTGGTATGATTTATGAATCACAATGGGTGTCTTAACCCATTAAAAAAAACTGTCCAAATTGTTATTTGGATGATTTGGGATGATTTATGAATCACAATGGGTGTCTTAAATCATTAAAATAAACTAAATATTAATGCATGTTATACAAACTCCAATATACTAGCTTTTTGGCTAGCACCATTAGCAATCAAATGTTCTAAAAGTTTCTTCTTATACAAATAACAAAGTATTTGTTCAAGATTTCAACCTATCCAAGCAACAACATGGACCCCCCGAGTTGGTCAAAATGATAAGAGCATGTTTACTCCTTCACAGAGTAACAGGATTGAATCTGAAGGGATATAAATGTTATCTAATTGAACAGCACATAATACATGTAAGTGAAGAAACAATCCCCTTACAAATGCTTTCATGATGGGGAATGGGGATTGTTGATTTAAGGTAGCTTCGGTCAAATATAAATGATGATTGCATTATGCATTATCATCATTTATAAATGATCGAAATCTACTATATCATTTGCAAGTAAGATATTCGGATTTTTGAGCTTGAGTAAAATCGAAATCCATTGTTGATCGAACTTAACTAATCGTTGTTTAATACATGTGAATGTTTGGGGATAAGCCACCGATAATTATCGATTGGAGAAGTCTGCGCACTCAAGGGACACGTCCTCTCATGAGACATGCCTCTCCTTGAGGCGTGTCTCCCTCAAAGATATAAAAGACATGTTTGATCTTCTATTGCAATCATCGAAATATATAAATGCTCTCCAATCAGAAGATTTGAAATATAAACATTAAAATCTGACTTAGAATACATGCACAGAAATCAAGACATAGGATTTACGTGCCTCCTCTTAGGATATAATTTGATAAGATTTGGTTAATTTAACATGGTATCAGAGCCACGTTGAGAAAATCCGAATCAAATCTAGATATCAGATTATTTAGAAAAAATCGTATTTTTAATAAATCAATTACACATCACATTCTTCATAATGTCAAGTGTGATAAGATTTGAAGACCGTCTTGAAGGTGCAAACAACTTCACATCATGGAAATTCATAATCATGATGATTCTAAAAGAAAATAAATTAAACTCATTTGTGAAAGAAAACAAGAGAGAACCAGAGGATGATCCAGAAAAAACTCAATGGATTGAGAACAATGAGAAAGCCATGAAAATTTTAGTAGATGCAGTTAGGGACCATATAGTACCTATTTTGTCAAAACATGAGACTGCATATCTAATGTTCAAATCCCTTGAGAGCACCTTTGAAATAAACAACACCAGTAAGACTCTTGCATTAAAAAGACAACTCAACAATGTTCAAATAAACAAAGGAGAAACTATTAATGCATACTTCATGAGAATCACTGAACTAAGGAATCAATTATCAACAATTGGATACCAAATTGATAGCAAGGAGTTAACGCTGATAGCTCTAGGAGGCCTACCAAACTCATGGGAGTCATTTGTTCAAGGAATAAGTGCGAGAACTAAACTCCCTAAATTTGATAGGCTAAGAACTGACTACTTACAAGAAGAAACAAGACTCTCAACAAAAGAAAACAAATAGAAACCCGTAGATGAGGATATTCATGTGCTCAACACAACATCTAATAAAAGGGGTAAGAAGAATTCTTATGGGAAAGGATCATTCAAGAGAAAGAGAAATTCCTATGGAAAAGGATCATTCAAGAGAAAGAAAAATTCCTATGGAAAAGGATCATTCAAGAAGAGGAAAGACATCTCTCAAATACAATGTTTCAGATGCGATCAATATGGGCACTATGCAATGGAGTGCCCTGATAGAACAAAACAACAAGCATCTTTTGCTAAAGTAGGAAAATCAAATACAGACCATGACTCTAAGAAATTTGTATTCTATTCATCCTTATCAAGTCAAGTATCTAGCAATATCAACAATTGGGTATTGATAGTGGTTCTTCAAGGCACATCACAGGGTTCAGAGAACACCTAGACACTATGACTGAAGAGACTGATGAAGAAGTAACTATTGGGGATGATTATGCACATCCTGTAAAAGGGGTTGGAACTTGCTCCATCAAATTGAAATCTGGTCTCTCCTTACAACTCACTGGAGTTTTATTCATACCTGGAATAAAGAGGAATCTAATATCCATCTCTACTCTTGAAGACAATGGATATAGGGTTACCTTTATGGATGGGAAAGTTCTGGCATGGCCTAAGAACTCAACTATAAAGAGAGCTCAAACCATAGGTATAAGACAAGGTTATCTTTACAAACTATGCACTGAAGTCAAGCAAGCCCTTACCCTTGATACTTCTAATTCAAATGAAATTTGGCATCGAAGATTAGGTCACCTTCATTTTTGTGCCCTACCCTCTGTGGAAAAACTAGTAACAGGATTGCCTAAATTAAAACAAACTCATGAAGGAGCTTGTAAAGGGTGTGCCCTAGGAAAGAATACAAAGGGATCCTTCCATAATATTTTTGAGTAAAACCAGAGAAATGTTAGAACTGGTTCACTCTGATTTATGTGGACCTATGTTTGTACCCTCCATGGCAGGCTTCCTATATTATGCAATATTTATAGATGACTACTCTAGGAAGACCTGGATTTGTTTTCTTAAGTGTAAAGAGTCAATAGAAATCCTTAAAAGGTTTAAGGAGTTCAAAGCTCTCACTGAAAACTTCTCCAAGAAGAAATCAAAATTCTTAGGACAGACAATGGGAAGGAATACACCTCTGAAATCTTTAAGGAATTTTGCATAAATGCTGGGATTAAGAGGGAGTTTACAGTAGCCTACAACCCTCAACAAAATGGTGTTGCTGAAAAGAAAAATAGAACTATTGTAGAAGCTGCAAAAACAATGTTATTTGACCAGAACTTAGAAACCTCATTCTGGGTAGAAGCCTCTAGAATTGTTGTTTACACCCAAAATAGATGTCCACATTCCCATCTAAACAACAAGACTCTTGAAAAAGCTTTCACGGGTATAAAACTTGACATTAGTCACTTAAAGATTTTTGGTTGCCCGGTCTACATTCATGTACCTAAAGAAAAGAGATTCAAACTAGAACCTTCTGGAAAGAAAGGGGTACTTGTGGGATATAGTGAAACCTCCAAAGCCTACAGGATATTCATACCCGGGCAGAAACAAATTGAACTAAGCAAAGATGTCATCTTTGAAGAAAAACCTTGCATTCAAAAGGGTAAGGAGTTCAAGTGAGATAGAAATTCATAATTCCCCTAGAACCTTAGAAGTGGAACCTACTCCTGAGATTCAGCGGGAGTATCTTGAAGAAACAATAAGTAAATTTCAATCTGCTTCAGAAAAGAATCCAAATGACAACAGCAAGAAGATACCACTTTGGGCTAGGAAAATGATTAAAGAAGCTGAGAATCATGTAACACCCAAGGGAACCTTTAGGGAAAGTAAGAGACCCAAAAGGTTCTGAAGCTATGTTGCCCTAATGAATGAAATCATCAATTCAGAACCCACCAATGTTACAGAAACCTTCAAACATCAAGTATGGAAGGATGCAATGACAGAAGAGTATCGGTCCATTTTGAAAAAATGATGTATGGGATATATTGCCTAGACCAAAAGAGAAATCTGTTGTTTCTTCCAAATGGCTCTTCAAAATCAAACATGTTATTGATGGCAGTATAGAAAAACACAAGGCACGCTTTGTGGCCAGAGGTTTTTCACAAAAAGAAGGCATTGATTATGAAGAAATATTTGCATTTGTTGCCCGATACACATTTGTGAGAGCAGTGATAGCTATTGCAACAGCTAAAGGTTGGAAGATCCATCAAATGGATGTGAAAACTGCTTTCTTGAATGGGACCATTGAAAAGGAAGTTTATCTAGAGCACCCTGAAGGTTTTGTGATACATAAACCTGAATCACATGTATACAGATTAAAGAAAGCTCTATATGGACTTAGATAGGCTCCCAGGGCCTGGTATGAAAGAATTGACAGCTATCTCTTGGGACTAGAATTTTCCAAGAATGATGCAGACCCAAATCTTTATTTTAAGGCAATTAAAGGTGATATGCTAATAATTATTTTATATGTTGATGACCTGCTGATAACAGGAGAAGATCACCTCATTGCTCAAGGAAAGAAGGATTTAACTTCAAAATTTGACATGAAAGACTTGGCCATTTTACATTACTTCTTGGGTTTAGAAGTCTGGCAGAAGTCAAATGGCATCATACTAAATCAAGGAAAGTATACTATTGATATTCTGAAGAGATTTGGAATGTTGGATTGTAGACCCATGTCTACACCTATGGAAACCAACCTACACAAACTAAAAGAAGCAGCAGAACCTAAGTTTACAAATTCCACTCTATATAGACAAATGATTGGATCATCGATGTACCTGGTTAACACCAAACCTGATATTTGCTATGCAGTAAATGCTCTAAGCCAGTTCATGTGTGAGCCAAAGGAAATTCACCTTATGGTTGTGAAACACATATTGAGATTTCAAGGCACTATTGGATATGGTCTTCTTTACATAAATGACCAACTAGATCTACATGGATACTCTGATTCAGATTGGGCTAGAAGTGTAACCGATCAGAAAAGCACATCAGGATGTTGCTTCAGTTTAGGATCGGCTATGATCTCTTGGATCAGCAGAAAACAGTCTTCAATAGCACAAAGTTCGACAGAAGTTGAATATATTGCCGCCTCTATGGGGGCACGAGAAACAGTATGGCTCCGGAAACTACTAGTGGGACTATTTGGTGAGCCCTTGAATCCTACTGATATCCATTGTAATAAACAAAGTTGCATCAAGCTTTCAGTAAATCCAATATTCCATAATAGATCTAAGCATATTGAGATCCCTTACCATTATGTAATAGACATGGTAGAAAGGAATGTGATCCAGTTGGAGCATATTAGTACAAATGATCAAACAACAGACATTCTCACCAAGCCTCTCTCCAGAGTTAAAGTTGAACACTTTAGGAAGAAACTTGGTATGGTTGAAATGTAGTTTGATATTGTGATTGAGATTCAAAATGTTTAGTTGTACTAATATTTAAAAATGTTTAATGTGTAAACTCTTTTGTCATGTGTGTGACTCCATGACTTTATGGGCCCTCTATCCCCCTGTGTACATTATTGAAAGGTGACGATCTTTCTAATAATGAACACTTGTATTTGACATTGTAAAGTAACGACTCTACAATGATGAGTTGAACTTTCATGATAGATATCATGTGACTTGATATCTGTGGACATGTCATGATAATATCTCATGGACATTTTGATAGATATCATGAAGACTTGATATCAAATTGAAGATCATTATGATCCTTATGAGATAATCATGGTGGATAAATATATATATATCTGTGGACATGCCATGAATTATTATGGTAAACATCATATGACTTGATGTCAGTGCACATACCATAATGAAGATGTGTTATGAAGAATGTCATGTGACTTGACAATTTTGGAAACATATCATATCTTCGATATCATGTGTAAGGTGATATCTAGAGAGTTTTAGTTATCTTCCCTAGCTAAGAGGGAGTGTTGATTTAAGGTAGCTTCAATCAAATATAAATGATGATTGCATTATGCATTATCATCATTTATAAATGAGTGAAATCTACTATATCATCTGCAAGTAAGATATTGGGATTTCTGATCTTTAGTAAAATCGAAATCCATTGTTGATCGAACTTAACTAATCGTTGTTTAATACATGCGAATGTTTGGAGATAAGCCACCGATAATTATCGGTTGGAGAAGTCCGCGCACTTAAGGGACACGTCCTCTCATGAGGCGCATCTCTCCTTGAAGCGTGTCTCCCTCAAAGATATAAGAGACATGTTCGATCTTCTATTGCAATCATTGAAATATATAAATGTTCTACAATCAGAAGATTTGAAATACAAACATTAAAATCTGACTTAGAATACATGCACAGAAATTAAGACATAGGATTTGCATGCCTCCTCTTACAATATAATTTGATAAGATTTGGTTAATTTAACAGGGATCATACCAGATTGGTCTCTTGCTTGACAATAACCTAGACAAGTACCTTTAAATGTTTGATCCAACTTTCCCCATATCCGAACATCAACGTATTTAATGAGTTTGCTTTGATCCAAAATAGTATTTGTGAAATGTTTGTTCCTGTCTAAAGTAGTGATGCATTTGCCCATTCATGATTTAAGCAACAAAGCAAAATGTAACTCTCAACGCAAATGATTTGTAGACCTTTTACAAGAAAATTTCACCTAGAATCATGCATTTGTTAATGTTGTATTTCTCTCATGGCTAACAATGTTTGGAAAGATTTCTACATGTTAATGCTTCACTAATTAGGTTTCAGTCTCCTTGGTAGCTAGGCGCTTATGCCTTCAGTTTAGCTTAGACCTATGGTCTCTCTGGATGATCTTCTCACCCCAGTGCCTGCTTCTTATTAAATTATTTTTATCATGTGGAATTAAAATAATCTTCTTTTCCAATTCTTTCTAATTGAGATTAATTCATATTCTAAAGTTACACCACATAGTTACAAGTTACTATGATACACGGTAGACAGTGTCCCTCCTGACTTTATTTCTGAGGTCCCATTCATCAACTTACACCATCGATATCTCACTGCCCAAGTTGAAGCTCGGTTTCTCATTCACCTCACATACTAGCTCCATTTACCAAAAATTAATTACAAACACACAATCCTGCAGTAACACAGATTACATTCGAACCAAGACTATCACATATTTGAATACTCGACTCCAAATAAACCCCACTTATCATTTTCCCTGCAAGAAGAAATGTCAGTCTTTATTACAGACACTTATAAGGAATAATTGAATCATCGACACTGCCTGATCATTACCACTGACTTATGGAGTATGTTACTAAATTAGCATCACTATTCCTTTTCCCTACCACAAGAAACAGCAGTCTTCATTAGACACCTATAAGGCATAACTGATCGTTGCCACATGACTGATCATTACCACATAATTATGACTACTAAATTATTATCTCTGGCATTGAAGAACGTGACCTACAGATAAGTTGACAACCATAATCTAGATTAGTCCTTGGGTCTGCAGGCTAGCGATAGGAAGGCAACTTACCATGCAAACGGCAAGTTTCAACACCACAAACTGGACCGATAAAAGAGAATATGTAAGAGTTCCCTGTGTGTCTATGAGCCTTCAAGAGTTGGAAATAATATACACGACTGAAAAACACATTTCTAGGTTCACCTATCGATACATAGTAAGAATAATAACACATCCTCTAATATTTTAAATGCCCCAACTAAATTATAAAAATAAACTACTGCCGCTGTCATTCTATAGACAAATATTATCAAAAGTAACAGCATGCCTAGCAGCATACTTCAGACTAATCATACTAGCAAAAAAAAACATGGAATTCTGAAAATCTTTGCACCAATAAGGTGTCTAATAAAGCTTCCAAATACAATTGATTACAGAGTTGATGCACATGTTTCGTTAGTAATAGAAATGAAACTTTTAGTTATGGGAAAATGCTCCAACTCCAGTCAACGTTATTTCCTTACCAAAGCAGATTTTCAAATTTACTTTTTGCTACTTTCATATAAACACAAAGCCGTAGCAGCTTGTCTAACATTATCCCCTGCTTTGATCTGTCGGATGGACTTGCAATGTCATACAATATCAGAGCATTTAGCATTAATTTTTCAGAGGTGCTGAACTTACTCTACAAGGATGTCCAGAAATGGCCTCTTAAGTTCAAGCCATACAAAGATAACACACCCACACTCAAGTTCACACTGCTTTCCCTTGGTAGGTTGCAAAGGTCTGAAGCTCGTCAGCTTTAGTTAAATTGTACAAATTTAAGAAGAAAGGAATGATGAAAGAGAAATATGATCACCTATGAGTTTTTACCATTTATCTTGGGAGATTGGCGGTATGGTGATGCTTGTTGGCCGTTAACAATAACTCGCAGATGGCCATTCTTGGATGCTGAAAGC
>CM021109.1:183625794-183748077 GCA_007115665.2 Sequoiadendron giganteum | reverse complement strand
TGAGATACTGGTGGTGTTTGACAGGTGATGTTGGTTTAGATTTTTTTTGCTTTATGTCATGTATACTCTTGCTTGTGCATTAGAGTTTTGGCATGTTGCTTTGCTCTTGAAGACCATGGACATTTCACTTGAAGCATGGTATCTCCTAAGGGGGATGTGTAGATCATGGTGTCATGATAAGTTCCTATTCTAGGTTTGGAGCTTTGATAGTGGTCTAGGGTTTCTCTTTGTTTTGAGTACATTGGTCATATGCTAGAGGACTTAATGTTTATTGAAGTAATGTAGTTTGGAGTTAGCATGAGATGACAGGTTGGTTGGTACTCATGGATGCATGGAGAATAAGGTGAGGCTGGAATTCTTATGAGAATGTTGCTGTTACAGCTGAAAGTCTGAGAGGCCTACATCTTGGTTGAATGTGAATTCAACAGAGACCATGAAGTAGAATGCTCTTGGATAAGTCACAGTGACTTGTATTCTTGGATGAGCATGTTTTCTTTTCTCCTTGGTCTGCTCGACAATGTTCTTGTGAAAGGTATTTGTCCATTATACTTTTCAGGTGTGTTATGCTTTATCTTTCATTGGTGTGAATTTTGAGTTGTTTTATGACTACGGTGGATTCATAATGAAGGGTGGACAACACAGTGTATCTCCTTGTGCTTTTGAGGACTGATAGGAGATGGTTATATGGGGTAGTCTAATCTTCTTTGAGATGCTTATAGTTTTTGGATGTTGTTAAGGATTTCCCTTTGGGATGTGAAGAAGATAATTCTTGACACAACTTGCATTTAGAAATGTGTGTAGAAGGTGGGTACATGGTTTGATTTGTTGTTTCTCTCTAATCTGGTCTTGTTCTTCCTATATGTTCATTTTACTTTAGATCTTTGTGAAGCCTTAGTGTTTCTTTCTTTAGTCAGATTTGGAGGTGTTTGGAAGAACTGTGGAAGATGGTTGAGAGAAATGTTCCTTGCAACAGGTGGTTGCAGGTGGTACAGATCTGTGTGGGTGTTCCTTGGAACTACATGGTTATACATTTCTTTGTGCATAGGTTTGGTGGACTTGGTATGCCTGGATCACTTGTGATGATGCTTTGTTTGCATTCATTTGGATAGTACCCTTGTAGTGGGAGTACTTGGATGTGTATAGTCTTTTGACTGGTTGGCACATGGTGCTTATTTCTTTGTTTGATGGGTTGGCTATGTGATGGTATGAGTTCACTGGTGGTCATACCTTTTAGGTATGGGTGGTTGGATGATTCAGCATGAGCTATGGGTGCTGGTTTTCAATCACGTGGGTTTGTTCAGTTGGATGAGAGCAGTCATTTTTATGGTTGTCATTCTAGCTGATGGTTTTATCTTGTTCTAGAGAATGGTTCTCTTTCTATGTTCGCATTGTGTTTTGTTTTTGTTGGTTTTGGTGCCTTTTCCACCTGGAGGATTAGATGTTTGCGCTCTAGAGACTAGTGCATATATGCCTTGGCTTGTTCCTCTCTTGTGTTGGATGTTTGGAGCTGTAGCCTAAGATGGTGGACATTTTTGATGTCATTGCAAGGGTCTTAGTTGGAGCATGGAAGCATGGTTTTGGTCCTTGTTCGATTTTTTGGAGGAAGCCTGAAAGTCTTCCACAAGTGGGAGATTGTTGGGAATTTATGCCTCAACATTCTAGCTTGTTCCCTTCAGACTTGGCCATTTTTCCTTCTTTTTCTGGCCTTTACCACGACGACTAAGTTTTGCTTTGGCAGTACCGTGGTGACTGTCCTAGCAGTTACTGCCATATCACAGGTGGTGGGTCCTCTCACCACGGTAGCATAGTGAGACCACCTGCGGTCTAGTCTGGCAGTTACTGTCATACCACAGACAATCAAGTGATTGACCGCAATGGATGTGGTAAGACCACCAGCGGCTTGGCTGGCGATTACTACGATACCACAGATAGTCAAGTGACTGACTGTGGTGGCCACGGTAAGACCACCAGCGGCCTCGCTGGTGGTTACCGCCATACCGTGGATAGTCAAGTGACTAACTGCAGTGACTATGGTAAGACTGCTAGTGGATTGGCTGGCGGTTACCGCCATACCGCAGATAGTCAAGTGACTGATTGCGGTGGCCACAGTAAGACCACCAATAATCTGCCAAGGCGGTTACCGCCATACCATGAGGCATGTTGGTTATGGCTGCGGTAGAGTGGTAGGAGCTCAGATGAGCTCAGGGTAGAGTTTGATCGAGTTGGACTCAATGGCAGTGCAATAGGAAAATGATAGGTTGGCACGTGGCAGGTTGATTGCATCTAGTTGGCCAAACACAAAGATGTGACAGAGCATGGTGAAGTCTTGGGTGAGCTCGGGTGAGCTCACCACCATACCACGACTGGGTCAAATGGACTCGGCGGTAACGTGGTAAGAGCTCGGTTGACTGAGTTGGACCAATTTTATTGAACGTCAGAGCTATGAAAATGAATGAGAAGGCGAAATGTGGAAGATCTTTATGATCTGGTTGGTTGAAGCTTTATTCCTTGATTACGATTGGGCTGCATTATTGAATGGAGGTTGACGGACATGTTTTCACCAACTTGTTTAATGCTGCGTGGCTCGATGCATGTTGCTTGGATGATGCACATTATTAGTGAAGTATGGGTGCTTGTAGGTGGATAATTTATTATCCTAATGACCATTGCAGGTAGGGATGGGCTGAACAGGTTGGCACATGGTATATGTATTCTAGTGTCCAAATCGATGATAGATGAGTGATAACAGAGAGAGGCTGAGAGTGTTCGAGCGGCTAAACTGTGAACACTTGGACTCTCAGATCTGGTAAGATGTGAACCTATGAGGCCAAGAGGTTGGGCTGGTTGTGAGGCTGGCTGTGATAGTCATTTGTGAGGAGCTAAAGGGAATCTAAACAATTTGTCATAAGGACATTGTAACTATGTGATGATTCTGTTTTGTGTTGCCAGTATTCTTTCTCCAGATGAACAAGATGTAATCTCCTGAAGAGCATAGCTCTAGTTTTGTATTGTAACCATTTTTGTTATTGAATAATAGAAGTGAGCTGAATGTTTTAGAGGTGGGGTTTTTTACCTGAAAAGGTTTTCCCCACGTATATCTGTGTGTTCATGTTTTGTCTTTCATGGTTGTCTGATTCATGTTCTTGAATCTGTGCTTGTGTTGAATCTGTTATAATTTTTGCATTTACTTTCCTCAGTAGGATCAATGGGGGATCAACTGTGCCTGCTTCCGCTTTGTGGCATAGTTGGTTATGTCTTTGTTGTGATTTTGAATTGAAATCAATAAGGAACTGTTGTCTTAGATGCATATCTTGATGACAGACCTATTTCGTATCCCCAACAAGTGGTATCAGAGCTAGTAGCTTGTTTCGCTTGATACCAACAAGTTGTATCAAAGCTAGTAGCTTTTTGCTCTTGATACCAACAAGTGGTATCAGAGCTAGTAGCTTGTTTCTCTTGATACCAACAAGTGGTATCAAAGCTAGTAGCTTGTTTCTTTTGATACCAACAATTCCTACGATCTCACTCTGAATCTCAAACGCTTTCTCTACCCTCCATCGCACTGCCATTCACTAATACACACTCATCATTTATTTCATGTCTCTTTTCCTTCCCTTGATCAACTCCTTCTCTATGCACTTTTCTTTGAGTGAATGTAGGTTCAAATGTGTATTTATTTTATGCTATGAGAGATTTTTAATTGCTTCTTCTTTTTGAGAAATCCAGATGTTCTTCCTATGGGTTGCTTCTCTTTGTGACTTCCTTTATTCTATCAGTCTACTCTTCTATTCTTCACTTGGAAGATGTCCTCCTGATTTTAGTTGATCCTTCCCTTCACCTCATCAACTTCCTACAACCTATCCTCTCTCTCAAACCACCTCCCTTCCCTTGATGCATCGTTCCAATATTCAATGACTGTAAAAAGGCATCAAGAAATATTAAATGTAATTTTTGTCTTTTCGATCTCCCACATGCCCCTCAATCTAATCCACTTATCCCATTCCAAATATGGTTCTTCGGGGGAAGCTGCAAATTAACAAAATGCAACCTTTGTACTAGTGAGCTATATAAAAATGGTGGAGAAGGAAATGAGAAGGAATTTCCCACCTAACCACAATGACCAAGCCAAAATCCTGAAACATAGTGCAATATTTTGGTAACTCACATTATTCTCCTGCATTCCCACGAAGAAGCAAGAAATCAACCCTAAGAATAGTGCAATGAATAAATAAAATAAATTTTTATCTTAATAAAATGTTGTAAATACTTTATACTTAGGAAAAAATTATTGAAGTAAATTTTGTTGGTAAATATTCCTAGAGTAATTTGTAACGTGTAGAGATTCATAAACATTCAAACAAAGATAGTTGCAAGAAAAGCAAAATAAGAAACAAGAACTATCAAGATCAAACTTGTAAAGTTTGTGGAGCCCCAAAAGTTTGAGCTTGATTAGAAGAAGTCAAGCCATGAGGATGACTTAGCTGCACATTCATAAGATAAGAATGAAATGATAAAATAATTAAGTACCAAACATACTAACTAGATGGCTAAAAGTTCAAAACCCTAACTACCAGTGGCCCTGAAGCAGTAGAGTTATCTCCCAAGTGAGCCAATGGAGCAAGAGGTTGACCAGAAATAATTGGAGTTGTTGGCATATTTGGACTTGGAAAGAATTATGACAAGCAAAGTGATTAATCTTCAAGATTTGGAGGAAAGCCAGCTACAAAGAATTGTAACAAGAAAAAATGAACATTGAACTCATGAGGTAATGTATCAAATTATACTACACCACACTGATATCAAATGAGACCTATCAAAAAATGGAATTACAACAAGTGACCATTTAACATCTACATGACCCTAAAAAAACAAATATAATTAAGAATGTAAGAGTAACTCTATCAAACAATCAATAATTTTTTTAGCTATAGTATATAAAACTAACCAAAAGTACATAGAAATCACTCACAATAGCTGTCATGCAAACATAGCAGACACAACATGGTTGAACCAAAAAATATTTGAGGTGTACCAACATATGAAGAAATAAACTAGATGCAAGGTAATAGGGTGTAGACACAATGTTTGTGAGTTGTTACCTCATTTCCATATTTGTCATCATGGTGTGACTATTAAAGAATACAAAGAAAGGTGTAGGATAATGAAAAAAATGACCTCCTTATAGATAATGGAATATGAAAATGGTGGCAACATGTACTAGGGTTCTTAGACCTTCTAGTTCTCAAGACCAAAGATCACACATAAAATTCCATGGGCACTGGTTATAAAGAACATAAAATCAAATGATAGAGATACTAGTTGGATTGTAGTTTTTATGAAGTATGCATGAAATATTAATAGGGATAAAAGAAAAAAGTAGTTATGAGGTATGAGTGGCAACTAATGAAAAAATAAGTACTCAAGAGAATCACTGTGCAAGTAGGTTACAATGATAGAGATTACAGTGGTAATCACATATTTAAGTTTCCAAGTTTTGAGGGCAGATATTTTGTTGTCAAGAAGGAACAGACCATGCACATGAGGTTTGTGATGGATAGCAGGCCTGAAACAACATTAAGGAGGATGAATTCAAACCTTGTTCAAATATATTTAACATGTGCATCTAGTATCCCTACTTTAGGAAGCTTATTCATACATTAAATTCATGAAGCAGTGAATAGAAAAACATGGCCATAATGCTATCTTTGATAGGTACAATTTTGTGTTTTATAAGGTAGTGTTAATATGTTGTCACAATGCTATGAGATTAGTAGGCTTACAATGACAAAGAGATGACAATGGCAATACAAGTTGAAAGCGGTTTTAGTTCCCTATTGAAGCACAATAAAATGAAACCAAATAATGAAGTACAATGACATGATTTTTGTTAGAAAACATAGTCACAGTCTTTTGGTAATATGAAATATATCACACATTGTGGTCTCATTGGTATGAAGTCATCATAGGGATCATTGAGGAGTGTAGAATGATGAAACAATTACTCTAATGGATATAGGTTTGAATATTACTTCCAAAGAAATGAAATTGTCTACTTGCTTCTCATTGTCAACTACTTTCAAGTCTCTCACTATGGTCTACATTATACTTTTCTATCCTTGATATTTGACTATCCTAACACATTTAACCTATTGGGATTTTTTCTAGCATATCTTCGAAATCCTCTAAAGGGTAGCCATCCCTTATTCTTAAGAATATTCAAAGCTTGTGGCCAGCTAACGCGTAAAGAATTTCAAGCTCTTACCCCTACTCTTTAGGCTCTATGGGACCAAGGAGGGTGTTCCTTATTATCTTAATATGATATTTCATGCCTCAAGAACACTTCAACACACAAATCTATTCCTACTAAGTACAAATAGATATTATTCACTAAAGGCTTGGTAGACCTTTGAGAAAATAATCATCTACTACTAGAAATGGAATGATACTTTAAGCACATACACCATAGTTAAGATTTAATGATTTATAAATTTATTCTCATTTTTGAATCCACAATCTAGAGTATTATCAACTCAATTGCTTCATTATTGTCCACAAATGGACCAGTGCTTCATCAACTAGGTAAATGGAGTCAAATATGCGACAACTAGTAATATATCAATTAATGAATCTAGAAATATGTGGACTATTATCATAATGCTTTGCATTATGAGAACTCACAGTGCCTGCGACATAACTTCTTATCAAAATCCTATGCAACCCTTTACAAATCTGTGATTCCCTTCAAGCATTTAATTAACTCTTTGAGTTAAAGAAAAAATAGAGCCATACATTCAACTTAACCATTGAAGACAAATGAAAAGACCCTTGATATTTTCATTCATAATTTGCAAATAATATATAGACGAGAGTATTTTTCTTAGAACTAAGATTTTTTTCGATACCAGTAATTTCTATAAAACCAATTTAAGACTATTACATATAACCCCTAACCAAGACAATGCAATATTCTATTCATTGAAATTCTTTACAACATGCTTCAAAATTGAGCTAAATCCTACCCAAATCATCAGAGACTCAAATTTTGAATCCCTTACAATGAGAGAAGAAGAGAATTAGAAGAAAGAGGTTGAAACCTAAAATTAATCTGATGACTACACCTGGTAGCTTCTTCAATTTGGAATCTTTATTTGTTTTCCCTCCATTTGCAATAGAAAATTTTGCATATGTATTCTACCTTCATTCACCCTGATTCTTCAACAAAAAATTTACCTACTCATGAAAAATCCTTTATCTCCATTTACCATACCCTGCAAATGCAAAATGGCTCTTCTCTTGAAAATCTCTTACTTTGCTCTATTCTATTGCATTTCATATTTTCCAACAAAGAATATTGTTTCTCATTTTATCTCCAATGTATTTATTTAAAATGAAAGCTTTAAAATATTATATCATTGGGTAACTTAAAACTTTACCCTGCTCCTTTTGCTCTCACTTTTTGTTAAATATTGGTGAAGGTTTTAAAATTTTGATGTGGGGCCTCTTTACCTCATTACTCGTGCTTCATTTTTTTACCACATATTTAAAATTCTTTTAATTTAACATTTGGGGGAATTTTAAATATTTCATCAGCAATGTTTTAACTTCTAAAATTTTAGCCTTTTAAAACAAATGAAAGCTTTTTTAGAAAATCAAACCATCATGCTTTTTAAATTTTTAATGAGCCCACCACTTGCTTGCCTCGTGCAGCCCACGTATCTCTTGCTGACATCATCCTCAGTCGAATTGGGTAGTAGGTAAGGGCCAAGATTTGGCCATGTCTCCACCTTTTCTCCTATTGCTGATCTCTTTGTTTCCTCTGTTGTTTTCCCTAATTTCTTGTTGGGCTTCATTTGCTTGGCTATGACAGCCAAGTCTCCATTCCTCAAACAATTTTAATACATTTTCACTACAAACACAAACTCATGTGCCAAACCTTTGCATTGTTTCTCCCGCATGAAACCAGCGTGTGCTAGATTTTCCCATATCAGTCACTAAGACAAGAACATGTCTTGTATCAACCTCCATGGTGGCCGTGTGAGAAGTTCATGAGAATACAAGAAGACTGATTCAATTCCTATGAATCATGGTTAAGAGAATACCTGATTGTTTCCTCCTGTTGCATGGCTCAGGCCCTACATTGACCCTTTGTTCCTGTGCAAAAATTTCATTGCAATATGAAAAACCACTGCAACTCTAACGAGATGGCTTCTTTGAGAAAATCCACGACACATTTTACCCATCATTAGGCCCCTGAATGAAGGCACCTTGCAATGGCTTCTTGTATCTGGGTGCCGCTCTACTATGCCTCCTTAGATTCCTCCATTCACTCCTTGCATTTTCCCTAAAATATCATTTGCTTCAGGATTTTGAAAGTTTAGTTTAGAAAAAAAATGCCTTTGCTCACACTATATTACTCTATATTTATTTTTCAATGCACTTGAGCAACTCCACAAAATCCAGGTATTGGTGGCAAGAACATAAATTCTTCGAACAATTTTGAAATATTTTTACTTCAACTACGAGCTACCCTCACATTTAAACAACTCCATGCTTAGAATAATCTCATTTTGAGGCTTGGGCCGCGACTACAAAATGGAGAGATGCTTCCAAATTTTCAAGAAATTTTAACCATACAAGCATGAAGAAAGGTTTTCCTTCTCAGTGTCATGTAAATTTTCAAATCACCCAACAAGATTAAAAAGTGTTGTGATTTTATCCCATGATTGCTCCAATAATACAATGCCTACATACTTCTTTGCAATGACTTGTAGAGACATCTTGTAAGAGGAATTTATGCGAATAATCTGAATCTAGTTGCTAGAAAGGAACTAATTCTTTATTGTTGAATTCTAAGGAAGTTGTGATAATTGATTCTTTTCTTTTCCTACCTTCCCTATTTTATCACCATCATCACATGATTGTAAAATTTCTCCTATCTTTATGAATATATGCATCTATCACATTTGAACATGCTGCTACTGAAATGAAAATATTTGATAAATTTTCTCTTGTCAGTGATCCATGTGCACTATGCAATTTTTGGCTCGTACTTGGCTAATGACTTTGAAGTCCAACTTGGTGCCCATATAGAATCCATCTGAGCATCATCCTCATTTAGATTTTTTGTATGTGGCAAACCATTTTATCTTAGATTTGAAATTCGGTCAGAAAAGCATGTTCCATTTTTTAGGATATGGTTTTGAGCATTACTGCAAGATTTAGCAGAAACATTCATTGCCCTTGGAGGGTTATTAGGAAAGTCCACATCACCATCCTCCTGCCACGCATTGAACTTTTCACTCATCTTTGACTAGGGGGTCATTTAGAACCTCTTCCCTAGCTATGAAAGTAGCTTTGTGTCCCTTATATTGGCCTTGCTTGTACCCTTGTAGGCACTTTAAAATTCATGAACTTCTGCCCTCTTGGCTAGTAAGTTGTCCTCAACTTGTGTAACATAGGTCAGGTTGCCACATGGGCCCGACTAATTTATTTTCATTTTGAAACAAGTTTTACCTTGAATTGGCCTGAAGCTACCTTTGAATGCATCTGAGGTGAAAAATTGAAATGAGTAACCATCAAAATTCATTTTTTGGCACTTTATACTGTAGTCAAAACATGTCAAGTGGCCTCTGGAATTGCCCTGGGAAACTAGTCAAACGACCTTCTAGAGACAAGAAAATGCATAGGCATGTAGAAATTTGATCCAAGAATGGAATGAAAAAGATGGTTTGGAAAAAGAGATCCTGAGGTGCAAGATATTAATCGACAAAGCTTCTCAATCAGACACTTATGCAACTGCACCTGTTCAAAACCAATCAGGGCTCACTAAGTCACTGCTTTGAAAAAATACCAAATCAAATATGAGGGAGCTGCCACTGGACACACAAGCTCATTTGGGATTAATGAGTACATGTACAAGAGGGATTTTATTGAATCATAATTCTTCATGAGATATTAGGTGTGAAATTTGACCACCTTGAAACATTGTTAGAAATGCAGTTGCAAAATCGGAACAAACTGTATTTGCTTTTGATCTTGTAAAAATAGCAAATCAGAAAAAATATCAAATCAAATCATCAAGATCTGAAACTAGACAAGGGAGCATATGAATGTGGGTAGAATGGATAGCAACAATCCTTTCATCATGAAAATCACCCAAGTATGAAATATCAGCTCAAATAGGAGGCCACCTTGCAGGACTGGAAGTTTACAAACAACAAAAAAATGCTAGAACCCTCTAGCTTCGCTTTTCAAAATACTGTCATAAGTCATCATGGGAAGCTAAAAAATATACATGCACATTAACATGTCACATGAGTGGGTCTACCAAGGGATTTTTCTTGAAAAACAACTGGCTTCAAGTTACGACCTTCCAAAGTATGTCACTTAGGCAGATTTTTCAAGGGAACTTCTGAGTGTGCAAAGGAAAGTTTTTCAATATGGGCACTTCAAATTTGCAAAATTTGAGAGTGCCACAAGAATTTTTACATATTTATTAACAATACCATCCTTTGAGTGTCATAACCCTCAAGCAAATACCTTTTATGAGCATAGCTTCCAATGGGATATTTGCCACTACCCTTTTACCCTTAGAATGATATCTTAATCCCATATTCTTACTAGCTATGAATCAAGGAGCACCTTAATACATTGTTAAGGGTTTAAATGCATAAGGGGACTCCAAGGATACCCATATTCACTTCCTTTAATATCCTTGAATGCTATTTTATCACTATTTTCATACATTAAACCCTTGAAATGATGATAATCATGCATCCTTTTTATAACATCCTCATACTTAATATGATGAATGCCTTGCATCATTAGTGTAAAGTAATTGTATCTCGTCCTCATGGCAGTGAAAGATCATTTAAAATTTGAATGGTTATTGTCACTTGGATATCGTCAAAGTTCATAATGACATTCAAATCTATATTCTTAGACAAAATAACCTCATTAATGCACACAACCACTACAAAATCACCATCCCTCATAGTGACTTGATTCCAACTCCTTGTCAAAGAGACTAGATACTCATTTTGATGCATAGTTAGATTGATCTCCATTTTTGATGACTAATGCCTCCTTAGTGAACCTAACATAATGGCTTTAATGGTAATGCAACAAGCCAATATCCCTGAAACAAAACCATTGTCTCTTTGTTGCACTCATGAAACCCTAGATCCCAAAGCATAATGATTTGAAACACTTTCCAAAGGATAGATTACAAGGGTCTTGAATATGAAAACTTCTATTGCATAATGCTGCCTCCATAATACATAAAACATAGCTCTAAAAAGCAACATTTCAAACTAAAAATGTATATCAAACACAAAAAGAAAACCCTAACCCATGGGAATAAGGGAAAGAGCCTTCAAATGGACGAAGAAGACATTGATATGCAAGAACATGAAGAAAGTACACTCCCTTATTTGCCTTCTGCAACTTAGAAATGAAATAAAGTGTAGACATGGAAAATGTACAAATGTTGTTCAACACACTTGATCCTGATTACTAACATCATTTCTTTCTGAATCGTACATTTTTTCTCTTAATCATTATTCATCTGATTAAGTCTATCACCTCCTTTGATTAAATTAATCAATTTAATTTAACTAACCTTACCTTTCTATTTAATTAAATGATTCATTTTATTTGATTAAATCCCTAAAGTCTTCTTATTAAATTAAATAAATTAAACCTTATTTGAGTTAATCTAACATATTCCTCCTTAGTTAAATAAATCAAATCATTTATTTAATTAAACCCTTCCTCTCATTTTGATTTAAATCAATCCTAAAATCTAAGTCAATCCTAAAATCTAAGTCAAAATGGTCAAATCATCTAATCTCTCATTAAATTGATCAAATCTTGATTAATTTAATCTCAATCACTAAAATCCTCTAGAGAATGCAACTTGCACAATAAATCAATTACTTTGATTTATTAATTCATCTATTTTCCCTCACAAAGCATCAAAAGGGAATATTCCCTCATTTGAATTCAAAAAGGTCAAGTGGACTTGGTCCTTCCAACAAGAAATTCAATGCCTCTTACATGTCCTTGACCTTGAGCCAAGTGACATTAAATCCATATCTCTTTCCCTCTCACATGTCACATTCAAAATTCAAATTTGAATCCAATGGCATTTATCATGCACATTGACCAAAATGTGCTCATTCCTCAACCATTCACATCTTGACAAGTGGCACTTGGCCATTGGGTGTTGAATGATCCCACATTCATCCAAATCACTCATTCTTCCAACTTGGGAATCTATAAATGAGAGACTCTTCCTCTCATTCAAACATCCACAATTTGAGTAGACTTACTATACTCAAATCCATCATCATCCACAATTCACATGCAAAGTTACTCTCTTCAAGTGAGAGCTAATTTTGCTCATTTCATCCATACACTCCTATCATTTTCACATTTGCACCAAGGTTATGCTCAAATCTCTTTGGAGATTTGACCATTTCTTCATCAATCCACATTGCAATCATAGGAATTGGGAAAGGGCCAATTGTAACACATCATTGGCACCAATTCCCCCATAAGATCATCAAATTATTGGCTTAATTAGGATTTAGTTTAAGATTCTTGCTTTATGTTCTTCATTTTCCTAATTTTAGCTTAAATAGGTGGATTTCATGGGGAATCCTTCAATCTTTGCATGCATTTTGATCTAACACTAATGATGTTTGATGTCTTTGTGCACTTGCAAGTTTAGGGGTTCACATAAAGCAACCCAAAAAACATAGAAAAGAGGAAAAGGAAACAACCAACCATGAAAATGAAGATTGAAAATGCTCAAAAATGTTGCCATGAAGCTGCCCCATGATCTTAGCCAAATGAAATTCAAATAAATACCCAAAAACAATGCAACCTTCCTCTTCAAAGTAGAAAAAAATAGAGAATGCATCCATACTAGAATGGTAAAAGCAGCAAGGGTTTTCCTCTCAAAATTGAAACTTTCCTCATGAGACTGAGTTGTTTCAGTCCTTTTTCCAAAAAAACAAAGAGAGAACTCCTTGCATACATGGAAAACCGTGCAAGTTTCCTTCCTTTCTTGCAAAAATAAAAAAATTAACTTTATCACTTGCTCAACTTCACATGGATTTGATGAAAAAGGCTATTAAAGGATAAAAATGCCTTTTTATAATGTTTAGTCATTTTTATTTGTGTGACTAAATAAATGACTAATTATTTACTTGACGATCAAACTAGTCATTTATTTAGTCATTTATAGATGTGTTGCAAAAAATGACTAGAATTTAGTCATTTCTAGTTGTCGTGACTATAAGTTTTAGTCACGTAGTCATTTATTTTCCAAATTCTACTAGTGGCATGATTGTTTATATGTAAGAAAACTCTTTCTCTCTCCCAAGTCTCATGATCAACCAAGGCCTCTAAAAAAAATAGAAGTGACTTTTTAGATACTCAAATGTTGGGGACTCCTAGATAAAGAAAATAGTGAAGATGAAATAATATCATGGCTCTACAAAGATAAATACAAATAGATACAAACCTTAAAAACATAATACCCTAAGGGTCATCACATATGTAAAAATATGGGTTATAAATGAAAAGCTTTGGGAATACATGAGCGAGGAACAATGGAACCAATACAACCTTAAGATAATGTGGGTTTCTAGGGACGAGTATGGATCATCTGAAATATCATCACAAAAAATCAGGTGTGTCTCACTGAAACAACTAATGTTTCTCTTGTTGTTAATAGTACTAATGAGGGCACCTACAAAGACTGTTTTAAATGTATTATTGAAATAGTCAATGATACAAGCATCATTTCCATCTCAACTTCACCATCTAATTCCAAATTGATCTTCCACTTGTCTATCCTAACTAAATAGATTGGGAACAACATGGACCACTCTTGACACATTAAAAAATGAAGAAGAGATTACTCAATTTATGGGAATCTGAAAGAACATACCACTAGGATATCATCAATCAATATTTGACCTTAGACTCAATAATGTTGCATACTTTAGGGAGCATGTCTCCTTCCTTAGTCATAAAACAAAAAAGGAAAAAAAAGAAAGAAATGCCCCTTAATGAAAACCTCAATGAGGTGCTTTTAGACCATACAAATTTTTAAAAAAAGATGTATCTTCTAGTGAAAACCTCTCCAAGGTGCTAGAGGATGAGGTACTTGACCTAATCCCACATTATAGAAAAATCTACCTTATTAGTTAAGAAAAAAAAAGAAATCAATCTGGGAACTAAAGAGGCATCAAAGATCAATTTCATGGCTACATCACTAATCAAATAAGAAAATTATAATATAGAAGGTTTTCTCCAAAGAATATCCAATAATTTTATTTGGTTTGATTTAGATATTCCAGGCCTTGACCCCTCATTAGTAGTATATCCTTGGTGGTATATCCTAATACTAAGCCAATCAATAAAAATATAGAAAGATATTGTAAGGTACATGCCCTTGGTCACCTTGTGTTGTGCAATATAACACTTGAGTTTGTGACATGGCTTAACCACCTCTTGTGGATTCATTAACTCTGGTGGTTGTATCGGGCATTAACAGGTCAATCTTTTGGTGCAATGAAAATCGTTGTGAAACAATTGGTATCAGAGCCTAGGGTCACATGTTCAAACCCCTTGCTTGTGTTGGGGGGAATTGTTGCAAGGTGTGTTCCCTTGGTCTCCTTGTGTTGTGCAACACAATGCTGGGGTGTGTGACATGGCTTAATCACCTCACGTGGATTCATTAACTTAGGCGGTTATATCTGGCATTAATAGGACAAAATTTTGGTGCAATGGAAACCATATGTGAAACAAAGATACATCCAAATATCACCCTTTTAGTAAAAGAAGAAATTTAAAAAATTATAGATGTGGGATTCATAAGTCCTATTGACTATCCTTAATGGGTTTCTAACATCGTGCTAGTTTCAAAACCTACTGGGGGATTTTGTATATGAATTTTCTTAAGAGATCTCAGCAAGGCATGTTAGAAAGATGATTTCCCACAACCGAACATTGATATCATAGTTTAATTAATAGTGGGACATGAAATGGTCTCATTAATACAAATTTTTTAAGGTATAATCAGACAAGGATACCTAAAGAATACCAACATAAAACTTCTTTCATCACCAGTTAGGGAAATTTTTGTTATCAAGTAATTCCCTTTGGACTTAAAAATGTGGGAGAAACATATCAATGATCTATGACAATCATATTCCATGACTTGATTCATAACAAAATGGAGGACTATGTTGATGACCTTTTAAAAAATTAAAAAACAAGAAAGGGGCATGTCCAAATACTAGAATGAATCTTTGACTACTTGGAGAAATATCAATTAAGCCTAAATCTATAGAAATGTGTGTTCAACATTACCTCTGGAAAAATCTTATGATTCATTATATCCTAATGAGGTATTAAAGTTGACCCAGTTAGAGCCAAAGCCATAAATAACATGTCTCCACCAAGAAATATAAAAAAATCATGTATTATCTAAGGCAAGTTATAATAAATTAGGCAATCCATAGCACACCTTGTTGATAAATGTAAACCATTCTCTCACCTACTTTGTAAAAATACACAACTTATATGGGACAATGATTTTTAGTAGGCCTTCCAATAAATTAAAGAGTATATAGCATCACCCCTAATTCTCATGTCTCAAAATCAAGATAAACCTCTTTTTCTATATGTTTCAACTACACCAATCACATTAGGGGCATTACTTGCACAAATCACGGTGATGGAAAAGAGAGGGATATTTACTATATTATTTATACATTAGTGGGTTATGAGATAAATTATACCTTCATAGAATTAGCATGCATTGCATTTGTCTTATGCTCTCAGAAACTTAGACACTACATGCTCAATCACAAAACTAAGTTCATATCAAAAATTGATCCACTTAAGTAGATTTTATCAAAATATTCTCTCACTAGTTACACGTAAAAATGGGTTATGATTCTAATTTAGTTTGATATTGAATATGTAGACAAAAATAAATTAAATGATAAGTGGTAGTAGATCAAATTGTAGAAGAAACTTTAATGGATGAACAACCACTTGTCACTAAATTCCTAGATGAATCTATCATCACAATCACTAAAAATAATTGTTGGAAATTATACTTCGATGGGTCCTTTACTCAACATGGTTTAGAGGTAGGGATATTATTTGTAACTCCACATGGAAATTTAATTCTAAAGTTGTACCACATAGATTTACCTTGTACAAAAAATATTTTTGAATATGAGGCTCTCATAACAAGACTCCACCTAGCTATATAGTTGAGGATAAAAAAATTACATGTATATGAAGATTCATAGTTAGTCATCGAACAAGTAAAAGACGCATATAAAACAAAATATGAAAAAATCCTTCCATACAAAAGGATGGTGGATAACTTCAACCAATATTTTTTAGAGATCTACTTTGAGATAGTCCCTTGAATAAGTAACAAAGTAGATGATTCTATGTCAATAATTAGATTATTACTAGATATGCCTCAAAATAGTCAACAATGTGAATTCCTAGTTGAACAACTATTGATACTCGCTTATGATGTTCTCAAGATTGAGCTTGTATATGAAATTTTTGGTTCCAATTCTCCATGGTATCATAAAAATTACACTTACCTTCATGATAGAATTCTCCCACTCAATATAACTTTTACACATCAATCCTTCATCCATAAATCATCCCATTTCACCCTTCTTGGAAATATGTCATGTCAAATGAGCATTGAGGAAACCAGATTGAGGTGCCTTGACAAAAAAGAAGCCCAAAACTCTTTATGTGAGGTATATGAGGGTATATATGGTGCACATACCAATGTTCCTACCCTTTTCAAGCAAATATTAAGAATATGTTATTATTGACCAACCATTGAGCATGATGCACACTATTTTGTAAAATTATGTTTACCATGTCAACAACATGGTGAGTTGATCCATGTGTCATCACAAGAATTGTAACCTAGCATATGACTAAATGGCCCTTTCCATGATGGGGGTTGAAATTTGTTAGAAAAATTCGCCCTTCCTCGTCCAATGACCATAAATTCATTATTACCACCACTGAGTATTTTACTAGATAGGTCAAATCCATCCCATTAACTCATACTGCTAATTTTTTTTTCCAAATTCATTCTTCATTATATCATATGTCGATATAACATCCCTTCCATCATCACCGATAATGGAAAAAATTACGAATCAATATCTTTGTGAACTTTACCGAAAATTCCACATTCAACACCATTTTTCCACCCAATATTAACCACAAGGTAATGGTCAAGTAAAGGATACTACTAAAACTATTTTAAAAATCCTCAAAAAGGAAATCAATGATGTTTTTTGTTATTGGAATTTGTAACTCAACGCCACCCTATGGGAATACCGTACCAATATATGTACACCCTTTGGTGTGAATACATATCATTAGTCTCATGATCAAAGTAATCAATATTAGTAGATCATAAAACATTTTCATGATCAAAAGATATCACCAAGAGAGTTTCAAGTTGGTGAATTGGTTCTTTTATGGAACACCAGGTTAGAAGATAAGGGAAATCATGTAAAATTGAACCCCTAATGGCTTGAACCTTATGGAATCACTAAGAGGTATGAACTTCATGTATATGATCTCATGGATCTTGATGGATAATTGTAATTGGAGTTTCTCATGCATGGTAAACATCTAAAGAATTACTTTTCATAAGTAATGGAGTTCATAATTTTGAATGGTGATTGAAATTTTTCATTTTCCATGTTTTTATCATGTCTATGAGTAGTCTTGATTCCATCTTGGTCAAGATGGTATTTTTCTATAACTTTGTAATTTTTTTATAGTTTTCCTAGAGATCTAAGTTCTCATGATGCTTGTATTAGGGATCCATCCCCAACCAAAGCTAATGTTGGGAGTCAAATCTTCAATTTACCAAGATTGGAAAAAACTCAAATTGGCTAAGTACTAGTGGTTCCTAATGGTATGGGAACCCCTAACAAAGAAGAAGGAAAGAGAATGGTTAATGAAATAGGGTTTTTGGTGGTTCCCTATGAACTAGGAACCATTTTTTCATAATTCCTAGTCTTTTCTTAGGCTCTGACAAAGTGTTCAGTACTTGTTGCATGTGTTTTGGTAGTTATAGATGGACATGTAACCTTTGATTAGGAAGGAAGATAGGTGCATAGGCATGTGGTTGAGGTTTTAGATGGAGGTGAAGTTTTCAAAAAAGAGAGATATATGCTAGTCCTTTTTGGCTCTTGATAAGTGTGAAGGCTTTGAGAGAAGATGAACTAAGGCTCATTCAGATTCATTTTAGTATATTTGGGTGTCAATAGACCTATGCATTATGTTTCAATTGAGTGGACACCACATATTCCTAGTAGTGGTGATGCCTTATCTCCTAACCACCTAAATTTGTTTTTTGTACTCATGTTGCAATATATATTTCTCATTTTGGGCATGATTTTTCCTCCATTGTGTATTTTGGTTATGCTACAATGAAATAATTTAGGGTTCTAAAAGTAAATTATTTTACTCAGTTTTCTTCCTCATTCAATCATTGCATAGTATAGGTAGAGGAAAATAATATTTATAAGGGAAGAACTTGTAGGAAATCCATTGTAGAGGCATTTATAGGAGGGCAGAGGTTTTTTTCATATTGTTGTTAGAATGTTGTAATATTATTTTTTAAGTTTCATGTCTCCATTGTTGTATATGCAAACTCAGAGAATATATCATTTTAGATTATTTTATTTAACACAATTGTTGTCATGATTGTTATCATCATTAGAGGAGCATGATAGAGTTTTAAATCTATTACATGTGTTGTGATGGCTCTTTTGTGTGGTTGATACGAGTTTGGGTAGATCAATGATAAATAACTAAGTTATATTAGCTATATAGGGGTTATAGATGGTTAGTTTTTGTAGTCCAATGATAGTCTCATTGGTTGAGTAGACAAGTTGAGTTTAGCTATCAAAAGTTCATTGTTGCTTATCATATGTGATTTTAGTACCTATCAAATTATACTCTTGGGAATACCCTCCCGAGTTTAAACTGATCTCAAATAGTAGAAGATAAAACCATTCTTGTTGAGTTAGATTAGAGTTCTTCATAGTTATGTTGATGAAATAATTTCATTCATTTGTTGATAAAAATTTACTTGCGGGCGAAATTTAGTTATAGGAAATGAAATAGTGATTTTGAAACCTAATACTAACTATTCATCAACTAATCATCATTATTCATTTGTACCTTTTTCTAGCCTAAACCATTTAACATTCCTCTCCTATAGTCCACCTTAGGTAAATAAATCTGATTTTTTTTTTACCTAAGTCCCCCATCCTCATCCCAAAACTAAATAAATATCCTATTTATTTATTATATATTTTCATTCACTTTAAATTATTAAATGGGCTAATCTACTTAATCCACTAATCATCCTCTTTCACAACCTAAACATTGGTCAAATATTCCACATACCCACATATGCACAAAGGTATGTGCCTTTCCTACACAAGTCATGGGTCTTTGTACACGTGACATGGCCTTGGTACCATGTCACGTGGGTCAAGTCCTTACCCATATCCCTAATCTAATTTTAAATTCATCCAAGGGTATTGTAAACTACCCTTTTCATCTAATCCCTCCACTTCCTTCAAGGATAATATCAACCCTTGTATCTCTATTTGATCCCTCTCCATCCATCTCCTCCAACCATATGAGGAAAATTTTCTTCCTCCCATTTCTCCATGGCTCTAAAACAATACAAGAAATTGACCTTTTAGGTGCCTCCTAGCCATCCATTCTTGGGGCCAAAAATCTATGAATTAGCCTCAACCCAAGCAATTTCATCAATATACTTATAAAACCTTATGCTACTAGAATGAATTCTCAAATCCATAATCTTTGAGAACAACCACCTTTCTTTGGTGCAACAAGGGTTTTTTGGTAAGATCTTTCATGTCTTTGTTAAAATTTAATAATATTTATGCTTAATTATGAGTGTTTCTTGTGTTTTTGGTAGAATATTTTAATATAGTTTTAAATTTTTCTAGTATGCCCAAAATATCTTATACACACAAATAAATTAGAAATTTTGATAATAGATATAGTTCTCTTACTACTATTTTTATTGATATTGTGTATTTTATTATTCTAGTTAGATTTTGATAGTGTTTCATTTAATATGGGCATTTTAATTCTTTTGGGACTCCCACATTGCACTGTAATCTTTTAGGTTTCTCTTTTGAGAATTTTCTTTGCAATGTATAGCTTGGTTTAGCTTTGTTATTCTTGGTTTTGTACATTTCATTTTACTCTTCTTGTAGTCTTTTGATTGCATCTCCTTATTGTAATATTTTTTTCTTTTTTGAATACTATAGACATGTAAAATTGACCTAACACCTATCACACACCCTAAACAACATCAAACAACATCAAAAAATATCGAACAACATCTTGCATCATCCCGAAACATCCCGAAACATCTCAAAAACATCCCACAACATCCTGTAACATCTCGAAAACATCCCACAACGTCTTGAAACATCTCAGAAACATCCCACAATGTCCCAAAACATCTCGTAACATCTCAAAAATATTGCACAACATCAACCAACATTTGAAAACCCTAATTTACTATTAATTAAATAATACAATATTATTTAATTAATTCACTTTTTCATCATTTCTGACAAATTAAATAAATTCCATTTATTTAATAAAGTCTTGAAAACCCTATTTATACTATTAATTAAATTAAAAAACACTATTTAATTAATTCATGTTTCTTCATTTTGACTAATTAAATAAATTATATTTATTTAATAAAGTCCTAATCTCACTTTATTTTGTCCTAATTGATTAAATAATGCTGATTATTTAATTACATCCCTAAATCACATTATTTCCCTAAATTAATTGAATTATTAAATCATAATAATTTAATTATGACACTTTCCCTCAAAAAATTGAATAATTAAATCAAACTATTCAAATCATTTATTAAAAATCAAATCAAACTAATGAAAATTTGTTTGCAAAAGTAAAACTTGAATTGCACGTTCAACTTCAAAAAGGAATTAATTAATTAAATCAATTAATCAATTTTCCTCACCCACTTTATGATTGAGAAAATTATGATTGATGACTAATCAATCTAATTTGCTAACTAGGCCATCAATTTCATAACTAAGCCATCTAAATCTTGACTGATCAATCTAAATCCTAACCGATCAATCTAAATCTAGACTAGCCAATCTATTTCTCAATCACACAAATTATGCAATCAAGTTTGCACAATCTTCTCATGTCTAAAATCCTCTCAATGCATTTCAACCATTGATCTGGATATTCTCCAACATGATCCCGATTGTCCATTTCAAATATCATTTTCTGTATAAAAAACCTCTTTCCTCACAAAAAGATATTGGAGAATCAACATACCTTATGCAACGAAGTATTGTCGAGATCACCACTGATAAAGCTTCAACCTTTCCTTGATCAACCAACACACATCATTCATCAAAACTTTGCACACAAACTATGGAGGCTTCATGGTGATAAGAACAATCCAACATCAGGTAAATAGACTCCGATATGGGATGGTAACACTTTGCTTATTGTTTGCATTCAATTTGGTAATCATAGATTTCCTAAATGTGTTTTAAATAGATTAGTTTCATTTCATATGGGTAGGGTTAGATCTATATTTATGTTCTTGATCTTAGCTTAGATTCCAATTTCAAGTACATTTGATCTTGTTTGCATCTACGATTTCCCCCCTCACACATTTTGGCATGCCCTGTGGGACACTTGTCCCATACACTAACATTTTTATGATCTATTTTTGAGTTGTAGGTCCTAGAATTGAATTTGAAAAAGTTTTCATGCACTGTCCCAAAATAATTCATAATTTCTTGTCAAGAAAATCGCGCACTTGACTCTAAAAACTGTGCATCTTCCTTGAGAATTGTGCACTTGACAAATTTTTTGCACACTTGATTTTATTTCCTTGCATTTAAACTATGAAAAGGGCACACTTGCTCTGAAATTTGAGCATTTTATTCTGGTAGGGGCACATTTGATTGTGATTTCTGAGCACTTGCACTAATAGGCAAGTGCACAAAATCTACATTTTTGCAATTGATTTTTTTGCTAACATATTCCCATTTTTGAATGTGTAACATGTGCTAACATGTTTGTATGCAGGATTCGAAAGACATTAACTTATTTTCTATAGGGAATATGAATAGTCAAAGCACTCCAGATCTACAAACTTGTTTTTATTAAAGTTAGGAATGTTTATTTGGGTACATAAAAAGAACAAAAAAACTTTGTTTTAGTGCTCTTAAAATGAACCCTTGCAAGATTTCTTAAAATAGGAATTGTCATTTGGTACTTTAAAAAGAATAAGATAAATGCACATTTCATTTTTGTGTTACTAAAAATTGAACCATTTCAATGCTTTCTTAAATTAGGAACTCTTATTTGGTGCTTTAAAAATAACAAAACAAATGAATCTTTCATTTTGGTGCTCTTAAAAATGAACCATTTCAAGTTTTTCTAAGTTAGGAATCATCATTTGGTGCATAAAAAGAACAAAACATTTGAATTAAGGTGCTCTAAAAATGAACTCTTTCCAAGTTTTCATAATTAGGAACTTTGATTTTGGTGCATAAAAAGAACACAAATGATTTCTTGTTGATACACACTCATTTTCACTTTTGTTGACCAAGTTAAGACCAAGATTGATTTCTTAGAAACACTTAGATTTGGGCTTAAAAATGAACAAATTATTCTTTCTTTCTAGCACCACTGCTATCTCAACCGATTGATATCCAAAATACTTCATATTGGTGCAATTAAAAAGAATTTTTTTATTCACATATTTTTGGGGATAGCACCACTCGAGGTGCTTAAAACGAATCAAATTGCTATGAATTTTTTGTTGTGCATTTAGTTTTTGGAAAGATAAAGTGTTTTTTCTTCTCCCCTCACACCTTTTGGTGATCTTGGGTGAGTGAAAAAAAACATTTTTGGGCTTCACATTTTATTTTCAAATTTTACCTTAAAGAGGGGGCTTGCTTTGAGACACATCTCACATTGGAGAAGTCATTGCAAGGTCTTCAATCACATTTACTAGCGGGCTATATCAAAGGTTGCGAAATTGTAAGAAAGTAGCTTCAAGCCATGCTGACAACAGACTGCACCTAATCCCACACCTTAAGTGGAACATGAACGGTTAAAGAGCCTTAAGTGGCTAGCGGGTGAGTGCTATATTTTTCATGTTCACAATTATGACTAAAAGCCAAATTATATTAGAAGCTACCCCTTTATCCAAAAATATTCTTTGAAAGTGGTACATTGGAATTTACTTTTGAGAAGTTACTTTCCAAGTCTAACTACAGGCTCACAACATAAGTTGCATGTAAAATCATCCCTTTGGGGCATGAGGCAGGCCTACCTAAAAGAATGGTTTCTATCCACTAGGGTTGTAAATTCTTGTTTATGTTAAACATTCCAAATACATTCAAAACAATTTTTACATCAAACTCTGTGCTTGATCTAAAAGAACACATCCAAAAAAACACTGAACATGATGGTTGAATCACAAACCCTTTGACTTAGTGTATTCTTGTGAAAGAAGCCCTATATTTGTACTCCTTAAAAGGATTTTTTTTTTAAAGGTTTTTGAATATTTAGGATTTTATTTCAGGTTGCATTGATCAAAGTAAACATATGGGAACTATGGCTTGGGTGTTGTGATTTCACAAATTAAGCTATATACATGAAGGTCACATAAGTCCATGCTTGTTGAGTTAGTCCAAGTGTTGTTTTATCACTTTCCATAATCCAAACACAAAGAATTTGAGAGAAGAACCAAATTTAAACTTGTAAAAATCCAAGAAAATATTGTTCAAAACTGGAAACAAAACACACAAAAACCACATTGGCAAAAAATTCCAATGTAATTTATCACAATTTTTGAGCAGTTTCTGAAATTTCATTGCATTTGCACAAAATTTCAGTGCAGTTGCCATAGTTTATGAGCAATAGCCAAAATTTCATTGCATTTTCTCTTTGTCCTAGAAAAACTACTGATGAAAATCAGTTACATTTGACAGAAACTGAGCATTTGTTGTGGGAACCATGCAGTTGTTTTTATTACCTTGCATTTACTTATGAAAAACTGGTGCACTTGCTACTAAGATCCTTTCATTTTCAAAAATATGCTCATTTTTTCTAAGAAAACATTGCATTTTACAAAAACACATAAATAGTTACAGTTGCCATTCCAACTCACGCTTGCTTTTCTAAAACCTGAGCACTTGACACATTTTCGGCCATAGTTGATAACCCTGGCCACTTTTTCTCACAATCTTGTGCATTTTTCTCCGAAACCAACACTATTATTTCATCCTTCTAAAACTTGGGGAAAACAAATAGAAGTTGTTTATAGGATCATTGTTTGAACAAAACAATTGAAAAACTAGATAAGTCACATAATCCCTCATCCATTATTTCCATCCTACTTATTATAAATCAAAATTAAACAAACCATTGGGATCATTCCTTCCCTCAGACATCTATGATATCAATAGTTACTTGGAACTCGTAGATAGTTCAAGTAAGATTTCCCACAACATATCCTCTAGACAAGTGAAATATCAACCCTAGTCCTTCAACATTTTGATTTTTGAAAAGTAGTACCATTCCAAAACAACACTCAAACCTTAGGGTCTTGAGCTGCATAGCAACCATCTCAAAAACATCACACTTTATGACCATCTGGCGATCAACTGATCAAGTTCAATAACTGAACCTTATAGCACTGATCCTCCAACCGAGTCTCACACACATTGAAGGTGAACAAACTAATATCATTAGTAGTTTGAGAATCTTCATATTTGAGAAAAATGAAACACCCAACCAATGGAGAAATGCAACACAAATATTAGATGAAGAGGAAGATAAAGTAGACATAGCAGCTGAAAGACCCATGTTACCACCACCTATGTGGAAATAGATATACATGGAAGCCAACAAAATTAGTGCTAGTAAACCCCAAAAAAAACAATAAATGATGGAAGAGACCCATGAGGATATAAGCTATGTGACCTTACGATAGGGTATTAAGTATCGAAACATTGCCAAAACATGTCGATATATTACCCAAACCACTCTTATCAAGGGTCACAACATCAAGTGGAGCAACAATATCAGGGGTTTCAAAATCACCGTCAAGGAATAAGTCCAGAACATAAAATCACCCTAAATAAAATTGAGAGAGATCTTGAGGAACTTAAATGAAATTGAAATCTGATGTATCACCAACACCATGTGCAAAGTCAAAACATTACACAAAAAATAGACATCATTCCACAAACACCTCAATATCCACATCAACAACACTTCCAATATCCAAAGTATCAAGAAGTTCCACAACACTAAGGTGTACCTCAAGTGCAATATCAAAATACACCTCAATCACAATATCAAGGAGTTCCACTACACCAAGGTGTACCTCAAGTGCAATATTAAAATGTACCTCAAACATAATATCAAGGAGTTCCACAAAATCAAGAAAAGTCACAAAGGAAATATTACCAAACAAGAAGGAAATTAACCCCTTTGGGAGAAACTTTAGAGGTAATCATGCATGAACTAGTACAATAGGAACTTATCAAAATCAATGACAATCGAATTTATGGTGAACCAAACTTTAAAATCCCTTGGTATAACAAGTGTGAACAATGTGAGTTCCACAAAATCAAGGGTCACCAAATGAACAAATGTGCTACACTCAAAAACCTCATCCAAGACCTCACTGATCAAGGAGAAATAACTATTAAAAATGACGTTCAAGGGCCATCTACCAACAAAAACAATGACAATGTCTCAACCTCAAAAGTTGAAAACAATGATCAAGAGCTATCTATCACTGATCACATTGACAATATCTCTACATCATCTAGTGAGCAAGAGGAAATAAATCAAGAAGTTATTCCCAAGCATGATCAAACCCAATCACCCAAGTCTAGAAATAATCCAGTCCAAAGTATATTAACATCCTCCAATCTCATGGCAGTACATATTGATGGTCAAGAGACTCTTAAGCCAATACTTATACCCAATGCAAAAAACTATAAGCCAAGAGCTATCACCCATATGCCCAAATTTTGAGGAGATCTAGGGATCCTTTAGAAGAAATCCTTTCTTTGAAATTGATCCATGTCAATAGAATGAACGAAAGAATATCGAAGATAATACCACACAAAGTCAAGATCAAGTAACCTTACCATCAAAATATTACAATGACTTGATATATATCTTCCAAGACATCCAAGGTTTTCCAAAAGAAGAACAAATCCATATGCCAAGTGCACATACATCTACCCATGAGATGCTTACTCATAATGGACATATAGATGATCTTCATCCAAGACAAGAGTCTCATACTCTTGATAAAATTACCAAGGAACAAGAGTCACTTACTCTTAACATCTCTACACATGATCAAATCACATCAAAATCTATAGACATATCTGAAATTGATCAAGAAGAATCATTAATATCAGAAACATCCTCCAGGAAGGTTGAATACATTGAGCATGAAAATATAGAGCACAGTATCTTAAAATCAGCAAAGATAATGGACAATCCTAAGTAGTAGAGTAGTGGGTATACACCAATCAAAGAAGCACCAATATATTTTGAAGGGCCATCAAAATCTGATATTTCACACAATCAAGCCAAAGATATAAATTAGAAAGTTATCCCACATATGAATGATCCTATCAGTCAAGAATCTATCATATTTGAAGATCAACAATAGAGTAGAGAAGGATTATCACCTTGTTTCCAAGGTAAATCATATCCTATTGCAAATATTTTTTTTCAATGGATGCATTATCAAGATAGGGGATTAGGCCTACATGAACTGTAAGGTATCATAACACTAGTGCAGATTATTAGCACTCCTAAGCATCAAGGTCTTGGTTATCCAACAATCAATGGATTTAAACATGTAATGGATACCTCTAAAATATTGGGGGTAACTTTATCTAATGAAAGAATCAACATACAAAGCACAAAGAGTCCTTATGATGAAATTGCTATCAATGCTACAATTAGCCATATCATGAATCATCATCCATGTATTTTTCCATCGTCTAATTGGGACCAACAACAAGAGAAAAAAACTATATCAAAGAAAGGAACAAGTCATTGAAGTAGAAGAATCATTCAAAAAAATGGATGAGAAAGATTCAAATGGATACAAAATAAAAAGAAAGAAAATCATCCCTATCAAACTCCATTATTCAAAGAAGCTATGGGGAAAAATAAAAAAAGTGAAGTTCATCCATAAAAATAGTCTAGCAATACAAAAGAAAACTTCAAGAGTGACTTATAAGGTATATCAAGATGTTGGTCCCAATCGAATCTCCATATCCACCCATCATTTCTCATCATCCCAAGTTTGGAGAGTCAAAGGTTCCAAACTCTCGAACAATCCATCTAAATATCATATCCCTCAATGCATTTTTCCATCCAAAATATCCAAATCTTGCATTGAATATGCATTGGTAGCAACTCGTTATCATAAATATTCTAAGGGCACTCTATCACAATGTGCGCATCAAGGTAAGGTTAACTCTGATATCGACAAGGAAAACAAGAATTATCAGGGATTACATTCAAGCGCTTGTGTTCTAGAAAACTAACTCCTCAAAGTAGGATATTGCTGGCATGTCATGATAGAAACAACAACCATATCAACACTAGCAATGTCCACATCAACACCACCAAGTGGTTTAATGTAAGAAAAGAATTGTCACCATGATGAAAGCTTGGTAAATAGGCATCTTGTGTGACATCAAAAAAATCAAGAAAATAGTCAAGAAACAAATTGTCCTCTAGTGAAAACCACTATGGTGGCGCTTTGGACAAGTACCATGGTGAAAACTTAGAAAACATGTGTCATTTGTAGAATCGAGCATCTACATGCACCATTTCAGGTGGAAGCATCTTAGTCGATCCATAATAAATCCAATCCATTTTTATCCAAATCCAACTTATCTTGCTCTTGAAACATGTTTGGTGTACACTTTACACTTGCTTATTGAATAAATCTTGACATGGGTCGCTATCATTGACCCTATCCTATCTAGCATTATTTGAGCCATCAGTCATTTGAAGGGAAAACAGGGATGGATCTAATGAACCAACAGTGTAGAATACATTCCCTTCACACTAATACAACAAAGGAGAAGAGAAAAGACTTCTTCTAATAGCTTCTAAAACTACTTGAGATGAAACACATACAACATAAAAGAGATAATAGATTATAAGCATTCACAGTTGACACATGTATTTACATGGGAAAACCTTTTTAGGTAAAAAACCCACCACACCAAGCAAAGAAAATTGTATTACAGTAATAAACAATTACATACAATGTTCAGTCTTCACTCTTTGATCAGCTCACAGTAGCACACTAAATATTTTCTCACTATTACAATACTTGTATCAAAGTATACAATGAATTCTCTTCTCCCATTGACTTGCACTCATGCATACATCTCCATCAGCCTCACTCTGAATTTACAAGTCTTCATTGTATTTACCCACTCAACCAATCCCACGACTTCAGGTTCATGCATCAAACTTCTAGTACGCCATCGATCTTCACTAATTGCATTGAGCCACCCAACAATAACTCCACCACCCAAATCGGGTTCCTGTCATTAGCTGAAATCGGCTTGCAATTACTACTTTTAGTGTTTTGGCTTTTGGCCAATCAACATGCTTTCAACCTCCCACACGTCCACCAACTATTCATTGATCTCATTTGACTCCGAGTCCAAATTAATCAAAATCAGGTCCAAGCTCATCTGAGCTCTCTAAGACTCTACTGCTCCACCGTCGAGCTAACTCTACCCATCTGAGGTAAAGCAATGAGCTCTGCTAAGCTCACCCATGCTTCCTCGTGCTACTGGTGGGCTTGTCTTCACACGTCATAGTATGGCAATAAGTGCCTCTGAGCTTTGCCTTGTCTTGCCCATGCTACCACTGTTCCATTCGATTTGACCCATGATAATACAGTGAGCTCGTCCTAGCTCACCCTTCGACTCCACTGAGATTTTCCAAAGATACCTCACGCTGACCCATCCGTGGTGTGGAGGTATGACCATCCGAGCTTGCCCCTTGTCTACACTGTGCTACAACTTCCCGGTTGGAGTTGACCCGTGGTGTGGCAGTAATAGACGAGCTAACCATTAGCGATCAAACCACACTACCGTGGGGGCTGCCAGGCCACCCCACAGAGGGCGGTAACCACCAAACAGACCACAGGTGGTCTCACCATGGTCATCGCAGTGAGTGGACCCATTGCTTGCGGTATGGCGGTAACTACCAGGGCGACTGCAAGGGGTCTCACTACGGCCACCGTGGTGAGTGGACCCACCACCCACAGTAAGGTGGTAACTACCAAGCCTATCACTGCGGTACTGCCAAGGTAATGCTAGATCACCGCGATAAAGTAGTAAAGGGCATAAATGAAACATTTTTTTCCAAGTCCAAAATGTCCAAGGCTCAAAACTGGAAGTTGAGACAATTTCTCAACAATCTCCCACTTGGCAAAGAATTCAGCTTCCTCAAGACTTCGAAAAATCACTGATGGTCATAGGCCCCAAGGCCCATCAATTCTGCACACCATCTAAACTTGTCTGTGCTCACCGACTTTGTCAAAGCATCTACAAGATTCTTCAAAGTGTCAACCTTTTCAAGACAGACTCTTCCATCTTCCACCATTTCTCTCACGAAGTGAAACTACACATCAATGGGCTTCGTCCTAGCATAGAAAGTTAGATTCTTTGCCAAACAAATGGAACTTTGATTGTCATAGTAAATAGTGATCTGAATTGCATTGAAACCAATGTCTGAACACAAATGCCTCAACCAAAATGCTTCCTTGTAGGTGTGAGTTGCAACCATGTACTCTACCTCTGTCATTGATAGAGCAACTACAACCATTCGCTTGCTCATCCAACTAGTTGCTCCACCATTTAGCATGAATGTGTATCCACTGGTGGATTGCCTACTATCAATGTCCCCTGCCCAATCAGAATCAACATATCCTTGAATGCTGAGTGTTCTTTGTGATGCAACCAAACTACCATGGTAACACAAAGCATAATATGAAGTCCCCTTTAAATACATGAACACTCTCTTCAGAGCATCCCAATGTGATCTTCCCGGATTTGCCATGAAATGGCTTAGAACTCCCACTGCTTGGGCAATGTCTGGTCTTGTATAGACCATGACATACATCAAACTGCCAAAAGCACTTACATAGGGCACATTGGTCATGTCCTCCATCTCAGTAGCAGATTTTGGATAGTCTTCAACAAATAGTTTTGTTCCCTGCATGACTGGAACAACTAGTTGCTTGTAGTTAGTCATACCAAACCTCTTTGAAATGGTGTTCACATACTTACTCTGACTTACCCAAAGCTTTCTGCTTGTTCCATCCCTAGTTATCTCCATTCCAAGAATGTACCTTGCTGCACCAAGATCCTTCATTTTGAACTTTGCAGACAACTGAGATTTAAGATCATAAATCATAGTCTTGCTATTTCCTATGAATAAAATATCATCCACGTACAATGTAATAACAAGAACACGATCATTATTAGATTTATGATAAACACAATGATCAGATTTTGATCTTACAAATCCCATAAACAACACAAATGTGTCAAATTTCTGGTACCACATTCTAGGAGACTGCTTCAAACCATATAGAGATTTATTTAACTTACAGACTAGATTTTGTTCACCTTTCACAACGAAATGCTCAGGTTGGGACATATAAATTTATTCTTCCAGCTCACCATTGAGAAATGTTGTCTTCACATCCATTTGTTCAATTTAAAAATCATACAGAGCTTCCAATGACAATAGAAATATGATAGATGTCAGCTTTGTTACAGGGGAAAAAATATCTCCATAATCAATTCCCTCAATTTGGGAAAATCCCTTTGCAACCAGTCGTGCCTTATACTTTTCAACATTGCCATCAATGCTTGTATTCTTTTTGAATATCCACTTACATCCAACAAGCTTTTTCCCTTTAGGCAGTGGTACCAAATCCTAGGTTTCATTCTTCTTCAATAAATCCATCTCTTCATTCATGGCTTCCAGCCAAGAATTTGAAACAGTCATGCTAATTGCTTCTTTTACAGTCCTAGGCTCATCATTGCTAGTAATTAGAGCATAGGCACAGTTCAAATCTAACATATAAAAACCATACCTTTCAGGTTGCCTTTTTTCTCCTGTAGACCTTCTTAGAGGTTGAGGTTGTGGTTTTTCATCATTAGAACTTCCAGAGCTTCTTGAACTCTCCTCAGTCTCAGGTACACCATGTAGCTCTTCCCTTTCTGGAGTTTGGGGAATCTCAACTGCATCCTTCTTCTTGTCACTCTAATCTATCTCAAGCTATTGATCACTTATTGAAGGTTTCAGCTCATAAAATATCACGCTTCTGCTATACAAAACCTTCTCAATAACATGGTTCTAGAGCTTGTATCCCTTCACACCAACTCCATAGCTGATGAGAATACATTTGACAACCTTGTTATCCAATTTCGATCTCCTTTTATTTGGCACATAAACATATGCCTCAAAGAGGGCTTCTTACCAAACCATGCTTCCAAAGGTGTCTTATCAACAAGAGTAGAGCAAGGAGATCAGTTTACTAGATAACATGTTGTAGCCATAGTGTCAGCCCAGAACTTCTTCTCTAGACCAAAACCACTCAACATACTCCTTGCCTTTTCCATCAGCATCCTATTCAACCTTTCAACAACTCCATTCTACTGTGGAGTGTAAGGCGTTGTCTTATGCCTTTTAATTCCATGATCTGTACAATACCTTTCAAAAGTTGTAGAACAAAATTCACCACCATTGTCTGTCCTCAAAAAATTAATTTTCCTTCTAGTTTGATTCTCTACCAAAGATTTAAATTCTTTAAACCGACTGAACACTTCTTATTTACTTTTAAGGAAGTATACAAATTCCCTTCTCGAACAATCATCAATAAAAGAAACATAATATCTAGAATTTGATAATGAAGGAATATTAGCTAGAACAAACACATCTGAATGAACATAATCCAGTATACCAGAAGATTTATGAGAACTAGAGTAAAATGAAACACGGTGCTATTTTCCATAGATACAATGTTTGCAAAAATCAAACTCAAAGTTACAATCATCAAGCCCTTCTACAAGATTTTTATTCTTCAAGGTTTTTAAACCTTTCTCACCTATGTGACCTAGTCTATGATTCCACAACATAGTCTTCTTTACTGGGAGTTTTACCTCCAAAGAATTTGCAGACAGAGAAGTGTCTTCATATTTATCTAGAGGGACTGATTTACATTACTCTACAAAGGAAATGTTACATTGAATAGGACACGCATCCAACTTATATAGAGTGCCAATATGAATGCCCTTAGCTAGCACCATTGCGCCTCTAGCCATTTTACATCCTTTACTTGAGAAAGAAACTTCTACACCAACATAATTTAACTTAATGACAGAAAGAAGATTATGAGCTAGACCTGGTATATGCAGTACGCCACCAATACCTTTGACTCTCCCATCAGGAAACTAAAATTTGACTCTTCCTCTGCCAACTATCTCCAACGTTGAGTCACTTGCCAAGTACACCTTTCCACCATCATACTTCTCATATTTAGAGAACCATTCTCTATTGGACGTCATATGAAAGGATGCACCTGAGTCAACCAACTAGACATCATCTGATGCCTGAGTCGGCAAGGCTGTTGCAATGAAGGCATCTACATCACTTTGAGAATATTCATTGTTAGAAGAATTCTTCTTCTTCTTCTACTTGCAGTCCTTCTGGATATGACCAGGTTGCCCATAGTTCCAGCATATCACCTTGAACTTTTTACCAAGAGACTATGATCTCCCTGTAGATTTGGATTTCGACTTCTTTTCCTTCTTGCCTTTCTCCTTTGGTCTACCTCAAACAACAAGAGCCTCTTTGGCCATCTCAGAAGACTTCCTTTGAATTTCTTCAGACAAGAGTGAAGCAACCACGTCATCCATCTTGAATGCAGTGGTTGTGCTTCCAATAGCCACCACCAGATGATCCCAACTGTCAGGTAATGAACACAACAATAGCATGCAATGATCCTCCTCCTCAATATTTACACCTAAAAATGCCCACTGAGTAACACTCATATTAAATGAGTTCAGATGGTCTACAACAGATGCACCTTCTTCCATTTTCAAAGAGTACAACTTCTTCCTCAGGAATAACTTATTTACCAGAGACTTTCCCTGATAAATATCACCGAGTTTCTTCCACAATGAAGCTATAGACTGCTCCTCATGGACGTTCAGGAGTATAGAATTGGCCAGACTCAGTCTTATTAGACCTCTTGCTTCTCTATCAGCAAGATCCCAAGCCTCTTGCATCGTACTTTATGGCATAGTTCCAAACACTACTAACCAAAGGTCTCTATCCACCAGCAAGTCTTCCATTTTGAGTTTCCAAAACTCAAAGTTGCTGCCATTAAACTTTTCAATATCTACTCTACCTGATGTACTCGTCATCTCAAATAGAAACAAGTTTTAACAATGCAAGACTCCCACTGAAAATAGTATTAGTACAAAAAAATGAGCTTTCTCTCAAGGATAACACAACGGGCCAGGCTTTGATACCAATCGAAGGGAAAATAGGGATGGATCTAATGACCCAACAATGCGGAATACATTCCCTTAACACTAATACAATAGAGGAGAATAGAAAAAACTATTTCTAATAGCTTTTAAAACTACTTGAGATGAAACACATACAACATAAAAGAGATAACAAATTATAAGCATTCACAGTTGACATAGGTATTTACGTGGGAAAACCTTTTTAGGTAAAAAACCCACCACACCAAGCAAAGACAATTGTATTACAGTAATAAACAATTACATACAATATTCGGTCTTCACTCTTTGATCAGTTCACAATAGCACACTAGATATTTTCTCACTGTTACAATATTTGTATCAAAGTATACAATGAATTCTCTTCTCCCATTGACTTGAATTCATGCATACATCTCCATTAGCGTCACCCTGACTTTACAAGTCTTCATCGCATTTACCCACTCAACCAATCCCATGACTTTAGGTTCATGCATCGAACTTCCAGTATGCCATTGATCTTCACTGATTGCATCGAGCCACCCAACAATAACTCCACCACCCAAATTGGGTTCCTGTCATCAGCTGAAATCGGCTTGCAATTACTGCTTTTACCATTTTGGTTTTGGCCAATCAACATGTTGTCAACCTGCCACACATCCACCAACTATTCACTGATCGCATTTGACTCTGAGTCCAACTCGGTCAAAACCAGGTTCAAGCTCATTCGAGCTCTCTAAGACTCTACCGCTCCATCACTGAGATGACTCTACCCATCCGAGGTAAAGCGATGAGCTCTGCCGAGCTCACCCATGCTTCCTTGCGCTACCACCGAGCTTATCTTCACCCTTCACAGTATGGCGATAAGCACCTCCAAGCTCTACCTTGTCTTGCTCGCGCTACTGCTACTCCATCCGAGTCGATCCATGATAATGCAATGAGCTTGTCTGAGCTCACCCTTCGACTCCACCGAGCTCTGCCAAAGATACCTCATGCTATCGCTGAGACCAATCGACCCATCCGTGGTGTTATGGTATGACCATTTGAGATCGCCCCTTGTCTACACCGTGCTACCGCTACCTGATTGGAGTTGACCTGCAGTGTGGCGGTAACTGCCGAGCTAACCGTTAGCGATCAAACTGCGCTACTGTGGGGGCTGCCAGGCCACCCCACGGTAGGGCGGTAACCTCTAGACAGACCACAGGCGGTCTCACCGTGGTCAGTGGACCCACTGCCTGTGGTATGGCAGTAACTGCTAGGGCGACTACAGGCGGTCTCACCGCGGCCACGATAGTGAGTGGACCCACCACCCACGGTAAGGCGGTAACCACCAAGCCTGCCACTGTGGTACCGCTAAGGCAATGCCAAACCACCATAGTAAAGCGGTAAAGGGAAGAAATGAAACATTTTTTGCCAAGTCCAAAATGTCTGAGGCTCAAAACTAGAAGTTGAGACATAATTTATCAACTTCATTGTCTAAAGGGGCATACTCTATCCAAACATGTTATCATATCACAAGCTAATCCATCACCTGCATTGCTAGACACTGGGGTAAGTACTTACATCTTGCTTCAGAATAAAACTTGATTATGTCTTCTAGCTCACGTTGTGATCTAGGAATTGTGCCAACAACAAGGTATACCACCAATGCACTATCAAGGTAACCTTTGAAATATTTTGTACCAACAACAAGGTATGCCACATGGTATCCTTCCCAATTCGCCCCAACAACAAGGTATACCACCAACACACTATCAAGGTAACCTTTGAAATAGTTCATCCCAACAACAAGGTATCCTACCAATGCACCACTAGGGTAACCTTCAAAATAGTTCATCCCAACAACAAGGTGTACCACCAAAACACTACCAAGGTAACCTTCAAAGTTACCAACAACGTGGATTTTTCCTTCACTCGAAAATTATAAGATATCAACAATTTCTTGAACCTCACAACTAGTTCAAGTAAGCTTTTTTGCAACATATCCTCTAAAAAAACAAAGTGAATTATCAATCCAAGTTTTCAATATCTTAGCACTATCAGGGTAACCTTCAAAACAGTTCATCTTGACAACAAGGTGTACCACTAATGCATTACAAAGGTAACCTTCAAAGATGCCAACAACATGGATTATTCCTTCACTCAAAAATTATTAGATATAAATAGTTGCTTGAGCCCCACAACTAGTTCAAGTAAGATTTTTAGAAACATATCCTCTAGAAAAACAAAGTGAAATAACAATCCAAGTTGTTAGTATCTTCACCCCAGGCAAAAGGGTAAAAATCCAAAAAAAAGGGAAAAAAAGGATAAAAATACAAAAAAAATTCAAATGGAAAAGAAAATAGTAAAGAGAAATAATATGTTCTTTGAGTGAAAAACACTTTTGTGACACTCCTAGAATAGGTAACGTAGTGGAAACCTAGTAAATAGGTGCTATGTTTGAATAAGATGAACATCATTATCTATCGGTACTTTTCACAACATCCACCAATCCATTTTATAAAAAATATATCCAACCATTGCTTGTTATTGATTGAGGAAAGTCGTTTTGTCTCGAATTGGGGGAAACTTCCCAAATATGATCATGAGTTAGATATTTTAGCATCCTATCATGGTAAAAAAACAACAAAAAAAAAAAAAATCAGAAAAAAACAAAAATTAAAAATATAAAAAAATAACAAAATAAAAAACATGTGAAAACATAAAAAAAAAAAAAATCATTGGATTATTCCTTCACTCAAATAGTCTAAGATATCAATAGTTACTTGGGACTTGCAAATAGTACAAGTAAGCTTTCTTGCAACATATCCTCTAGACACATAAGTGGAATATCAATCCAGGTTATCAATATTGTTTATCCAAAAACAGTTTATGCTTTGAATCAAATGATCAAACTACATGGTCTCTATGTGTACAACGTAGGCAAGAATTAACAGCCCCTGATACCCTAGGTTAGTCCCCTTAGGTTTCCATCATGCTTTATTTCAACTTAGTCAAAAAAGCCAAAAATCCAAAAAAAATCACAAAATAGAAAATGTCAAAAACATTCAAAACAAGAAAACTATGAGCCTTTGTGTGTATAATGTAGGCAAGGATAATATTTGATGAGCCCCCGAGGCCCTAGGTTAGTCCCTTGAAAAAAAAATCATAAAACTTAGAAAATAAAAAAGACCCATCCTATCATCAAAATCCACAATAAACTATTCGCCCATAATAAACAGATCGTTGCACTCACCCTTTGACAAAAAAACAAACAAAGAAAGAAAACATAAAAAGATAGAACCTTCAAACAAGAAATCACATAAATTTGATCGCATAACATATGGAAACAATGCTAGGTATTACCTACCTATCATTTGACAATTCACCAACAACATCCTAAGATATATGTTAATGGATCCATTCCTACGATAAACATGATCAACAACGAATAATAGTCCTAAAACCTCAAACAAATATGGCAAGTGATACTGCAAATTTGTTTTTATCTTTTTGTAGTCTTATTTTCATGATTTATTTTATTGACTCGTTCCCAGGATCTCTTGAGGATGTCCATAAGGATTTAGAGAAGAAGGAATGGGGGAAATTGAGTGTCATTTCAATTTGTTGTTTGTAAGATATTTTTTTAATACTACCATGGTGAAAAATTTATTTTTTGAGTATATGAAAGTTGTGTTAAAACTATTCGTGAAGCTATTGCATGTTAGGTGTTCCATACATCTCTGTGTAAATGGTCTGAAAAGTTTTAACACAACCCACCCATATATTTTAAACAAAGTTTTTGTATGTCTAGTATGAACAAAAATACTCTTTTTTTGTAGAGTCAAATTCTACACAATAGATACAAAGTCACTTGTTCATTAATACCCTAGTGCAATGTATCTATTTACTACATCAAACAAGATTGTTCAAAAATTGTGAAGTCTCTAAGCAAAGAGAAAGCAACTCATCACCACTAAAAAACATCACAATCTCTATCCATCATCATAATAATTCTTCTAACTAACATCCATCCTACATAGAAACATCATTAGTACCATATCCATAGTGCATCCATAAATTTCAAAAATACATATCATGATGATAATAAACCAATAAAAACATCATGTGTCATGTATGGGGCATACATCCATCATATATCAACATCACATAAACATCATATATCACAATGGTATATTGATCATCCATAATAAAACATTATATGATACAAAGTATGATCCATCCATCCATATCATATGCATACATCATCATACATCGCCGTCCATGAACATATAAAATGAGCTGAATCAAAGAAGGTATATCATAAATATATCATCATCAAAAAAGGGAGAATTTCATAGTACATCATCATTAGTGAAACAAAGTGTGATAGGATAATACAAAATGATACATATATACGAGGCCTCGACTAGGGCGATGAATATATATACAAAAACATGTCTACAATATGTCTATGAGAAATAAACATAATAAAGATCAAGTACACTACCCAACAAAAATGGAAACACTCTATAGACTAGGGTGCATACCACAATCTGGATCTGGTTGTCTAATAGAATGACCAACTACAATAATTTTAACTCACGATGTTAGGGTTTCACTCTGAATGCACAAAACGACACAAAAATGAGACTTAGGGTTACAAATAGGTAAAAGTGAGAAAGTGCATAGGTTCAAAGAAAATGCTACTTGCAAATGAAAAGGTTTAGAGCAAGTGCAAGGGTTTAAAGAAGATGCTCAAAAAATAGAAAGAAAAATGCAAGGGTTTAGAGCAAGTGTGAGGGTTTAAAGAAGATGCTCAAAGAACAAAAAGGAAAATGCAAGGGTTTAGAGCAAGTGCGAGGGTTTAAAGAAGATGATCATAAAATAGAAAATCAAATGCAAGGGCTTAGAGAAAGTGCATAGGTTTAGAGAAAATGCTAAAATCAAATGCAAGGATTTAGAGAAAATGCAAGGGTTTAAAGAAATTGCTCAAAAAACAACAATCAAATGCAAGGTTTTAGAGCAAGTGCATGAAACAAATGCAAGGTTTTAGATCTAAGGCAAGGATTTAAACCAAGGGCGAGGGTTTTGATGTCAAAGATGATCTTCTTGACCTAGAAAATGGAAGAAAAATGATGCAAATGCTTTGAAATCATCAAAACTTCGCTATTGACTGGTAATCAGGATTTTTTTTACCCTATCTTCAAATGACCATGTATCTTGGTCATACAAAAGTATTTTTCAATGTTTTTTTATAAACAAGGTAGAATTTTATGATCTTTGCAGTGGTGTAGGTGGTTATTAGTTTTTTTATAGTTAAATTTTCCATTGGTGTTGTGAGCTTGACCTCAAACTAAATTTTTTTGACCAACCTCTCAAGGGGGTAGCACAAAGTCCTACCATCATTCCGCTGAATGCTAGGGCATAGCGGGGCATAATGTTTTTTCAAAAACTTGATCTTAAAAATAGAATCTTTGAAACAAAGCAACCAATACTTTTTATCAAAGAGGGGAAAAATGTAGACATGTAAAATTGACCTAACACCTATCACACACCCTAAACAACACCGAACAACATCGAACAACATCCCACATCATCCCAAAACATCTCAGAAACATCCCACAACATTCTGAAACATCTCAAAAACACCTCACAATGTCCCAAAACATCTTAGAAACATCCCACAACATGTCACAACATCTCAAAAACATCCCATAATGTCCCGCAACATCTCAAAAACTTTGCACAACATCAAATAATATCCAAAACCTTGATTTCCTCTATTAACTAAATAATACAAAATTATTTAATTAATTCACTTTTTCATCATTTTCGACAAATTAAATGAAAATTCAATTTATTTAATAAAGTCTTGAAAACCCTTTTTCTACTATTGATTAAATAAAACAACATTATTTAATTAATTAATGTTTCTTCATTTCGACCAATTAAATAAATTACATTTATTTAATAAAGTCCTAATCTCACTTTATTTCATCTTGATTGATTAAATAATGCCAAATATTTAATTATGTCACTAAATCATATTATTCCGCTAAGTTAGTTGAATTGTAAAATCATAATAATTTAATTATGACACTTTCCCTCAAAAAAAATAATAATTAAATCAAACTATTCAAATCATTTATCAAAAAGAAAATCAAACTAATGCAACTTTGTTTGCAAAAGTCAAACTGATTTACACATTCAACACCAAAAAGTAATTAATTAATTAAATCAATTAATCAATTTTCCTCACCCACTTTTTGGATTGAGAAAATTACGATTGTTGTCTAATCGATCTAATTTTCTAACTAACCCATCAATTTCCTAACTAATCAATCTAATTTTCTAACTAATCCATCAATTTCATAACTAAGCCATCTAAATCCCGATTGATCAATCTAAATCTGGACTAGTCAATCTATTTCTCAATCACACAAATTATGCAATCAACTTTGCAAATATTCTCATGTCTAAAACCCTCTCAACATATTTTGACCATTGATCTGGATATTCTCTAACACAATCCTGATCGTCTATTTCAAATCTCGTTTTCTATATATAGCAAACCTCTTTCCTCACAAAAAGGATTGGAGAATCAACATAACTTATGTAACGAAGTGCCATCGAGATCACCATTGATAGAGCTTCAACCTTTCTTCAATCAACCAACATGCATCATTCATCAGATATTTACACATGAACTATGGAGGCTTCATGGTGATAAGAATAATCCAATATTAGGCGAATACACTTTGATACAAGATGGTAACACTTTTCTTATTGTTTGCATTCAATTTGGTAATCATAGGTTTCCTAAATGTGTTTTCAATAGCTTAGTTTCATTTCGTATTTGGAGGATTTGATCTAGATTTATATTCTTGATCTTAGCTTAGATTATGATTTCAAGTTCATTTGATCTTGTTTGCATCTATGATTTTCCCCCTCACACAAATACATAAAAAATTTAGTTCACTATAATTTTTAAAATGAATTTTTCTATTAATTAACATAATATTATTGTGGATCATAGCCATAATAATCTTATAATTCATGTTATTAAAATAAAAATTTAGATGTAATTGTGTGTATATTTATGTTATCATTTTAAATAATATTCATGATTCATAATCATAATGAAAAGAGAAACAAAAATTGATATATTATAGACATTTGATCTCTTAAAATATTTGTAGTACCTTGTTTTCCATTCATCCCATATTTCTTCTTGAATTCAAATGATCAATTATCTATAATCTATCAATTTTTGTTTCATTCATCATCCTTACCATAAATCATAGAATTTGATCCAAAATATTGATATAGAAAATCACAAAATATATCCAAAATCATTGATAATTTAAATATTACCATATAAATTAAATTTGAAAAGTAACATGTAAAAGGTACATTTTTGTGTTGTTGCATGCCTTGCAAGTGTTAGCTTCACAAAATCTACTAATTTATAGTGTTCAAGGAGAGATAACCTCAACTAAGCCTTCTACAAGCTAAGAAAGATAATTTTGGATGGAGTTCATTACTTCATTCTTCATTATGTTATTGCAATTTTTATTGTCAATTGATGCCATAGTTGTATGCCATCCTTATTTCTATGTATAATTTTTTTTGAGATCATAAGCAGTAAGGGTTTGGTGTTTCTCATCAAAATGGAGATGGTCTTACACCTTGTTTGTAAATAGATTTTCCATTGTAATTTTGAAACGAAACACCCAATAGACAACACATTCCAATAGTTGGACAAGTCATTAAGGATTAACAACTTTCGTCTATTTTTGAGAGGGGAAGCTCCCTCATATGGTATTATTTTTGGTTTCTTGTGGTATGATTTTAACTAGAAAGAAATAAAGGGAAACAAACTAAAATTTAAATAGAAAAAAGGATAACTAAAAATTACATAAGAAAAGAGAACCAATACCAAGATTTAATTCCTAGGGAATAAAATTTGAATATGAACCATACAAATAGGGTTTTAAAGATGAAATGGTATCTAGCACACAAAAGATATATTTACTAGGAGTTTCATGTCTCTTTGATTATAAAAATACCTATAATTTCATCCTAGTTGTATAAAGGAGAACATTGAATTTTACACATGAAAAAAGATATAATGAAAGGATACATATTAGACATGTGAATAAACAACATAAAGAGACAATCTATTGTCTCTACAACTAGCCCCATTATTTTTAATTCAATCCAAAAAGGAGACCTCTATGATTCACTTGTTTTTATACATAGTGTGAGAATTTACATTTCAAAAAAAAAGAATTGAATCCTTTTACATTATAAATAGATGTGTTTATCGATTTCCCCCTTGTAACTAGGTAATACAATATTGGGTCCCAAACTTGGGACATGAAAATTTCGGAAGGTAGTGGATTTTTTTTTGAACTACCTTCATTCAAAGGTTTTTGTTTGAATAAAGGTACCTTTATTTGAAGGTATGTCTAAAAGTATATTCATTCGAAGGTGGACCTAATGAAGGTCCCTTTTTATTCCTTTTATGATTTTTTTTAGAAAATAAATGAAAAGGGACCTTCATTCAAAGGTCCCTTTTTTTTCCATTTTTGGAAATTATCTTTGTTCAAAGGTTTTTTTCCATTTTTTTATGGGAATGAAATACCTTAAAATAAAGGCCCTTGAATACATTTGAAGGACCTTCAAATAAAGGGCCTTAGCAAGACACTTTCAGTGCCTAGTTAAGATTTGTCTTAGAAATTTTAGTTTCAAACCAAAGGTTGGACCTTCAAATGTAATTAACTTGACAAGATAATTTGCAAGATCATATTCCTCAAAATGAGATTTCCAACAAGTATAATATATATATATATATATTTATTTTATTTCTATTCAATTTTTATGTTATACTGAACATAGATTTTTCATTGAACATGAAGTTCTTTGTTCTGCTTAAGGTGGAAAAATAGTAAAATATTAAAAAAAACTTCCAAAAAATATCCATGCACTAGATATTGATGTCCTTGTTTCACCAATTTTTATTTTAAATTTTGATATATACACAAGAAGTTATGCTTGAAGACATACACCTATGTCCAAATTATAACTACCTTGACTTCAAAAATTAATTAAAAATATATATTAAAAATTATGAAAAAATGTCCATGCACTAGATATTGATGTTACAAATCTATATTTTAAAAATTATAATTTATCCTTTCTAATTTTTTTATGTTGGATGAAATAAATGTTACTTTTTAAAAATGTTGTTTACTATAAAAACTAGTTATTAAAAGTTACATAGAAAGATTCACAATTTATTTCAAAAAAATTTAAAATATATATATTTAGAAAATAAACACAAATTTCTACTAATTACTAGTTTGCATCATCTTCAAATTCTTAATGGTTTAGCTGTTATAGGTCTAGAAAGTGAAGATTTAGTTAAAAATGTTTATATCAATGCCCATCTTGACCAAAAAGTGGCTTATTATTGTGGAATTGTCCAACTAATCCATGACTAACTTATTTTTCAAACCTCATAAGACATTTACACTAGTTTATTTTAACTTTAATGAATCCAACTTCCTACAATTATTTACCAATATTAAGTTTAGTTTAACAATAATTAAAAAAATTAAAACTAATAATATTCTTGTTAAATTGAGTTAAAAAATAATTTATCTATTTCGATCATAATTTGGAGAGTTAAAGTTTGCTTGTTTTAACAATTTCTAATCTAAAATTAATAAATTTAGAGAAAAAAAGTTGTAATAGTAGTTAATTAGAATTTTAATTATAAATTTAAGTTTTTTTATACATTAAAATGATTATTTATAACACTATTAAATTATGGAAATCGAAAAAATGGATGATATGTTAAAAACTTACAAATTTTTATTATTAAAAAGTTAAAATATCAACTTGAATATTTGCCTTGCACGAACAAATTTCTTCATTCAAACAAAAATTTAAAATTAGTCTAACAACCAAATGTAAGAAAATGTGAGAGAAGAGGAAGATAAAAGAAAAAATAAAAATACAAACCTAATTTCTCTCTTTCCTACATACCATTCCATAAATGGACAAGCTCGATGAAATCAATCTCTATTGAATTTGTTATTACGTCGAGAGGCATTCCTACAGTGACATTACATGTTTGCAGATTCATGCAAACAAATAGAAATGGCAATTACAAAGTCTAGCGGAATTCAAACGTACATGTGACGGTTGAACAAGGAGATGAGGCATTAGAAGTAACTGATGTTAAAGAAGTTTGGAGGACGAATGATAATGGTGTGAAAATGTAATGGTAGGAATTGGAATAGTCATGCGGTGTCTTTAAAAAAATACTGTATTTCACAACATTTCACATTTGAACAGCGACATGCATGTTTTAGTTGGTACTGGAGACCAACATCGCCCCAATCCTTTTTTATATGTAACGTTTTGTTTTGCATCGAACTGTTGTGCATGGTGACATTTAGGTGGATCAAGAGTGTTGTGACCTGCTTAAGATTTTGTTGACCAACTTTTGATTTAGACAGGGCAATGTGAAAACCCCCTCCACTGAATGCTCCACAAATTTGAAGGATGTCCGATAGAGCAAGCCAAAATGAACGTGTATTTTGATAAATGAAACTCTATCTCTATTGTCAGCGTTTCCATCAACACCATTCTTTCTCTGTAAATTCCTCTCGCATGTAATGTCAGCGCTTCCTTCTCCAACTACGCTGGTACACATCTTCTTCTTTGTAACTTAATCTATTTTTTTCCTTTTTCTTCTCATTATTCAAAATCTTGATTTATTGTAATAGTGCTTCTCAATTTGTCGCCCTCTTCATTGAAAGAAAATATTTTTGAAACTGTCAATTCTTCTTTGCCCACATCGATATTTTCTTCTAGTAAGATGTTACACCATTCATTGCTTTCTACTTTATGTATTGTAAGATATTTTGGAAATTATATGGTTATTGGTTTAAGTAGCCATCATCTATGTCCAACAACTATTTGAACAAGACTGTGAAGCTCCGCTTAGAATTAATCATCATAAAGGCCATTCAAAATAAAAAATAGATGCATAAGATCATTTTTTTCCTTTGTGAGTAGAGTCACAACATTGTGTTAAACATTTCTCGGAGGCATTCTATCCAACACTTTAGTTTCATTGTCTATGCTTCCACATTTTCCATACACATCTAGTAGGGTGGTTGTAACAACATCTAACAAAATTCCTCTATCGTTATTCTCTGATGGATGTACATACCTTGTTCCAAAGATTTCATTTTGGCACTAGTAGGGAGGATGCTAGCAGAGTTTTTTGAGACTGGATTTGAACTTTTTAATTACATTTTGTTGGAAGTTTCTCAAACCTTTTCAACAAATGCATTTTTTGTCTATCCTGCAATCATAGCATTCTATGAGACCACATTTTGTTGAGGCTTCCGATCGAAAAGTTCATATGCCTTGAAATATCTTTCATATCTTAGAATTATCTTTTATATCTTTATTGTTTAGTTGGATCAAATTTAGCAAAATTTAAGGAAACATTTATTGTGTTATTCTTTAGGCAAGCAATAATGCCAGTTGCTTGTAATTTAAGTTAGTATAGAAAATGAGCGATTTAAAAATGATAGAGACCAATAGGTTTCAGCATGAAATGATTGGAGCTTTAAGCATTTTTATTATCATATATTTCAATTGTCATCTGCAACAAGGCACTCATCAGCACTCTTTGATTCAAGTTCGATAACTTTAAACATAACCCTTGGAAAAATTCATTACCTTAAAGCTAAGTAGTTATTTCAAGGAATTTTTTTTAACCTTGCTAGTAATCACTTGAAAAAAAAAATCTCTTATCAACAATATCTAACTTGATATTCGAGATAATGGCTATATGAATCTACTCTTTATTGTCCACTCATGGAAACATTATCCTTTTGATAGATCTAGTAGTCAAATTTAAGGAATCTCATATTTAACATATGCTTTATACATATAGTCCTTGGGAAATTACAATCACTTGGTAGAAGCGAAGGTGTAACATCGAAAAAAAGGTCCTTAGGCTTTTTTCGTGCTCGTTTGGGTTCTCCTTGCGGATTTTGGCTTAATGTTGCCTTGATTTAGTGTTGTAATGTGGATAGCACATTCACATTAGATCTTGGGCCCTTGTGAACTAATGTATTTTAATGGTGCCTTGTAAAGGTGTTGTAAAGTGTTGTAACACACTTTCACACTTTTCTAGGATTTTATCAATTAATTAAGCATAATAAACATACTTTCAACCATAATTTATCTTAACCTTGCCTTATTTGGTGTGTTGTAAAGTGTTGTAGCACACTTTCACATTCCTCTAGGCTTGTCATTAATAATTGGGCTTTCTTATGCTTTAATTCACCCCTTTTTGCATCCTCAAGCCTTACTTATGTGTATTTTTCAGGATAATCCAAACAAAAGGCATTTAAAACATAAAAATCTCGAAAACCCACCTCAAGTTCCTAAGGTGGGACCCATTTTCCATTCTGGGTGAATGAGTCCCCTTAGGTGGGACCCACTTGCCCAAGATGGTGAATGAGTCTTTTTTAACTCAAAAATCAAATTTAATTTAAATCTTTGGTAGGATTTTATTCTCTAAGATCTAATGTTAGCTTGTAGTGTTGTAATCTCGATAATTCTTGCATAATTGAGTATAAATACAAGGTTCTTTCTCTCATTTCCCCCCTAAGAATTCAAGTACTCATCCTTATAGAAAATTGAGTTCATAAGAGCATTTGAGAAAGAGAATTCAAAACATCCAAGGGTAGATTATCAAGTATTAAACAACATTCTTCAATCATCAATCATCATGTCAAAGATCACATTCTTCATGTTTGTCATTGTGCTCACAATTGCGATGTAGAGTTCATGATCCAAGCAAGCTTTGCATTCAAGGTCTATCAACATCAAGCAAGAGTCAAGAACCACATCCACTGTAGCCATTTCAAGCATAATTACAACAATTTATTGCTAGGGTTTGGTGAGTTGCAACATCATCTTTTGTTCATTCATCATTCTCTCTTTATATTTTCTTTTATTTCAAGGTTTAACTACCAAAAAGGTGTTTGACCAAGGCAAACCCCTATTCTCTAACCCCACAACCATTTTCCCCTCTCTTTGTATGTGATTTGCAAGTCTAGGTTGCTGATTTATCAAGAAGCAAGATTGGAAAAGTTTTCATCAAGTTTTCAAAGCAATTCAAAGCTGTCAAAGTTGTGAACAAGCCTTGGAGGAGCTTGGAGAAGATCTACAGGCTGAATTTTACAGTTTCGGACCTAGATTTGAATCAGGAACAAAAAAGAAAACTAAGAGCTACAAGATCCAACTCTAAATTTCTAGAAATCCAGAAGTGGATTGAATTGGAACTCTTGGTGAATGAGTCCCACTATACCTTTCTGTCAGGTATTTTTGCAGATCTAAGTACCCATTTATCTGGAACCTGTTCCAACACAATTTACCCAGAACTAGACTGATTTTCCTAGCTTGGTGTATGAGTCCTAGTTGGCTCCAAATCTCAATTCCACCTTTTGCAATTTCCCAGGTGAATATTTCCAGTTTTACACCTTTTTTTTACATTTTACTTGCATTTCTAGGTCATTTTCCATACTACACTGTGTTTTCAAAAAAAATCTTTTCCAAGTTTACACTTGGTGGTGAATCCCTCATTTATCATCATTCAATCCCCCTAGAACATTCCCTTTGTCAAATTTCAATCTCCTTTACACTTAAATCTCAAGGGTTTGTTCTTGAATGAACTGTGCCTTAGAAAAGTGGACCTCTCTCCTTTTAGGTCTAAAAGCCTAGAAGCTCTAGAGAGAAGGATCAACCCCCACATTTTTTCTTTGGTTCATTTTGGTGAACCTACATTTAGAGCATCATAATTCTAATTTGAAGTGCATTTACATCCTATATTTACCTTGCATTAACATTGCATTAGGTTTTGCATTGTTTAATTTGCATTCTAGAGTTTCAATTTTCGTATTAGTGTTCAAAGATCATTTAGCTTGCATTATTGCACTTAATCTCATTGAAAATCTATAAAATTATACATTTGTATCTTATATTTGCATGAGAAAACATAAAAATCATAAAATTCAATTCAAAAATTTTGAAAATTTTCAAAAAAATTAGTACTTGGACTCATTCGCCACCATGGGTGAATCAATCCCTTTGCATATTTTGCACTACATTTTCTATCATCTATAGTTTATATTTTGGGTTTTATGTTTGTTGTTATTTCCTTTGTGTTTCAGTTTCCAAATTTTATGTTTCATTGCATTTAGCTCACATTCATTTATCTTGTGCATTGCTTAAAAATATCAAAATTGCATTTACAACATTGTTGCATAGCTTAGAATCTGAAATTTGCATCATGGATATGTGCTTTAGTGAACTTTGGATTTCCTTAAAATCCTTAGTGGATATGTCAAGTTGTGCCTTTGGAAATGACCCTAATGACATTGAACTCACTCATGCTCACTCAAATCCTAATGGATTTCCTCCTCGTGATGTTGACATCATTGGAGAAGATGATGACAACATGAATAGGTTCTTAAATGATTGTCTTAAAAATCTTGAGGCTAATGCATCCTTTTATCCATCCATGAATGAACCAAAACCTCCTACCATACCACCTCTTGAAACAAAATTTGACCCCAAGTTCCCTACAATAGGTGAACCTGGTTCCTCTAAGCAAGTAAACACTCAATCATTTTATGATAACAAGGTCACAAACATTCCCATCAAGCTTCAAGAAACATATGGAAAAGGGTTCACAATTTTGAGCAAACAAGGATGTGATACAAGTGAACAGGAAATTCATCAACTCCTAGAACAAATACCAACTGAGGAAAGTACAAAGGGAATAGGATACCAAGATCCTCTTCGCAATGAAGATATCCCTAAAGAATATCTAAGACTTCATAGTGATGGTACGGTTATCTTAGATCATCATCCTGATTTGAATGTTCTTCTTCCTAAAGAAAAACCAATAATTCTTAACAATGACAAGGATGAGAGGATCTCCTCAGGCCCTTCTCCTCAACCTTCAACTAGAAAATTTGGTGAAATCAGCATAAAAAATCCCAAATAGAAATTGAACGACAACTAAAAAATCTTATAGACAAAAGTCGGCTTAAACTTCCACCTCATACTAGAAGTAGATTCCCTAAAGATAACATGAAGTATTGTGCATATCATAGGATTCTTGGGCATCTTACTGACGAGTGTTGAACTGTAATAAGGATCCTTCAATAATTTGAGATTATAGAAATAATCCCTTAACGTAGGATCCCCCTTGTCATGTAATAGTTGTAGAACATCCTCTTCTCACAATTACATGACCCTTCCCATCACATACCTTGAATCATTCTTTCCTCACACTCAATGGGGGCACAAAATTGATAGCCTTGTCCTAGTAATGCATTTTCCCTTGTCTCTTGGGTTCGTCGTTCCCCTTTCGCTTCTACAAACTGATATTGGGAGGCAGATGACTTGCTCGTAGGTTGACTCACATTTTCCTTACTAGTCTTTTGCATCATTTCTTTTTCATTTTCCTTTTGTGTGATTGCATGTGTGTGATGTGATACCCCATGATGCTCTTTTCTCTCTCTTTTTGACATTCCTCTATCTTTACCTTCACTCTTCTCTATGTCGTGCATCACTTTCGCTTTTCATCTTTATCCATTTGTTGTGTTTTCCTTTTAGGGATGATGCAAGGCATTGAGACACCTCGTGTCTCTACCATGTTGACCTAAAAGGCTTTCATTTTATTTTTCCTTTTCCTTTCTTATTTATCTTGTGTTAAATTCCTTTTGGGGATGACACAAGGCATTGAGACATTCATGTCTCCTTCATGTTGACCCAATATGTTTTTATTTTTATTTTTCTCTCTTTGTGTCATTCTTCCAGTTCTATGTGTATTTGGGGGATGATGATAGTTCCAAGCTCTCTAAAATCATTGTAGTAAAGAACATACTGACCCCATATCCATAGATCCCTTATGTTTTTGGTGTTTTCTTTTTGGGGGCAACCCCTCTCTTTTATTTTTCTCTCGTATGACGTAACTTTACTCATAAACATATGACTTGGCATAGGGCTTTCTAAGTTGGCTCTCATGTCTTTATTTCTTGTTTTCTTTTTCATTTTCTACTTTAAAGTAATTTCTCATAGCATGGTGTTTAGCAATTTATTTAGGTGGAGGCATACATTGGAATTATTCTTTTTCATTTATCCTTTTCATGGTTCTTAATACAACCTTCTTGCTTCATACGATGCGTTTATCACTTTGTGGATGACATTGGGTATGATGTCCTTCATGAGAATGATCTCTCTTAGTATATTACATTCCTCTGAGTGGCTTGATGTGACACATTGCATCCCCTATGTTGTGAATCTTCTATTATTTGATTGGTCCTCTCTTGGATACATTAGGCACAATATTCCCTAATTTAAAGACCTCGCATGAACTATGCAAGACTCCTTTGAAAATTTCCTATTTTTTCATTTTGCATTTGTTGTTATATAGCCACCTTGCAATACACAACTTGCATGGCTGTGGAGCCATTCGGTTTGTTCATGAGCTCTAAGCATACAAAGTTTTTCTTGTCTCATGAAGCTCAAAAATAAAGTCATTTTTGTGTGGTGCCTTATTCAAGTTATCAGGAGGTATAAATTTGGTATGGTTGAGCAGGAATCCCAATCTGAGGTGTGAATTTACCCATAGCCACTTGCATGTGTGTGTGAGTACATACTAGCCATGACTATATGTTTCTCACCCGATGAATAGCCATGAGTTTTTTCACCTCAAAGTGTGCAATGTTTTGGACAAACAACCTAGATCTGACCCACATCGTGATGGACAAATGGTCAAAGCTTGATCCATATTTCTCGTTTATTTATTTTTCATCTTTCGCAGTGTATGCTTGGCTTTATCGTTGTTCTTTATATCATTTTTGTGTGTGTTCCTTTGTGTTTATGTTGGTTTGCCATGGGATCTTGATCTTGGGGGCTTGATTATCCCTCTTGATCATTGTTGTCCCATCTTGCTAGCATTAGTACATTGGAACCCCTCTTGGTGCATGTTTTTCTACTTTAGTGTGAGTTTGAAGCAGGTTCCTCCTCTCACTAAAGTGGGGGCTAAATGTAAGATCAAAAAAAGGGTCCTTAGGCTTTTTTGCACTCATTTGCATCCTCCTTACGGATTTTGGCTTAATGTCTCCTTGATTTAGTGTTGTAATGTGGATAACACATTCACATTAGATCTTGGGCCCTTGTGAACTAATGTATTTTAATGGTTCCTTGTAAAGGTGTTGTAAAGTGTTGTAACACACTTCCACACTTTTCTAGGATTTTATCAATTAATTAAGCATAATAAACATACTTTCAATCATAATTTATCTTAATCTTTCCTTATTTGGTGTGTTGTAAACTTTTGTAACACACTTTCAGATTCCTCTAGGCTTGGTATTAATAATTGGGCTTTCTTATGCTTTAATTCACCCCTTTTTTCATCCATAAGCCTTATTTATGTGTATTTTTTAGGATAATCTTGACAAAAGGCATTTAAAACATAAAAATCTTGAAAACCCACCTCAAATTCCTAAGGTGGGACTCATTCACCATTCTAGGCAAATGGGTCTCCTTAGGTAGGATCCATTCACCCAAGGTGGAGAATGAGTCCCCTTTAACTCAAAAATCAAATTTAATTTAAATCTTTGGCGGGATCTTATTCTCCAAGATCCAATGTTGGTTTGTAGTGTTGTAATTTCGTAAATTCTTGCATAATTGAGTATAAATACAAGTTTCTTTCTCTCATCCCTCTGTAGCATTCAATTAATCATCCTTATAGAAAATTGAGTTCACAAGAGCATTTGAGCAAGAGCATTCAAGGCATCTAAGGGAAGATTATCAAGTATTCAAGAGCATTCTTTAAGTATCAATCATCATGCCAAAGATCACATTCTTCATGTTTTCAATTGTGCTCACAATTGTGATGTAGAGTTCATAATCCAAGCAAGCTTTGCATTCAATATCTATCAACATCAAGCAAGAGTCAAGAACCACATCCATTGCAACCATTTCAAGCATAATTACAACACTTTATTGCTAGGGTTTGGTGAGTTCCAACATCATACTTTTTTCATTCATCATTCTCCCTTTACATTTTCTTTCATTTCAAGGTTTAATTACCAACAAGGGGCTTGACCAAGGCAAACCCCTATTCTCTAACCCCACAACCATTTTCCTTCTCTTTGTATGTGATTTGTAGGTATAGGTTGCAGATTTATCAAGGAGAAAGATTGGAAAAGTTGTCATCAAGTTGTCAAAGTTGTGAACAAGCCTAGGAGGAGCTTGGAGATAACCTACAGGCCAAATTTTGTAGTTTCAGACTAGAATCTGAATCAAGAACAAAAAAATTAGATTGAGAGCTATAGGATCCAACTCTAAATTTCTAGAAATCCAAAAGTGGACTGATTCACGACTCTCGATGAATGATTCCTACTCTACCTATTTGTCAGGGATTTTTACAAATTTGAGTACCCATTTGTACAAAACCTATTCTGGCATGGTTTACGTGGAACTAGATTGATTCACCTAGCTTGGCGTATGGGACTCCCAGTTGTCTCCAATAGTAGATTTTTCAAGATTCTAGATCTCCATTCTGCCTTCTCCAATTTCCCAGGTGAACATTTCCAGTTTTACACCTTTTTATTACATTTTACTTGCATTTCTAGGTCATCTTGCATACTACACTGTGTTTTCAAAAAAATTATTTTCCAAGTTTACACTTGGTGGTGAATCCCTCATTTATCATCATTCAATCCCCTTAGAACATTCCCTTTGTCAAATTTCAATCTCCTTTACACTTAAATCTCAAGGGTTTGTTCTTGAATGAGTGCCTTAGAAAAGTGGAGCTCTCTCCTTTTAGGTCTAAAAGCCTAGAAGCTCTAGAGAGAAGGATCAACCCTCATATTTTTCTTTGGTTTAGAAGGTAAAGGTTTTTTTCTACCAGTAGTCACCTACTAAACTATTTATCTCTATCAAGAATATTTAACTTCTATTTTGTGTGAAAGGCCATATGCATCAAGAGAACTTCAGTTATATTGTAGATATATCTGTTGAATAATAAAAAAATTGGACTTAACTTTGGAAAATATTAGTAATGGATATAGAAACATTAACTTTGTTGTAGATCACAGTCAAAATAAAAATCTCTAAATTTTTGTATGATTTTTATTGTTATTTTTTATTACTAAAAGAAGATTTATTGTTATATTATTCTATTGTGTTAATAGATATGAGATATTCTATTTAAACATGAAACAATTTAATGATCAAACAAAATCAAAGACATTTGAACTAACAAAAAATTCAAAATAAAAGAGATTTGATCAAACAAAAGAATCAAAATCAAAGAGATTTCATGAAACCAAAAAATCAAAACAAAGAGATTTGATGAAACAAAAAAATCAAATCAAGAAAATTCTTTCAAACAAAAAACTCAAAACAAAGAGATTTGATGAAACAAAAAAATCAAATCAAAGAGATTTGTTCACAATAAAAAAAGATGAATCACAAAGATTTGAATATATATTTACCATAGATAAACTAAAAGATTAAATAAATAAATAAAAAATAAAAGATAAATAAAAAAGATGAAATACAAATCTTTATCATAGATAAATTAAAGATCAAATAAATAAATCAAATATTTTCATAAACTAAAAGATCAAATAAATAAATAAATAAAAAATTGATCGCAAAGAGAAATCAAAGATTTGATCACAAAAATAAATCAATAAAAAAGAAAATTAGAGATTTAAAAGATAAAAATATAAATTAAAAGATCAAAGAAATAAATCAAAGAGATTTAATCACAAAGAGAACTCAAAGATAAATCACACAAATTTGAGAATCTTTACCATAGATTAATTAAAAGATGAAATAAATAAATCAAAGATAAAAGATAAATAAATTAAAAGATCAAATAAATAAATTAAAAGATTTAAGATAAATCATAGATTTGATCACAAAAATAAATCAATAAAAAAGAAAATTAGAGATTTAAAAGATAAAAATATAAATTAAAAGATCAAAGAAATAAATCAAAGAGATTTAATCACAAAGAGAACTCAAAGATAAATCACACAAATTTGAGAATCTTTACCATAGATTAATTAAAAGATGAAATAAATAAATCAAAGATAAAAGATAAATAAATTAAAAGATCAAATAAATAAATTAAAAGATTTAAGATAAATCATAGATTTGATCACAAAAATAAATCAATAAAAAATAATAAACAAATATTTAAAATATAAATCAATAAGAAATACTAGATATATAAACCTCACAAATATTTGAATACATGAGGTTAAATTAGGGTTTTGGATAGGGTTCAATTAGGGTTAGTGTTCACTTAAAGTTATGATTGTGGTTAGGGTTTGGGTTAGTGTTCTATAATAAAGCTTGGGGTTAGGGTTACAATTGGAGTTCAAATAGAGTTATGATCAAGGTTAAGTTTATGATTCAATTAGCGTTCATATTAGGACAAGCATGCAATTAGGGTTTAATTATTAAGATTGAATTAGGGTTAGTATTAGGGTTTGGATGCAATTAGGGTTTATTTAAGGTTGAATTAGGGTTACAACTAGGATTCAATTAGGGTTATGACTAGAGTTAAAAAGTGTTATTGTTAATTAAATTTTAACTATGGTAAGTGTTATTGAGGTTCAATCAGAGTTAGTATTAGGGTTTGGGTGCAAATAGAGTTTAAATAATGTTGAATTAGGGTTACAAATAGGATTCAATTAGGGTTATTACTAGGGTTACAAAGTGTTATTGTTCAATCAGAGTTTAACTATGGTAAGCATTATGATTCAATTATGCTTAGGGTTCAATTAAGGTTAGGGTTCAAATAGGGTTAGGATTAGTGTTAGGGTTAAGGCTCAATTAGGCTTAGAATTAGGGTAAGGGTTATTACTAGGATTAGTCTTAGGTTTAGGGTTCAATTTGGGGTAGGATTCTAGTATAAATCTTTGGGTTAGGGTCATAGTTGGGTTTCAAATAGGGTTATGATCAAGGTTAGGTGTAAGATTCAATTAGGGTTGGAATTCAATTAGAATCAAATTTAAGTTAAGATTATGCCTAGGGTTTAATTAGTGTAAAGTTAGTGTTAGGGTTAGAAATAAAATAGTGTTTAGAGTTAGAATTAGAGTTCAATTAGGGTTAAGGTTAAATTAGGGTTAGATTTTAATTCTAATTATGGTTAGAGTTTAATTATGGATAATGTTCAATTAAGGTTAGTATTAGGGTTCAATTTTGGATCTATTTGGTCAGGGTTTAATAAGGGTTAGGTTTATTGTTGGTGTTCAATTAGGGTTAAGGTAAAACTAGGGTTAGGATTTAATTAGGGTTAGTTTATATTAGCATTCACTTAGGGTTAGGGTGAGGATTCTATGATAAAGCTTTGGGTTAGAGTTATAGTTAGGGTTCAAACAAGGTTACAATCAAAGTTAGGTTTAATATTACCTTAAAAGGTTAGGAATGAGGATTAGTTAGGGTTAGGATCCAATTAGAGTTAGGGTCATAGTTATGGTTTAATTAGTGTAAGGGTTAATGTTAGGGTTAGGATTAAATTAGTGATAAAGTTAGGGTTAGAGTTCAATTAGGCTTAATATTAGGGTCCAATTAAGGTTAGAATTTAATTAGGATTATGGTTAGTATCTAATTAAGGTTAGGACTATAGTTAGGGCTACAATTAGGGTATAATAATGGTTAGAGTCCAATTAGGTATACAATTAGGGTATAATTATTATTAGAATTTAATTAGGATTAGGTTAAATTAGTGCTCAAATAAGTTAACCATCCATTAAAGTTAGGATTACGATTAGAGAAAAAAAATGTTTTCTTTTTTTGGGATGACCCATTGACCTCATTTTTTACTAAAATTTTGACTAGTTCAAATTTTGCTCTTAATTTTTTAAAAATATCATTGAACTAGTGTTTAAATTTTACATTTATAAATTTCATCAAGAGTTCTACATTTCATTATTTTACATTATTTTGAAATTCAAAACATAAAGGCCATTTTTATGCGGTCGAAGTTGATTTTTATTTATTTATGTTGGTAATTTCATTTATAACAAATACAAATTTCATAGAAAGTTCTACATTTCATTAATTTACATCATTTCAAAATTCAAAACATAAAGGGCATTTTGATGTGGTTGAAGTTGATTTTTTATTTATGTTGGTCATTTCCTTTATAAAAGTGTGACATAAGTTTTTATATTTATCTGGGAGGAAAACATGCTTCTCTCCAAATCGTCATAAAATGAAAAACAAGTATTAAAAAATGAAGAGTTATATATTGTAATTTCACATTTACCTCTTCCCTCTAATTTTTAAAAACAATTTATAATTATAAATCAACTTCTTTGTTTGAAACATTTTCTAGTTTTTAGGTTTAAAACAATCCTCAATTTTCCATTTTAAGTTACCTCTCCTTTGCTTCTATGAAGTATATGGCTTAAAATATTGATGCTCTTCATCTTGTAAGACACATACATTAGTAATTTTGAACGCAATTTTATTCATCATTTTGTTTACTTGGCTTCATTCTCTTTATTCAAACACATTTTTGACTTGAAAATTCAATTGACCTCTACATGGTTTTCAATTGTGATTATACATCCTTGTAAATAATTCTCCCATGCTAATAAATTGTCTAACAACATGAAATTTCATCTCTAAATTTACTGATGTTGATGACATTATGAAAATCATACAAATGATGAAGTTTTTATCATTTGAAGAATTAGATGTTCATCAACTAATTGAAATGTCATTAAAAGGAAAAAAAATAAAAAAGTATTTATATTCCTTATGTATTCAATTTTATTGTGTTTCTCTTTCATCTTTCTCCTAACAAATGTCTAGATAACATAAAGCCTTTATATACTTTTTTATAACCATTTTATAATCCCCTTTGTTATAATTCTCTTTTACACCTTCATCCATCATAAAAATTCTAATTTCTTGTCAAAATTAACTAGCCACCATGAATATATCCTTCGAAACACTAGAAATTCTATCCTCTACCCCTTTTGGAATCTCCCCACAATCTACAATATAACCATCGATTTGTGAATAAAGTGTTGTATACCTCTTCAATTTGATGACCATCCTTACCCAAAAGTTTCCCCTAAAGGTACTCAAAAACCTCTAATAGGGGCACTCAAAAACCTCTAATCCCTATTATAAATAGGAGAATTAGCTAGACAAAAATATAAACCCATGCATTTATTAAAAAATCCTTTTCAATAGAATAAGAATTCACATTTACTTATTGGTTAAATACAAAAAAATATAGTCACATCCCTTATCCACGGAGGTCTTTTGGGATCCGATCATGGCATGTAGAACCACAACTACTTTAACACATAATTTGCTAGAGTTGCTCAACTTGCACTTTAGGTTTATGAATATGATTCCATAGAATTTAGATGTCTTTTCTAGTTCAATGTGCCCAACTTCTTCAAAGGTGTTAAATTTTCTCTTGAGAAAAACCAATCACAACCATTTACTTTCTTTAAATTCAGGATTACCAAATATCAATTGCTTGCATACATATCCTTGCCTATTTTGTTGTGTTTGGATGATTGGCATTTTGTCAAATAGTTCATTTTCTTGTTGTTTGTATAGGCAGTGGCTTCCATCCTTTCTAGTGCATTATGCCTAATCTGATATACCCTAATACCCATATTTTGTGTCATTTTCATCTTGCAAATTATTTCTTGAGGCATTTTGTCAAACAGTTTACATGCCTTGCCTATGATTCCACATTTCACATAGTTCACATGCCTTAGCTAATGTGCATGGTTGTAAACTCTTTTTTGCCTGGAATTTTGCTAAACAATATGAACACCTTCTCACCATTTTAGAAACTTAGATGAACTTCCATATTTACCATTTAGAAACTTAGTATCCTCTTCACTTTGATGGATGCCCATTTGGGTAGACATATAGAGTTTACAATATTTGGTGTTAATCATTTTCTTGGGACAATAGACATGTTCTGCAATTGTATAGCAGTCTAATAATTTTAGAAAAAACCTTTATTATACTTAAACCCATAATGCAACTAGGGAATAGCTTTTCAGGTTAGTTGTTTTGTTTATTCCTTTTATTCTCCTTCAAGCCTAGACAAAGAAGATGGTGGTGATTTGGTTTTTTAATAATAACCAAAATTCCATTCCTCTATTGCACTTTGCATTCCATTTTTCACCTCGAAAACTAGGAAATTGTTTTCAATTTGTAACTCAAGGACTAGGAAATTATTCTTGAGTTCAGGCCCACAATGTAAGTTTGCATTTAAACCAACTTTCTTTTCTTCATTTTGTAACTTTTATTTCTTTGTGGTATTTCAGAATTCAACTTGGAAATGTGAATTACATTTTCTTAGCATAAGAAAAAGTAAACATTAGAATGAGAGAATTTATTTAATCCATAAATTAAATTTGCAATGTGTTGTACCCAAACTAGTTTTTTTGCTTCATTAAGGCATTTTGCTTAAAATGGTCTAAACCTTGTAAAAATAATGTCAAATCTCAGTTTTTGGGCAAATCAAGTATGGGATTTTGGTCAGTGTGATGTTAGGAATATATTGGAAAAGTTTTAAATTTTTCAAAATTAGGGTTTCCAGACCTTGTTTTTAGGACAAAAAACCCTAAAAATAGAAACTTGTCAAAATTGGTTGAAATTAATTTTGATTGGCTTATTTTGCATCACGATCATAGTGGTGAAGTCGGTTTCAGTTAAAAGTCAGTCTAAGCCTAGTGGGTGGTTTTCACTTTTTCAAGAGAAAAGTTAGAACCTTTGAGGTCATCAATGGTAGTTGGCCAGTACCAGGTCTCAAAATCTAAGCCTGAAACTCAAAGCAGAACATTCTATGATGAAAGATGCTGAAAAAGATGCTTCTCGATGAAGGGGATTTTCAAATGGCAAAAAGGGCAAAAATATTCTAAGTTTGGGAACACTTTCACTTTGTAACATGGGAGGCACTTGCACAATGAACATGCAAATCAAATTTAAAATGTCTGTACATGTGAAAATGATGAAATACAGTCACACACACGCGTCAACAACAATAATGCTTCTACATGGATAACTCAACAACTAACACGGTGTTCGCAGAGCATGAAATGGAAAAAATTACCAAATCTAGAGCAAATCTATGCCCCTATAGCTCAGGGGTGCCCTTCAATTTGGAGGTCAAGGTTCAATTGTTTTGGGTTGCAAATACATTCATTCTCTTCGATTTTCAGTCAACTTTTTGACAAGCTATCAAGAAAGTTCACATGATTCTCGGAATTCCGATAGTTGAAGGTGAAAGAATTTATTTTAGAGAGTATACACATCACAAAGACAGTCTAATTTGCAATTTTTGCACCCCTATAGCTTAGGGGCGCCCTTGAATTAGACATGTCAGATGAATGAATTTGCAGTTTTTGTTTTAGGGGGATCTCTTCTGATTTGGCCCATCTCCGCAAATGCACTCATTTGCAAGATCATCAGACAAGCTGAGTGACCACAATAATGGTTCCAACGAGCACGTAAAATGAAGGAAATATAAAGTGAAAATATCAAATTTTACCTCTATTGGCTAGGGGAGCCTTGGCTTTAGGCCAGTCAAATGAGGTTTCTTGCAGTAGTCGTCATCACAAGACTTGTGCGGAATCCTCATAGCTACACAGTGAATCTATTCATTAGCCTTCAGGATCTATCAATCACTCATAATCGAAGAATCTATGTAGAATGAAGACAAGTGGAAAATGGATAAGGGTTTTACATATTGCCTTAAAAAATGAACCCTTCTTGTAGAGGCATTAAATGTAGTCTGTTTGCCTCGTCACTCCCAGGAACATCTCTTCCAAGTTGTTCCAGCTATGCAACAAGCCTGTTAGCATGCAAATTAGATCAATCTAGCTCCCGATAGCGAGGGTCAAAGCAGGGCAGTTGGTTGAAATTGACAAAATACAAAATCATGTTAATTTTTTTTTTCTCTCCTTTGCAAGCCAGGGGCGCCCTTGCATTTGGAGGTCTTAATCCAACATTCAGGCCTTGCATATATAGTCATTAGGTGCATAATTCTTCTAGCTACATGATGGATCCAACATCCAATCAACATGAGTCACCGTTCACTAGTAGCGACAGATTGAAGCATCAAATGGTAAATAAAAAAATGGTGAAGTATGGAATTTCTTACAAAATTATATATCTCCTTGAGAAAGGTGCCCTTCATTTTGAGGCATCAGATTCAGTTTTATGAGGTCACAACTCCCAACAAACATTTCATCATTTTTGATCTAGCTATGCAATGAGTCCTTCAGTTCAATTTTAGCATCACCTGGGCACCCATAAATCAGAGTTCAATAGAGGCTACTGTGTCATTTTCAACAAGCTATAAAATAGGAAGTTAGCAAAAAATATCAACTTTTGATGTGGGATGCCTAGAAAGTCAAAGTTTGACTTTTTGGAATCAGAAAAAGATTCTAAGCGAACCCAAAAAGAGAGATTTCAATTAACTCAATAAAATAATATTAAATTTTAGTTTTTGCATATCAACTTTGCAAAGAGTAAATTTCTTCAATATTTTAATATTGGCACCTATTTTGAGACTCATTGAGTTTCGCATGTTGAGTTGTACTGAATATTTTAATATTTTAATATTTTTGAGACTTCAAGTCAGATTTTGTTGCATGAAGTGAGGTCCAATTATATGGCTTCTTTTGAAATTAGGGTTTCTACTTGCAGTTGGCGCCATAAACCTAAAATTTCTTTATTTATTTCAAGATGGCGTCCATTTCTCTTATAACAGGTTGGAGTGCAAGTGAAAGTTCTCTTCTCCAAGCATTCAAAGGAATTGTTGGGTCTCAAAAATCTAGGTTTGAACCATGAGAGGTTGCCAAGCTCTCACAACATTTTTGGCCAATGTACAAGGCCAATTGATGCAATTGAACCTTCTTCTCTTTAGGTTCTGCCAAACCAAGGCGGGTGAACCTATATGAATGATGCAGATTGAAATGTATTTCCTGTTTAAACTATCTCCCCACAATGGAAAATGGAAGTGGACAGATAAAAACACTACACCTATACCTACTCCTACTGCACAAAAGAAAGGTCTTAAATAAGTTGTTTGATATGAAATTTTATCTCTGGGTTGAGGCAAATTAGTGCCTTCTATCCACATGGGCAATGGAGTCAAAAATTAAGAATTATGTGTGTTTCCTTCTCTACTTTTATTCAAGTTTTTAGGCACTTTGTAGAATGGAATCTTATGACTGGCATATAATTTCATTTACTTATGACTTGCATAAATAAGGATGGAATGTTTTCTTACCAAATTCTACTTCAACAATCCAAAAGAAATCCTAAGTCATAGTGACTTACTTGAAGGAATTTAATTTTGACTTGCAGACACCAGCAAATAAAAATCACACAAATTGGGAAAATGCACCTTGATAAAACACACATATGCTTGATACATTGACTTAAATGGTCAGAGGAATTCAAGTTGGAGACAACTAGATAAGAAATATAATTGATTATAACACAACAACTGAACACAGTAAAGGTTTCATCGATTCAAAAATAATTCATCCATTGCTCTACTTCAAAAAAGGTCTGTCATTATTTACATTCCTAGTTCCATTTTCTAGAAAAATCTAACTACTGATCCTACTGCTCCCTCTTGCAACTAATTTTACAAAGTATTTATACAATAAATCTTAAGGGTCATGACCCTTCATTTTCTATTTCAACCGCTTATATTCTCTGATAGAAAATAAAAATATTTGATTAAGTTGCCTTATCGACAAATCAAATATTTTAAACCATAGTTATGTCTTTGATTTTTCACTTTATGCACTGCAGCCTTTATTTCGCTCCATCCACTCCTTTACTTTTATTTCCTCGTGACTTTATTATTCCATTTACCACTCCACCACGGCTATCCCTTTATCTCCCCGTGGTATCACGGGGCTCTGACTTTGACTGGTCCATCATTCCATTCTACCGCTCAACTGTAGACTTCACTTTCTTACCCTGCGGTATCGTGGTGATAGACTATTCCTCACCGCTGCTTCCTTGTTGCTTCTATCCACCACGCTACCGCGGTCACTGACTTGACTACCAGCGGTACCATGACATACATCTTATGCTTGCTCTCTACTGCTACCGCATCATTGTGGTCACCATTCTGCCTAGCAGTAGTATTGCAGTAACCGCTACCCATTCGCCACTCATCGCTCACCGCGGTACCACAGTCAGTGTGTTGACTGTGCACGGTGTAGCGGTAACTACTTTGCCTACCGTCGTGCCGTCTGCTAACTGTTACCTCTGATTGTTACCATGCCACTGCGGTTGGTCTGATGGCTATTTGCAGTGTAGTGCTGGCAGTTATATTGACACTGTTGAATTGTCACTGCTATACCATGAGCCACTTTGCAAATGGCCGCAGTAAAGCTGTGAAAGCCACGAAAGGTAGACAAACGAAGGTAAAAGGATACTTTAACATTATGAACGAGAAATGAATTATTTCTTGAAAATATTAGGAGAATGGATTTTAATGGGGGTAACATTTAAGAGATATATATGCTAAAAATAAGGCAACGATGCAAGGGTAAAAGCCATTCGTAGCATTGCAAAGGGCAGTAAATGATTTTTTATAAGAAAGATAATGAAATAATGGGTTCAAATGGGTAAAACCCCTTAGAAGTTTTTATGAAAATTTTGGTTCTAACAGTGGCTCCTATTGGAGATGAGAGATTTTGCAAATCATTGCAAGAATCCAAAATATGTACTGGGAGAGCAGACCAAGCGAAGGAAATGAAAATTTAAGGCCATGGAATATGGAGGGATTGAATCAGAGCAGAGATGGAAAATGGAGCAAAATGGAGAACTGGAAAAGTCTATACTACTGTACATGGAAATTTTTTTTTGTTAACAACAAGGGCACCTCTGGGAATATCCATGTACTGGAAAACCCAGACCCTTTAAAAATTCTAAAACTACCGTGCATGGAAAAGAATGTTTAAAGAGGTTTGTTAGGGATTGTCCATGCACTGGCAATCCTTAATCCTCTGTATCTTCTATGGTTCAAAAATAAAACCATACCCCAAAAGAAGAACCTGCACTTTCCTCTATTATAGACCTTATTTTGTTTAGAGCTCATCAAGTTTATTTTAAAAATTTCCATTCCATCTGCCTTGTTACATGCACTGCCATTGAAAACCTTCAAGAAATCATTATTGTTCAATTAGAATCTTACTTATTTCACCACTCTTCATTTCATCATTCTTATTATCAAATGAAAAGTCTTTATTACCTTCAGCACACAAGGTGTATCCATATTCAATAAAACATTCATAGGCTTGCTTTTTATCATATGTTGTTGAATGATCCAGTAGATATAATGGGACCTAAAAATTTGAATGCTTCACATGGGAATCTATAAATTCAATCTCATCAATATCTTTTGAGACAACTAAATCAACAATATTTTCCATTTCTCTTCTATTACCAGTGTGCATTGACACATACATTTGATCCATACAGTCATCCTCACACATACTTGAATCAACAAATGTTGAACACTCATCGTCATGCAAACCAACATCTTTCTCTTGGAGGCAAAAATAATTTAAATCACATACCTCCTCTTGGACACAAATAGATTCATGATCAGCTTCAAAAATTTCATCACTGTGAGAGATGGACATGGAACCATTTGAATAATTACACACAGTACCTTCACTGCCAAAGCATATATAGGTTGGAACCAAAACTCTGGAATCATCTTTATGTGCGTACTTCTGGTATTCAAGGGTCAACAAATCTGAAACTTGCTCACTGCTGAGTGAATAGGTCTCTGCTTCCATATCTTCTACCATGTCTCCAACCTCTTCTTGATCTTCATAAGGACTGCAACAATCATCCTATTATAGATCAACATCCATAACTTCATCCTCGCAATTTGAGTATTCAATGGATCCCTCATAACATACACTATCACAATCTATTATGTAGGAGATATCTTCTATATCTTCATCCTCCTCATGCATGTTGTTACAGGAATTATTTTGACTTTCCCATGTCTCATCTTCTAGCTGTGTTGCTTGATTGGTTTCTCCATACTCATCAGTGATTTCACCATTTTTATGCCTTTTCTCATCTATGATGCAAATTAACTTATTCATTTGGTCTAGAGTAATTGGCTTCAATGACTTAGGCCAATGAATGGAGTTAGGCTCATATACCCTCATGAACTACTCAATGTAGTGTAATTCATACTTATTAGGAAAGGAACTAATACATATTTGTATATAGGCATCTTCCATTCTATTGAAAAAAGCACATCCCCATTCTCCTTCATGTCTCCTTATATCAAAAAATGAATCTATGGGGGAAATTCCACATTCTGATTTTGTGATGGAGTCTTGGCTTTGAGTATGTGCATATTCATCCTCTTTCTCCTCAAGCTGCTGATTCTGACATGTATTTTCAAGAGAGTCTATGTTTGTTTTCATTGATTGATCAATTCTACCATTGATATGATTGCCACCATCCTCATACATCTCCTTATCAATGATATCAATTAGCACATCTACTTGGTCAAAAGTGATTGGTTTTACTGACCCAGGCCAATGAATTGAATCAAGCCAACATACTTTCATGAACTGCTCAATAATCATGGATGTCTTGGTCCTATGACTAATAGGTATTTGCACATAGATATTCACCATTTTGTTGAAGAGAGAGCGTCTAGATTCCCTTTTGTGTCTCTTTATGCCAGAATTTTTTTTTAGAAGACGTTGGCTTATCTTTTGAAGACGGATAGCAGGTTCCACATCAAGTACAAATTGATGATAATAAATATAAGTTGGATTGTGGTGTGTAAGGTATTGAGGTGGGTCGGTTGGGAAAAAAATGCCTTTTATACTTTGAAGACATCCCATTTTGATTAGAAATTGTATTGTTCCAAGTATTCTTCATCGGGTTTTTTATCAGAGTCACCACTCAGTTTCTTAGAAGTGAGAAAATGAAATTGTTCTTGATTCACCCAACGGAGTCAATTTTCATTAAAATTCTTAACTATTAATTTCTCTTCAATGACTCTATATGGAAAGGCTGCCTGCCACCAGACTTTTCTCAAGTTACTCCCCAACAGAGTCGCCAAACTATTGGGTCTCAAAAATGCAGGTTTGAACCATGAGAGGTTTCCAAGCTCTCACAATGTTTTTGGCCAACGTACAAGGCCAATTGATGCAATTGAACCTTCTTCTCTTTAGGTTCTTCCAGACCAAGGCGGGTGAAACTATATGAATGATGCAGATTGAAATGTATTTCCTATTTAAACTATCTACCCATAATGGCAAATGGAAGTGGACAGATATAAACACTACACCTATACCTACTCCTACTGCACAAAAGAAAGGTTTTGAATAAGTTGTTTGATATAAAATTTTATCTCTGGGTTGAGGTAGATCAGTGCCTTCTATCCACATGGGCAATGGAGTCAAAAATTAAGAATTATGTGTGTTTTGATCTCTGGTTTAATTCAAGTTTTTAGGCACTTTGTAGAATGAAATCTTATGACTGACATATAATTTCATTTATTTATGACTTGCATAAATAAGGTTAGAATTTTTTCTTACCAAATTCTACTTCAACAATCCAAAAGAAATCCTAAGTCACTATGACTTACTTGAAGGAATTTAATTTTGACTTACAGACACTAGCAAATAAAAATCACACAAAGTCGGAAAATGCACCTTGATAAATCACACATATGGTTGATACATTGAATTAAATGGTCAGAGGACTTCAAGTTGGAGAAAAATAGATAATAAATATAATTGATTATAACACAACAAACAAACACAGTAAAGGTTTCACCAACTCAAACATAATTCATCCATTGCTCTACTTCAAAAAAGGTCTGTCATTATTTACATTCCTAGTTCCATTTTTTGGAAAAATCTAACTATTGTTCCTACTGCTCCCTCTTGCAACTGATTTTACAAAGTATTTATACAATAAATATCAAGGGTCATGACCCTTCATTTTCTATTTCAACTGCTTACATTCTTGGATAGAAAATAAAAATATTTGACTAAGTTGCCTTATCGACAAATCAAATATTTTAAACCATAGTTATGTCTTTGATTTTTCACTTTATGCATCGCCGCCTTTATTTTGCTCTATCCGTTCCATTACTTTTATTTCCCTGTGACTTTATTATTCCATTTACCGCTCCACCACGGCTATCCCTTTATCTCCCCACGGTATCATGGGGTTCTGACTTTGACTAGTCCAGCGTTCCCTTCTACCGCTCAATCACAGCCTTCACTTTCTTACCCCACAGTATCATAGTGACTGATTGTTCCTCGTCGTTGCTTCCCTATCACTTCTATCCACCACGCTACCGCAGTCGCTAACTTGATTGCCAGTGGTACCGCGATAGAGATCTTATGCCAGCTCTCTACCACTACCACATCACCACGGTCACTGTTCTGCCCAGTTGCGGTATCACAGTAACTGCTACCCGTTCACCACTCACCGCTCACCATGGCACCGTGGTCACTGTGTTGACCGCATGCAGTGTAGTGATAATTGCTTTGCCTGCCACCCTACCGTCTACTAATCGTTACCTCTGACTGTTTCCACACCACCGTGGTTGGTCTAATGACTGTTCATGGTGTAGCAGTGGCAGTTATATTGATAGTGTTGAACCATCACTGCAATACCATTTGCCACTTTGCAAAAGGCCGCGGTAAAGCTGTGAAAGCCATGAAAGGTAGAAAAACAACGGTAAAAGGATACTTTAACATTATGAACGGGAAATGAATTATTTCATGAAAATAGTAGGAGAATGGATTTTAATGGGGGTAACATGTAAGAGCTATATAGGCTCAAAATAAGGCAACGATGCAAGGGTGAAAGCCATTCGTAGCATTGCAAAGGGTAGTAAATGATTTTTTGTAAGAAAGATAATGAAATAATGGGTTCAAATGGGTTAAACCCCTTAGAATTTTTTATGAAAATTTTGGTTCTAACAGGCATCATAAATAATTTTTTAGACTTCCTTGTAGATACAGGTTTAGGATAATTAGCAAGCATGGCGATTTTGACATAATCATAAACATAAAACCTCTATCCTCTGTCTTAATTTCTTCTTTTCTTGTCTTAGGTATTCTTTAGATGTCTAAGAATTTGGAAAATTTTGATAGTTTTAATCATCTAGGTTGGTTGTGCATGACTTTCTCTACAAAAACCATGTGTTAGAAATTTTCAGGAAAAATTACCTCGAAGCTTCAAATCTCGAAGCTTTTCTTTTCTCAACTGAAATCAATTTGAATGGTGGAGTAAAAGACAATATTTTTCAAAACAGAGGATTTGGGTTTGCTTGAAAACATCTTCTGCACAAAACCCATGTTCCAGATTTTTTTTCGAAAAAATCTGCTCTCGCAACCCTTGCTACCCCCAGTTGCTTTTTCAGAAAAGTCTTTGCATGTCAAGCTAAACAACATTTTTTCAAATTTCTGATGTTGTGGGTTTTCTTAAAATCATTTTCTGCACAAAACCCACGTGTCAGAATTTCTTGTGAAAATTGCCCTCTGACAAGCTATTTTTAGCCTCATCAGGAGTGATTTTTGACTTTCCTAAAAAAGTTGTCAGAACATAGTCCTGTTTATAGTCAACATGTGAGTTTTTAATAATGCAATACACACAAAATGAATAATTCATAATACATCAGAATGGCTGACATAAAATTGCATAAGGTTCTTCCAGAGGTCATTTTGGATCCGAAAAAGATAACTTAAACAATACTTCAAAACATCGAAAGGTCCGGGTTGTCAGAGGTAGCTTCTATCCCCATTTTAGCTCAATGCATAGAATTCATGATGTCTTGTATCAAGCATTACAATTCTACTGCCCGTGAAGTTTAGTTAGTGGATTGATGGGTGATTTGTAGTCTTAAGGCCCGAGATATTGATAAATGTTTTGGTGTTCCTCAGCATCCAAATAGTTTGGTCATTACATGGTTCAGTGTGAGAGAGAATTTAATGTTGATAAGGACATGTGTCAGAACAAAATGGCAAAAAGGTGGTTAAAAGAAAATAAAGTTAAATTGCCACACAATGTCGATTGTGGAGAGTTCAAAGACGAGTACGTGATTTTGATAACTCTTCTTAATCATGTCTCTGGTCATTCAGATGCAGACAAATTCTATCCTTGGATGCATTATATCATTGCTCAGATTGTTTATAGGAAAGTGTATTATGTCTAGGCTTCTTTGATCAGTGACATCATTCACAAACAAATTACTAGATTCCTAGTTGCCCATGATTTTCATATGTGTTCTTATCTCGTATACTTGATTGCATATCAGAATTAGTTTAGAGGTATGAACACCAAGAGTGTTCTCAGTGTGTAGAAAGTTTATCAATACTACGATCAACTTAAGCTCATAGCTTCTGAGCAGAATTTTAAGCGTGTGCAGGAAGCATTCTTGATATACACAATGAGAGACCTAGATAGGGATTCACACGTTCGTATTTCAGCAGTTGCTCGAGAGGCAATGACAGAATGGGAAGACTAGTTCATTCGGTTCCCTACATATACTTACATCCGTGTCTACGATTACAAAGGAAATATAGACATGCTACCACATTATCCTTCGGAGAAGACAATGTTCATGGAGTTTCTAACATAATTATCTGAAGTCCATTCACAATTGTGTAACAAGTGCAAGCCGATAGCCAGTTTCCCTTTGCAGATGGGAATCTATAGATGTAAAATAGCAATTGATGCCAAGATTGCAGGTTAGGAGTTAGAGAACCTCAAGCTCAAGTACCTTTTTGATGCACGGTCATATGACCCTTGGGGTTATTATTCAATGCATCTCAAAGGTCGCCCTCATCACAAGCCTACTATGGAGGACTACTGGGTCAGTTGAGAGGATGAGTTTGAGGTGTGACGATGCAGTTACAGTAGGTTCACTCTCTCATAGATTTCCCTTTACATGTTAGAGGATGTTAAAGGGTTGTTAGATGATGATGGGGATATACTTCCTTAATTCTTCAGAGCAGGTTGATACATAGCCACTTGCAGTTGTTTATTGGTACACCTAGGAGTATTCATCTATGGAAGAGAGAACAGGTAGAGCTATTCAGAATAGAATACTCTACTTAGAAAGCAAGAAAATAAGGAGGGAAGTCATGCCAAGCACAAAGCCACCTTTGGTGGAATCTACATTGCCATCCTCGTCAAAACCTAAACAAAAGAAAAGGAGTAACCCTCCTAAAAGAAGCAAAGTGTCTGATAAATCAAAAGGGAAGGCACTTGTTACAAAAACACAGGTGGAGGTAGCAACAAATATAGTTTAGAGCATGCTAGAGCTAGAGGTACAACCTCCTTTTCCATCACCAACACCACAACAACTCCCAATTCCAATTCACATTGATTTGGACTTGGACTTGCCACTGTATAGCCATACTTCTACTCTTTTTGCCTCATTTGCACCTCCTATGACTAGGACCAATCCATCTAGTGAGATTAGTCGAGACTCGTCTTGGCTTGAGAGTTAGCTGGGTAGGAAGAGGAGGCAACTGTCATACATACTTGACCACTTAGACTTTGATCACATCTACCAGGATCCATTAGATAAGAGGATTAAGAAACAAGTTCATGTAGAGAGGAACACTGAGAAAGAGATCATTTTAGAGACTACAGTACCTCCACTAGACAATAATTTGGATGAGTTGGAAGTTGTGGACTTTGAGGTTATCAAGGTTAACCTTGGCATGAGCACACACCAAATAGAGGTTGATTTTATTCAAGTTGCAATTGACAACATAATGGATAGAGTGGAAAAAGACAAAGAAGACAAGGCAACCCTCAAGGCTGAAAACCAACAACTTCATCAATACATCTCTAATCTCATCCATAGACCCGAGAATGTCATCGCTTCAGTCCCATAGATGAAAGAGCCACCAGAAGAGCAGGGTCAGATCAATTATATGGTTGTGTACAAGAAGCACATGATGGATTGGGAAGAGGATTTCATCACTAAGGGACACTTTGTACTTGCATAACTATTTCACTTGAGATACAATTCCCACGAACTCCATTTGCAAATTCAGGATTCAGAGCACGGCTTGGCAGTTGACAAACCTAGGGATGAAATCTTGATTGTTCACCTAGGGATGACATATAAATCAGTCATTGACAAAGAAGATAGAGAAGCTATTTTTGATTGGAGAACACAATTAATCTTCAAGGAAAAAATACAAGAAACAATGACTTCAAAGTTGGTAGTGAGTAGAGAGCATGTGACTACTGCACTTCATTATGTGAGAAATTTTGTGTCACAAGTTTCTTGTTGATATCAACATGAGGGTGGTGAGTATGTTGATCTTGGAGACATTTAGTTAGAATTGAAAACACTCATCCATGGTATTTTTAGTGGAGACTCTATTGGTGGTAAGTTAGATCACCTTATAGTCATGTCACCATTGTTCGATGAGGTAGTCATAAGAAGATGTGAGCTTCAGAGAAAAATCATAGGTTGTGAGGATATGCTACGCAAACATCATGTACTATGAAAGAGTATCAATTCCCCAGATGGTGATGCAGTCAATAACCTCATGGAGGGGTTAGTTGCTCGAGATGAGGGCCAATGAACCCCAGTTCAGGGTGTCCCACCTTTTCCAAGATAGACATTAGACAGAGGAGTTAAAATCGATGCTTCTTTCTAAGTTAACTCATTGTTCCACAATGCATGATATGTCTTTCTTGGAAACATCTTTATTTAGTTGGATTTATTAGTTAGTTTTCATTTCAATAAGGATGTGCATGTTGCACATGTCCATTATGTTGAGTCCTGTTTCAGTTAACTGATGGTATCTTTCTAGTTAACGATGTAGTTTATTTTCCTTAGATTAGGAATAAAGATCTTGCATTCTTGCGAGAGTCTAGTTGACTCAAGGTCATTTTAGGGTTGCCTACACCTTTGATTTCTATAAATAAGAGCTTTCAGCTCATTTGTAAATAACCTTTGCACACGATAGAAATATATGTTGAGCCTATCTTGCCTATAATATTGTTATTTTGTATTTTTCATGACTGATTACTATATTAATGAATAGTTGTGCCACTTTTCCTTCATGTTATTACTATGGTGTTTGTTCAAATCTTAGTCAAATGGGGTTACTAGTTTGATCATTTATTGTATGCGTGTCTCATCTATGCAATTTACCGTCCTAGTTGCTTACCTTATTTTATGTTAATAATAGTCCTATTCAGATGAGAAAATTGATGAGCCACCTTGCCCTCCTATTGCAAATCTATACTCAAAGCTTATCCTTTGATGTGTGTGTCAATAAACCTATTTAGCCAATCAAATAGTTGAGCCACCTTGCCCTCATGTTGTGAATCTATACTTAGTTTATCATATATATGTTTGTTTCTAATAAACTTCTTCCCAACCAAGAAAATAGTTGAGCCACCTTGCCTTCACGTTGTGAATCTCCATATGAAGTTTATCATATAATCACATTCCTGCTCCTTTTCCTCATGCTTTATTTTCTTGAGGATATTGGATAGTTTAAAGCTTTTAGTTTTTAATTGTAGTTAAGACCTACAAAACCAGAGAAAATCCTTAGTTGCAATGTCCTTGGTTTTCTTAACCTTGTGCCTCTTTGAGTTGAGTCAAAAATATAGGATTTAGATAATTTAATTTTAGAATGCATATCAACAAAAGAGGGAGCTTCCCCTCCTAATTTGAAGAGAGGTCATTACACACTGTGTATATTTTTTTGTACCAACTCACACTCCAGAGGTGCTAATTGTTATGCCAAAACAATGTTCAGAAATTAAAATGTATTAATTTTTAAATCATAAATTTTATATATGTATTTAATACTTTTAATTTATGAATTTCAAAAAGTATTTTAAAATATATATTTTTACTTTTATATTTTCTCTTTTTAATTGTAAATTGTATTTAAAAAAATTAATTTTAATAACCCATTAAATTAGTTATGAAGATTCAGTTGTCACATTTCAAAAAAATTAAAGTAATAAGGCCTATAAAGCAATGAAAAATGTGAAAGGTGACAAGATGTAATACAAAAAGTGTGAAAATTACATCAATAGAATTACAAGTAAAAGCAAATAAGTGACACATATGTAACAAGCCAAAACAATGCAATAACATGTAGCCAAGTATAAATTATGAGAGAGTACATGCAATCAAAGATAAATGTGACTAGTTAGAAGTGACTAAGGAGATGTTAATAATGAAACTTAATATGAATCAAAACAAGCTTTACCAAATTCAATGAGAATTAGAGACATGTTATAAGATCGAACAAAATGGAGTAGGTTCCTTAAGGGATTTAAGAATCAAAAGTTTTCCAAGTTTTCCTATACTTCTTAATATATGTTGTAGCCTAAACTAAGAATAATAGTTGTTGAAGATGAAAGAAATACAAAGCATGAAAAAAAAAACATTCAAATACAAAAAATGAAACCTTTTACCTTGTTTACCTTTTTTCCTCCAATTGAGTGGAAGTGGAGCGCACCTAATGATCCACTTGATGAGGCATTTTCAATGTATGATGGTGGAATGTGGTTTCTTATTAAACCAAGAACATGATGTTGGGATTAGGATAGATGAAGAAAATCGTAATTAAAGGATAGGATATGGGAAGATGATTATGAAAATGGGTATGGTGAAAGTGGATGATCAAATGAGATGAGAGGACTCCAATTTATAGATTTTCCAAGAGGGAAATGGAGGGAAAAAATGCATAAGTTAATGGAGGGCTAGGATTTGAGGAGGATGGAGGCATGTTTTGAAGTCACATGTTCATGTGACAAGTGTTGTGGGATGTAAGAGATAGGAATACCCACACATGTGTAATGAAGATGGAATTTGTGAGAGATATGCTCACACATGCATGAGAAAATGAGTGGGGATAAGTCAAAATATCAAGGGATGAGGTGGAAGCTTAGGGGGATTTCAAGATATCATGTTCAAACATGTGTATGAGAAAAGTCTGGATAAGGTTAGCATGCTCACACATGTTTGAGAAGGGAGTGGGATAAGGTGGCATTCTCACACATGTGGGAGCATAGGGAGAGTGGGGACACATGTTAGAAGAAAAGTTTAGCATTTAATCCATGTAGATGGATTTAATGGCTAGGATTAAATGGGAAAGAATCAATGAAGATGTAAATTTAAATATTAGAGGAAATGATAATAAGAGTTAATTAGTCTTAATTAATTATCTAATCATGGATTAATTAATTTATATTAGTTTCATGTAACAATAGATCACTAACCCCTTTGGCAACTTGTTTGACTTTAGATGTAGAATTTGATCACCGAACTACTATTATAAATTTTGTTGGTTACTAACTACAAACTCAACTTCTTCAATCAAAAAATTGACATTTTTCTCATCACTGTCAAATATTTTCTAGTGCACATCATTATAATGGGTTGATGGCCTTACAACTAGCTTTACATATTGTTGTACCTTACTATTTTTTATTTATTTTGGAATGTCATACTCAACACCTATAGCAACTAGCTTAATGGCATGTTTATTTTGATTTGTTAGAATAGAAAATAGGTTAAAGGCATCAAATTATTCAATAATATCCCAAAATATATGCTTATATGACTTAATTAAATCATTCCTAGTCATATGAATACCTCCCAACTGACTTACAATCAATTTTTTGTACATAAACATTTGTGAGTAACCAATCCCTCTTTTTCTTTACCATTCCAAGCCATAGATGAGAGCTTCATATTCACTAGTGTTGTTAGTATGACTGAAACAAAATCTATATGTTGAGTAATACCTCTCACTTTGAGGATAAAAAAGAATACCACCTCCACCTACACCCTTTTTATTCATGACCCATAAAATTACAACTACCACACTTAATTAGAATGTTGTTTGCATTGTTGTTCCTCTCTTTTCACAATGTTAGGAATCATAGAACCTTTCTCACATGCATCATATACACCTAAAAACACTTCTTCCAATTTTTATTTGAATTATCTTCATTATATTCAACTTCTGACTCATCCAATAATATATTGAAGGCATGTCATCCACTTGAGTACTATGTTCTTTTATAGAAGATTGCCCATCATGGTAAAAAATGGTACAAAATTAGCATTAACTCAACTTGGCATATATGGTTCAATGTCATGTCCTTATCTATGGGTTATGATTATATGGTCACTTTGGCACCATATCTTGTTCTAAAAAGCATGTGAGACCAATTTGAAGATAGATAACCACCTATTTATATAGTGAAGTCCTTATATAGGCATAAAGTGGAGTATGGTGGAACCTCTATGACACAAATTTATTGTGGTATGAAGAGTTTTGACCATGCATGCAAGGAAAGACTCAAGCCTTTTATGGATCCAACTATGTCCATAGCTATACCATCTAGCTATACTACCTCTTTTTCTAATGGCTAGTATTCTATACCCAACATCAACAATTTGTTTAGGCATCACAAAACTACTCATAGGTCTATGTTTATCATGTAGTTATGGACCAAGTGATCTCAAATGGTTAAGGAGACATAAAAAGGGGTTGGTTTGATCTCTTTATTTTTTTTCCCAACACTAGTTTTAGGTGTAATTGTGAGTACTCCGTTGGGTTGGTCTTTGGATGACTCATTTGACACTTAAATTAGACAAAGTAGATTGGAGGTTTTTTTAATCCAAAATAGTTAGTGAATCCCATATAAATATAGATAAACTATCCTCTTCATATGTTAAAGAATATTAAATGGGATAACAGTAACTTTTGGTTGACTCTTTGTGATATAAATTTCTCCTTGAAACGGTGCTTGTTGGGCTTGATTCCTAGGGTGCTCTTTTCTTGTCATAGGTTGATTCCTTTGAAGTACTTGCATATTGGAGGATGGTGATGGACCAAAAACAATTTGATTCACTTGGATAGCTGGAAAAGGTGCTTATCATCTAGTTTCCCCAAGTCTACAAATTTTTTATTGCTTCTAGTGTTAGTTGCAACTAAAGGATAGGTTTGATTTACCCCACAAAATTCCTCACCTTGCCAATTTAGAAGTGTTATCTCATTTTGATGATCTCATTGTTGTTGTGTAGGTGTTTCATGAGACATATTTTAATGCAATTTTGGGTTATTTTACACCATTATAGCCTGATTAATCACCCCATTTAAACATGTAGCTTGGTTATGTGGTTTATTGCATGGGAAACACTATTCCAAGCCTTGTTCCAAGTTGTTTTGAACTGGTACCAACTCCCTTGAAGCACTTGCAATGTTGGGATTATAGGCTTGGAAAGGTCTAGCATTAATTACCTTCCTTTGTCCTTGATTGTTTTGATTGTTTGCACTTTATGGAAGTCTATTGAGTTGATCTTGTTGGTGTTAAGTTTGAAAAGAAGCCTGATATGTGTAGGGTAAAAGTGGAATGGATAATTAACAATGAATTCAATCAATAAGTTGTGCCATTGCTATGAAATCAATCACAAGATGTTAGAAAAACCAAATCAAACATATGAAATCACAAAAATAAACAATCTTGCCATCCCATTGTAGATTAACTTGTGTTGTTCAAAATTTTGGATTACTTCAACACAAAGCCTCCATGATAACTTGCAAAAGCTTGATGTGTGATGACCTAGTTACTATGATAAATTCTCTTAATTTCTTAAGATGAATGCTCAAATGGACTTGACTTAGCTATGAAAATTTCTAGGTGATGAATGTGTAGGATGAAGGGAGATTTTTTAGATTTTAGAAAATTAGATCAACAATCTAGATTAAGAAGTGCCAATTTGAGATCAAAGGCTAGGAATAAATGAGAGGAATTGATTGCTGAATTAACTGACTGCAACTAATTGCATGATTCTAGTTAACTAGTTGTGTGATATATTGATTGAAGTGTTAAGTCAATTGATTGATTAGAAGACTCCAAGTGAGTGGGATTTAAGAGAATTGATTGATCAGAAGAGTGGTCAATCAATATTAGTTGACTAAGAAAGAGTGTTTGTTAAGATTTGAGGGAATAATGCATGGTATAATTAATTAATTGTTGGAGGAACATGCAATATAAGATTGAGAAAGAAGATGAGTTTGCTTTTTGCATGATAAGATAATTAATTAAAGTAATTAATTATTGAATATGCAAGATAAGTAAAATAAATAAAATATTTTTTTCCCTTTTTTTAGAGAAGAGATAAAATTAGATAAATTAAATAGTTGAAAATATTACTTAATTTAGGAGATGGTGTAGGAATAATAAAATAATTAAAGTAATTATCTAATCATAGAGAAAAAAGGAAAATGAATAATTAAATAACTATTTAATTATAGAAGTGAATGATAAATAATTAAATAAATAAAATTTATTTAATTAAATTAGAAGATAAAAAATAATTAGTGACATAATTTAAATAAATAAAATTTATTTAATTATGTGGAAGATAACTCAGAGTGTTTGTGAGTTAACTAGTTGCATGAGAACTGAAGTGAAAGAAAGTGTTAGAAGATAAATTTAGATTTGCATGAGGATAATAATTTTAAATTAATTATTTGAGGAATATGCAAATGGGAAATAAATAAATAAATAATTTTATTTATTTATTCATGATGAATGGATAATGTTGAGAGAAGATGGATAATTAAATAAATAAAGTAATTACTTAATTTAGGAAGTGTGAATGTGGAGAATTAAATAACTAAAGCAATTATTTAACTCATCAAGAGGAATAAAGAATTAAAGATATAATTAAATGAATAAGATTTATTTAATTAATCAAGAAGAATAAAGAATTAAGATATAATTAAATAAATAGGATTTATTCAGCTAATAAATATGAATAAAGAATTAAGATATAATTAAATAACATAAAGTTATTTAATTAATAGTGGAAATATGATTTTAGACATCAATTAAATAATTGAACATTATTTAATCATTAGGGAAAGATGAATATTAGTGTTAAAATACTAGTTCCCAGGCTAGTACAAATTCAAGTATCTACAATATGATCTATAATTTTTAATTTGTTGCTTGTTTAAGTTAACCAACTCATTACCAAAGATTTGCAAACGACAAGTTTTATCTCCTATAACTCAATAGATTTAACTATATCGAATGTCAGGTTTTTCTATTAGTAGCTAGGAGAGGAGCAATGGAAGGCACTTGTAAAGGGATATGTGATTGCACTTTAGGGAAGAAATGCATAGGAGGTATTGGGGAAATTTTACCAGCTTGAATGAGACTATTTTCTACCCTTATTGCTATGTCAAAATCAACTAGAAGTGTCCTCCCTTTTGGATGTTGTTATTGTATTTCTGATATGTGGTTGTCATTTATGTCAACACTATTAGCATTAATGTCTTTAAGATTGTATATGTCCAGGATATTGAGAAAATTGTAATAAAATATGTTACAGGTTGTCTGTGAAGCAGTGAAGATCAATATGGAGGAAAGTTCAGTATGCTGATAATTAGATGTCACAAATTAAAGGGTTTGTTCTCAAGCCTATCTAGTTTCTACTCTAAAAGTTTCAGAGGTGTGCATGGAGATTTGAGAAAGTTATAAGTTTCTATGTTATGACAACTATTATGTTACTGCAAATGGTGTTCATGTAAGAAGATAATGTGATTCTGATAATATGAGTTGTGTATATTACTGAAGTGTTCATGGAAATTTCAAGATCATATTCTATCTATGTTGCATGTCCACATTGATCATTGTGCTTGTGATCTGATATTTTCTCTTGAGTGTTCATGTTTTCCATCTTCATGACCGACAAGCTATTTGAAACGTGTTGTGGATCTTTGAGGAAGAATCTTTGAAAGTGTTTTATGTTCGAGGACATTGTTTTGGGTCTCTACTATGTTGTGGTTGACTTTGGTTGATGCACATTGATAATATTTATTGTTTTGGGTGAACATTTTGCATTCATTCTATTATTGTGTTGAAGTCGATATAAAGAAATATAATTTCTTGTTGCAGATATATATAAGCGATTGTTTATCTCATTTGAGACATGTATGAAGCGAAGTGTGCGAGTGCTATGTGCAAAAAAGGTTTAGATCATTTGAAGGTAGAGCAAAGTGTGAAGAAGAGTGAAAGAAAGTGAAGAAGTGTTCATGTGCTTAACCAAAACTATACATAGGCATTAGTAGATGCTACTTTCTTAGTTCAAATTCTTCAAATGGATTTAATCTGAATATTTTATGTAAGACAATGAGTCTTCCTTTGAGCAATGAGCTCTAGGTAGTACACCTAAATGCATGTGCATTCCTCTTATATTCTTCTTATACTTTTAACAGGGTATAACTTGTGGATTAACCTCCACCATGTTTTTCCCCTAACAGGGTTTCCACACAAAAATCTTGGTGTTATATATGTTTCTAATGTGTTGTTGATTCATGCTTTCACTGTTATTAATCAAATCAAAGATTAAAGGTTAATAAGTTTAATAAGTTTGAAATTATGAGACAACTAATTCACCCTCCTCTTAGTTTTCTACCCTTGTGTTGCCAACAATTGGTATCAAAGCAGGTTCCTTGGAAGAAGTTTAACAACTTGAGAAATACAAGAAGGATAGTCTAAGATTTGATGGAACAAACTATTCTCTATGGAAGACTAGAATGGAGTGTCATCTACGATGCATTGGCGAATCCTACTGGCACATTAAATGCAATAGGTATGTTATTCCTCTAAATTATCCTACTACTACTGCTGAGATTAGGGATGTTGAATATAACATCAGGGCTAAGGAAGCATTGTTGAGTGCTTTGACTGATTCTAAGATGACAAATGTTATGGATCTGAGAACTACTTATGAGATCTGGAAAAAATGGAAACTTTATATGAAGGTGATGCTAATGTGAAGATGGACAAGCTATAGTGTCTAAAAGAAAAATATGAACTATTGAAGATGCATAATGATGAAAATATTGCTAATTTCTTGCAAAGAGTGAATGAACTTGTGTGTAGTATCAGATGTGTTGGTGGACAGGTGGATAAATCATAGATTGTTGCTAAAGTTCTTAGATCTTTTCCTGATGCATACAAAATCAAAGTTGCAGCCATTGAGGAGCTATGAACTATGACAAACATAACTAGAGATATGTTGGTTGGTAAACTTACTACTTTTGAGTTGAGTGAATTCGGTGATTCCCTTCCTAAGATAAAATGTGCATTTAAAGCTACTACTTCTAAGAGAGACAAGCGGAGAAGTCAAGACCTGACAAGCCTAAATTTCAAAAGAAGTGTTACTATGCTGCTAATGAAGGTGTGACAAATGATGAATTTGACAAAGGGAATGCAAGTGAAGATGAGTTTGTGTTTATTTCTATCAAAGAAAATAATTTTGTGTCTACTGAATCTGCTAGTTGTACAAATGAGGAAGCTCTAGCTTCTTGAGTTGAAGAAAAATATGAATGGGTAATTGACAGTGGATACTCACATCACATGACAAGTGATAAAAGTAAATTTGTAAGCCTGGAGAAGTATGATGGTCGTGTTGTAAGATTTGGTGATAACAATGGTGGTATAATATGTGGTAGAGGATGTATTTCTTTTGATGGTAAGAATAATACTGATGATGTTCTTTATGTTGAAGGTTTGAAGCAAAATATTTTGAGTGTTGGACAGATGGTTGATAAGGGATATAATCTTCAATTCAAAGATGGAAAGTGTAGCATAATAGGAATTTCTAGAAATGTGATTGCTTCAGGTACTAAAACAAAAGGTAACATCTTTCATTTGAATGCTGGTAGTAAAAGTTTTTTGATTGCTCAAGTTGATGAAAGTTGGTTGTGGCATAGAAGAATGTGTCATGTAAAATTCAAAAATATTATCAAGATAAGTTCCTCATAGGCTGTGAGAGATCTTCCTAAATTTTTCAAGCCTACTAATACAATATGCAAAGAATGTTAGCTGTGAAAACAAACTATAATTTCATTTCACAACAAACAAAATTGTTCAAACAAATTGTTGGAGCTTGTGCATACTGACTTGTGTGGTCCTACTAGAATCAAAAGTGTACAAGGTTATAGGTACTTCATGTTGCTTATTAATGATTACTCTAGGATGATGTGGGTTACTTTCTTAAGGGAGAAATCTGAAGCTCTAGAAAAGTTCAAGATCTTTAAGGCTAAGGTTGAGACAAAGAAAGGTCTGAATATTAAGTGTCTGAGATCAGATATAGGTGGTGAATTTACTTCTAGTGAGTTTAATTGTTTTTGTGAAGAACATGGGATAAAAAGATAATTATCTGCACCGTGGACCCCTCAACAAAATGAAGTTGTGGAAGGGAAGAGCAGTACAGTTCAAGATGCTACTAGAACTATGATGTTGGAAGAAAATGTCCCCCATATCCATTGGAGAGAAGCTGTGAGTACTGATATTTATATCCTTAACCAGGTACAAATCAAAGGTAATACTGGTAAGACTCCTTTTGAGCTATGGTTTGGTCATAAGCCTACTGTTAGATATTTCAAAATCTTTGGTAGTAAATTCTATATCAGGAGAGATGAAGATCTAAGAAAGTTTGATGGTAGAAGTGATGAAGGAATATTTCTTGGTTATTCTACAAATAGTAAGGCCTATCGGTGCTACAACAAGAGATTGATGAAAATGGTTGAAAGTGAAAGTGTTAAGGTTGATGAAGACATTGCTAGACCCTCCAGAACCTGTGGATATGATTCTGATGATTAGAATGAGTGTACAAACAAAATTCAGACTTCAAATCAAGTTCAGATCATTTCGGTGAATCAAGAAGTCAAGAAGAAGCTGATTCTAGTGAAAGTACAAAAGAGAGACCAAAAGAGCGTAAAATTCAAGAACACTCTAAGAATCCAAGGTATGTGAGATTAAATCATTCAAAAAATCAGATTATAGGAGATAAGAACAAAGGTGTCTAGACTAGGAGGAGAATTGTAGAAGAATATTGTTTGATTTCAAAGGCTGAGCCAAGTGATGTCAATGAAGCATGCAAAGATGAACATTAGATTGAAGTAATGAAAGAAGAACTGCAACAAATTGAGAAGAATAATACATGGATTCTTGTTCCTAGACATAAAGAAAAAAATATAATTTGAACTAAATGGGTTTTTAGAAACAAGTTGAATGAACAAGGTGAAGTTATCAAAAACAAAGCAAGACTGGTATGTAAAGGCTAATCTCAGATGGAAGGTATTAAATTTGAAGAAAACTTTTGCTCCTGTTACTAGAATTGAAGCTATGAGATTGTTTATTTCTTATGTTTCCTACAAAAACTACAAAGTTTATTAGATGGATGTCAAATCAGCATTTCTAAATAGTGAATTAGAAGAAGAGGTGTATATTAAACAACTTGATGGATTTGAATTGACTAATCAGGGAGATATGGTTTGTTAGTTGAAGAAAGCATTGTATGGACTCAAGCAAGCCCCTAAATCTTTGTATGCCAGATTGGATAAGTATTTGCTTAAGCTTGGATTTAACAAAGGTACTATTGATATAATCTATATTTCAAGATTGATGATGCTAAATATGTTTTTGTGGAAGTATTTGTTGATGATATTATTTTTGGAGGAGGTGATGGTTTGTACATAAAGTTTGCTAATGAGATGTAGAATGAGTTTGAGATGTCAATGATTGGAGTGTTGAAATTATTTTTGGGATTGCAAATTACTCAGGTAGATAAAGGGATATTTATATCTCAGTCCAAGTATGTGAGAGAACTGCTAAAGAAGTTTGGTATGGAAGATTCAAAGAAGTCGGTATACCCATGGTCACTGGATGTAACTTGACACAAGATGATGATTCTTCGAAGGAAAACCAGACTAGATACAAATCAATGATTGGTGGACTGTTGTATTTGACTCAAACTAGACCCGATATCATGAATTTTGTATGCATTGTTGCTAGATTTCAAGGCAATCCTAAGGAATCTCATGTGACTATTGTGAAGAGAATATTTAGATACTTGAAGGGAACACTTGATTTTGGCCTATGGTATCCTAAAGATGATGATTTTACTTTAAGTACCTTTATTGATGCTGATTGGGTAGGAGATGTGAATGATAGGAAAAGCACTAGTGGTGGTGCATTTTTATTGGGAAAGAAGTTGATTTCATGGTTAAGCAAAAAATAGAATATTGTTTCCTTGTCTACTACATAGGCATAATATATTCCTGCAGCTAACAATTGCACTCAAGTATTGTGGATGAAATAGATGTTGAAATATATTAGAGTTGTGTATGATGAACCTACTACCATATTCTATGACAACTCAAGTGCTATAAAATTTCTAAGAATCTAGTGCTACGCTCAAATACCAAGCATATATCTATTAAGTACCACTTTTTGAGAGATAAAGTGAGTGATAAGGAAGTCAGACTGGGGTATGTGCCTACTAAGGAGCAGATTGTAGACATATTTAATAAGCCTTTGCTTAAAGCTAATTTGGAGTATCTCAGAGGGAAGTTATGGGTGATTACCCCTCCTAATCAGAACTAAGATGCATAGTCTTTGGATCAGTTCATGCATTCACAGTCATATCTTGATCCAGATTGATGTTGTGGTGGTTGCTACTCAGGGGGAGTGGTCAGATGATTCAGATATTTGGTTTAGAGCTTGTGTACCTTTGCCATTGATTTCAAAGGGGGAGAAGAATAACATGAAAAACTATGGAAGAGCCAAAAGAAAGGGGAAGAAGAATAGTGTGAATTAAGGGTGAGAAGAGCAATGTGTGAAAGGGAGATTGTTGGAAGAAGATTTAGCTGCATTGATGGTGTGTTTTCCACATCATGTGTTTCCATCAATGCCAAAGGGGGAGATTGTTGGATGTTGTGGTTGTATTACTGATATTTTTTTATCATTTATGTCAACACTATTAGCATTAATGTCTTTAAGATTGTTTATGTCGAGGATATTGAGAAAATTATAATAAAATATGTTACAGGTATTCTGTGAAGCAGTGAAGATCAGTATGGAGGAAAGTTTAGCATGTTGATAACTAGATGTCATGGATGAAAGCGTTTGTTCTCAAGCATATCTAGTTTCTACTCTGAAATTTTCAGAGGTGCACATGAATATTTGTGCAAGTTATAAGTTTTTGTGTTCTGTCAGCTATTATGTTACTGCCAATGGTGTTCATGGAAGAAGATAATGTGATTCTGGTAATCTGAGTTGTTGTGTATGTTATTGAAGTGTTTGTGGATGTTTCAAGATCATATTCTATCTATTTTTCACATCCGCATTGATCATTATGCTCGCGATCTGATATTTTCTCTTATGTGTTCATGTTTCTCATGTTCATAGCTGACAAGGTGTTTGAAGTGTGTTATGGATCTTTGAGGAAGAATATCTGAAAGTGTTTTATGTTTGAGGAAATTGTTTTGGGTCTCTACTATGTTGTGGCTGACTTTGGTTGATGCGCATTGATAATATTTATTGTTTTGGGCCGATAGTTTGCATTCATTCTATTATTGTGTTGAAGCTGACATAAAGCAATATAATTTCTTGTTGCAGATATATATAAGTGATTGTTTATCTCATTTGAGACATTTATGAAGCGAAGTGTGTGAGCTCTATGTGCAAATTTTTTTTTGATCATTTGAAGGCAGAGCAGAGTGTGAAGAAGAGTGAAAGAAAGTGAAGAATTTTTCATGTGCTTAACCAAAATTATACTCAGGCATTAGTAGATGCTACTTTCTCAGTTCAAATTCTTCAGATGGATTTAATCTTAATATTTTCTATAAAATAATGAGCCTTACTTTGAGTAGTGAGCTCTAGGTAGTGTGCCTAAATGCATGTACATTCCTCTTATATTCTTGTTATACTTTTAATAGGGTATAACTTGTGGATTAACCTTCACCATGGTTTTTCCCCTAACAGGGCTTCCACATAAAAATCTTGGTGTTATGTGTGTTTTTTATCTGTTGTTGATTCATGCTTCCACTGTTATTAATCAGATCAAAGATTAAAGGTTAATAAGTTTAATAAGTATGAAATTATGAGATAACTGATTCACCCACCCGTCTTAGTTGTCTGCCCTTGTGTTGTCAACACTCCCACCCATAGATGGTATAATGACTAAAATATCACTATTTAAAGCTCTCAAGTAATTTAATAATGTGAATTTTTTAGAGGTGGTCTTATCATTTATTGGGTTCTATCCCAAGTCCTTCAAAAATAGTTGTTGAAATCAACCATGTACTAATTGGGATGCCTTTTGATTGTAGTAAGCTACTCAACCAATGATAAATGATTGGATTTATCTTCAAATTGCTTGCATAAAAACTCACCCAATTGGTCCCAAGTTCTAATTGAGTTCACTCCCAACCCTTTGAACCATTATAACCTTTGCTTTCAAAGATGTTGAGCTACTAATCTAACAACAACATTTTCTTTTATAATATGATAGACTGCACAAAGTGTAGCCACATCTTTTAGGTGCTCATTAGGTGTAGTTTGGTTTCATGATTATAAAACAAGATGATTTTTAGCTCTACCATGAGAATGCCATCATGCAAAGCCAAATTTAATGGGCTTACATGATTGAATGGAACAAAATCATGATTCCTAGGTGCAACTATAGCAATCAAAGTTGACTAATTTATTAAAGTGTTTAAAAATTATACCAAGAGGATGTGTGGAGAGTTTCCTTACTTCATACTTGCTTTCTTCTTAGTTTTCATACCTCCTCTTCTAGGTGGAGATATATGCAAGTAGGCAAAAGGATTTGAACTTCCCTTAGCTTGTATGGTTCTCATTCAAGTTTTGTGCTGGTTTTTCCAAAAACAAAGCTTCAAAGTCATTACATATGCATCTTAATACCTCCAAAAGATGAAATTTTTTTGTACATACCAAAACAAAAATGATACAAAATTTATATTTGACTAAAAACTAATTCTCAATCCCATCAGGAGCACCAAAAATTGTTGTCACTTAGATTAACACCCTTTCCAAGTGTTTTACATATCAATCCAGTGAAAGATTGGATGAATTCTCAAAGTGTGGGCTTTGGTGAGATGAAGTTAACCATTATAGAGGGTTGGTTCCCTTAGAGCCTCACCTGATTCAAATAAACTATTGTTATTTCTACTTAGAAAAATAGTGGAAAAATAACCTAAAAAATGAACCTACGTCCTACAAGGTGATGCACCAAGATGTTGTTCAGACTCATGCTACTATTTTTTCATGCACAATCCTTTTGATAATTTAGCTAAATGTATACACAACCTAAGAATTTTACAAGCTCATGCATCATTATTTTGCAAGAAGATTGAGTTTGAATAATTTTGAGAAGGAAAATCATAGTTTTCACAAAATTAAAGATGATCCATATTTATTACACACCTATCAACCTATATGAATGTATGACTTTTCTTATTCTTGAAGGTGTTGTATTTAGACATTTATTTGAGGATTTCATAAAAATCACAAATAACATACATTAATCATCATATTGCACACAAAGAATAAGGCTTTTGAAGATAAAATATTAAATCTTATTGAGAAAGGTACTATAATAGTAGCACATAGTTTGAAAATGCTAATATTACTTAAAAAATGAAAATATTACAGGCTCTTTAGTCCAAAATTGACTTGTTTTGAATTAAAAAGTCATCTTATTAACATAAAAAGCTCTCTTAGTTACAATGTTGCCTCCAAGAAATTGCAAGAACTATCTACAATTGACCAAGGCATCCTTTTCTCTATCCCCAATATGGGAGAGAATCTAGGACAATTCTTGAAAGGAAATAAATGACTTCAACTTCCTTTCTATTAGTTGTTTGAAATCAATTAGGTGTTATAAAGAGTCCTCTCCTTGTTTGACTATTGAAAAGGCTCTTAATTGGCATGGAGAAAGGATGAGTGTTGACCTTTTCCATCATCCTCTAATTTTTTGACTCCAATAGGAACTTCTTGTACATGTCTCTTACTTTGTCAAACTAAAAGTTCCTTTGATTGTCTTTCTTTTGAATATTTCATGACAACTCTCTAGCTATCATACATGCTTGGTATCATATCTTATCGTCTTGCAAGAACTTAAGTATTCAACAATGAAGTGTTCTTCATAAAACCTTTGAATGTGTTGGCTCATGGAATATACTTCATTCCTCTATTCATGAGGAATACAAACCTTTGAATATATGAATGCATTATGGCCTTGGAACACTATCCTTCTGGTATGATAAAGTCACTATACTATCTTGCCTTGCTCATTGTTACATTATCACTTGGCAAAAAAATTGTTATTGTCCCTTTCACAACCTAGATGGTGTTATATGATCACATTTTTCATCAATTGATGAATCTCTTCTTCTATGTGTTCTCCTATCCTTTATTTTTCATACTACTATGTATCATAGACCTACAGACAACATTTGATGGTATTCCTATATTATCATAGACTTGTCTATCTCTAAGATTTCCTAGGTCTTCGTATTTGTAGGCTCTACCAATTTACCTTTAATATGATATCTATGAGTCTGCAACAAGGTCTTTTCCTATGTCATCAAATTCATGACTTGACTATCATAGTCTTATTTATACATGATGGACTATCCTCTACATGAGTGTCATTTGGAATTAGTTTTCTTTCTATCAAACTCTTAGGACATGATATCTTTGTCATCGTTGTTTAAGTAGCCTCTTAATTAACAATCATATGTGTTATGCAACTTTTTCCCCAAAGATGTGAATTCAATTGTCGATTGAGGAAAATGTGTTCTCGATTCAAAAATTTAGTTTGTGATTCTCTACAAAATCTCTATGATGCGGTTTGCTTTCTCATCCATCATGCTCTAATGGAACCCCATGTGGATCCATTTTTCCCACCTCTGGTTGACTTGGCTTCGTCCTTTGAAAGTTGCACTTGAATTAGTTCTCCCTCTTTTTTTTTCTATGTTTATGGTTTCTCATGCACCACCCTACATTTTTTTTAATGTTGTAGGTTTCTTCTTACATTCTCAACATCCCCTCTCATTTCTTGGTTACTAATCATTGTTTGCGGCTTCCCTTGGCTCCTCTTTTTTTCAGTTATGACTCTCTTGGAAGTTCATATTTTTGCACCATCTCTCATTTCACATTGCTCCAATTCACTTCATATGATTCTTTTTGTTGGTTGTTTTTGCTCTCCTGACTATGGATGTGTTGATTCTTCAATCCTCTTACTTTTGTGACACATCTATAGTCTATAATTGTGCTTTTTATCTACTCTAGTCATGGAGCTTCGACATCAGTATGTTTTAAACATGCTTTATATTCACTGCTTTGGAGATTTTGTACTACCCCCTATCTATATGTTGCATGGGGCTTGCATAGTCTGGTTGGTGACTGGTTATGGGTAAGTGGAAAAATAGTGGGGGCCAAAAAGGGGGCTTAAGTGGCCACTTTTTTTTTTTTCTAAAATAAGGAAATACTGACCTTGGATGTGAAATTGAGGATATTTACACTCAAAATTTTGAGATGCAACAAAAAAAGGATTGTAGTGCTTCGAGTCTGCTTTCTAAACTACTAATTTATTTTGAAAAAGGTTCAAAAGAGAGACATATATAAATTGGTGTTGTTTTTGTCAGGAAAACATAACATAGCAACTTTTGAATGTCCCTAGCATGGTGAATTCTTTTTTAGTATTTTTAAAATCACTTTGGTGAGGAATTAGCTAACAATATGTAGCTTATGCATGATTTTTTTGATAATTTTTTAGTGAATATTTGATTTTTTATGATTTTCTAAGTGGAAACTTCCTGAAAAATAGAATTTTCGTCGTGCTACCCCTACAAATTTTGGAAACTAATTGATTTTTAAAAAAAAAAAATTGTAGAATGGAGTCTAGTTTCTAAAAATTTAATTTATTTGAAATTTTGATGAACGTTTAATTTATAATGAAAAAAACACCAAACATTTCTTTTTCCCAAAAAAGAGACACACAAACAAAAGAAATTATAGATGAAAGGCTTAACATTGAAAAAAACTGAAAAAAATTACATTATTGGATAGATAAGAGAGAACCTAACATTACCCAGGTGTTTGATTTTTTCGACTTTGAAACATGTGCAATCCTAATGGTGAGAACAAACCTGATTATGTGAAATATTTTAGAATTTGCAAAAACACGTCTTTGGTAATTAGGAATTGCCTCCAAGCCTTTGGGTTGGTATTAGAAGGAAAATACCAAGCCTAAGGCTTGGGGATTCCCAAAGAAAGATATAACGTGAGTGCGTTATAATGTGCTTGCATTTATGTGGGACATGTCTAGCAAGACATAACACGAGCGTGGTATAACATGCTCGTGTTATGTCTTTCTTTATGTTAAATGCTACTCTATTGAATGTATGTTTATATATTTGTATGTTTTCATGTACATGTATGCTTGTATGCCATGTATGTATGTATGTATGCATGGTTGTAGGTATGTATGTATTCCTGTATGTATTCTTGTATGTATGTATCAATGCATGCATGTATGTATGTGTATATGTATATAAGATTGTATCTACATATGTGCATGTATGATTGTATGTATGTAGGATCATATCTACATATTTATTATTCTTGTATGTATGTAAGTATGTATTTATGTATGTGTTTAGAGGGAGGGAAAGACCTGAGAGAGAGTCTTGAGAGAGGGAGAGGGGGAGAGGGGGTTTAAGTGAGAGTCTAAGAGAGAGGGAGTGGTAGATAAGGGGTTGGAGTGAGAGGGAATTATCTAGGTAGGGTGGGAGGGATAGATAGAGAGAGGGGAGAGAGAGAGTGACCTAGGTAGGGGGCCAAAGGGAGAGACCTAAGAGAGAGAGGGGTAGGAGGGAGAGACTTGAGAGAGAGGGAGAGAGAGGGAGAGTGAGAGAGAGAGAGGGAGTGATGGAGAGGTAGTGGGAGGGAGATAGAGAGAGATAGATAGTGGGAGTGAGAGAGGGTGGTAGGGATTGATTGAGCAAGAGGTACGCAGAAAGAGGGAGAGGGTAGATAGAGACAATTATAGAGGGTAGGAGAGATGGAGGGAGAGAGAGGTGATATGTAAAGATAGAGAGAAAGGGATAGGGATTGAGGGTATAGGGTTGACATATTAGGGTGGAGGACCTATAGGGTTAATGGTTTAGGGTATTAGGGTTTAAGGGTATTGGGTAGAGGGTAGAGGGTATAAATTTTAAGGGTTTAGGTTAAAGGGTATAGGATTGAGGGTTTAGGGTAGAGGATTTAGGGTATAGGTTTGAGGGTATATGGTTGAAGGATTAGGTTTAGGGTCCAATGTAAAGGGTTGAGGGTATAGGGGTTGAGGGTTTAGGGTTTAAGGGTTGAGGGTTGAGGGATTAAGGGTTGAGGGTTGAGAATTAAGGGTTGAGGGTTTAATGTATAGGGTAGAGGGTAGAGGGTGGAGGGTTTAAGGGTTGAGGGTTGAGGGTTGAGGGTTGAGGGTTGAGGATTGAGGGTTGAGGGTTTAGGGATTAGGGTAGAGATTTTCTTGGGTTTAAGGGTTGATGGATTAGGGTTGAGGGTAGATGGTATTGGGTAGAGGGTAGAGGATAGAGTGTTCAGGGTTTAGTGTTGAGTTTTTAAGGGTTTAAGAGTTGAGGGTTTAGGGTTGAGGGATTAGGGTAGAGAGGGATGGATGGATGGATATATGGAGGGAGAAGTGAGATAGAGAGGAGAGAAGAGGAGGGAGGGGTAGAGATATATGAGGATTGAGAATACAATGTATAGGGTAGAGGGTATAGGGTTGAAGGATTAGGGTATTGGATTAAGGGTATAGGGCTGAGGGATTAGGGTTGAGGGTAAATATGGTTGAAGAATTAGGATTGAGGGTCCAATGTATAGGGTAGAGGGTATCGGGGTTGAGGTTTTAGGGTTTGAGGGTTGAGGATTGAGAGATTAAGGACTGAGGGTTGAGAATTGAGGGTTTAGGTTTTATTGTATAGGGTAGAGGGTTTAAGGGTTGAGGGTTGAGGGTTTAAGGTTGAGGGTAGAGGATTGCAGGTATAGGGTTGAGGGTAGAGGGTCCAATGTATAGGGTAGAGGGTATAGGGGTTGAGGGATTAGGGTTTAAGGGTTGAGGGTTGAGGGTAGAGGGTAGAGGGTTGAAGGATTAGGGTTGAGGGTAGAGGTTTGAGGGTAGAGGGTATTGGGTTGAGGGTATAGGGTAGAGGGTTTAAGGGTTTAGGTTTTAAGGGTTGAGGGTTGATGGTTAAGGGTTTAGGGTTGAGTGTTTAAGCGTTTAAGGGTTGATGTTTTAGGGTTGAGGGATTAGGGTAGAAAGGGATGGATGGATGGATGGAGAGATGGAGGGAGAAGTGAGATAGAGATAAGGAGAGAAGAGGAGGGAGAGACAAAGATATATGAGGGTTGAGGATGAAATGTATAGGGTAGAGGGTTGATAATTGAGGGTATAGGGTATTGGGTAGAGGGTATAGGTTTGAGGGATTAGGGTTGCAGGTACATATGGTTGAAGGATTAGGGTTGAGGGTCCAACGTATAGGGTATAGGGTATTAGGGTTGAGTGTTTAGGGTTTGAGGGTTGAGGATTGAGGGATTTCAGATTGAGGGTAGAGGGTTTAATTTATAGGGTAGAGGGTAGAGGGTTGAGGGTAGAGAATTGAGGGTATAAGGTTGGGGGATTATGGTTGAGGGTCCAATGTATATGGTAGAGGGTATAGGGGTTGATTGATTAGGGTTTAAGGGTTGAGGGATTAAGGGTCAAGAGGATTGATGGATTAGGGTAGAGAGTTTACTTAGGTTTAAGGGTTGAGGGTAGATGGTATTGTGTTGAGGGTAGAGGGTAGAGGGTTTAAGGGTTTAGGGTTGAGAATTTAGGGTTTAGGGTTGAGTGTTTAAGGGTTTAAGGGTTGAGGGTATATGGTTGATGGATTAGGGTAGAGAGGGAGGGATGGATGGAGGGAGAGATGGAGGGATATGTGAGATAGAGAGAAGGAGAGAAGAGGAGAGAGGTACCAAGATATATGAGGGTTGAGGGTCCAATGTATAGGGTAGAAGGTTGAGAATTTAAGGTATAGGGTTGAGGACCTATAGGGTTGATGGTTTAGGGTATTGGGTTGAGGGTATAGGTTTGAAGGATTAGGGTTGAGGGTACATATGGTTGAAGGATTATGGTTGAGGGTACAATGTATAGGGTAGACGGTATCGGGGTTGGGGGTTTAGGGTTTGAGGGTTGAGGATTGAGGGATTAAGGGTTGAGGTTTGAGAATTGAGGGTTGAGGGTTTAATGTATAGGGTAGAGGGTAGACGATAGAGGGTTTAAGGGTTTAGGGTTTAAGGGTTGAGGTTTTAAGGTTGAGGGTAGAGGATTGAGGGTATATGGTTGGGGGATTAGGGTTGAGAGTTTAATGTATAGGGTAGAGGGTATAGGGGGTGAGGGATTAGGGTTTAAGTGTTGAGGGATTAGGGCAAAGAGTTTACTTGGGTTTAAGGGTTTAAGGGTTGAGGGGTTAGGGTTGATGGATTAGGATATTGAGTTGAGGGTAGAGGGTAGAGGGTTTAAGGGTTGAGGGTTGAGGGTTTAGGGTTTAGGATTTAGGGTTGAGTGTTTAAGGGTTTAAGGATTGAGGTTTTAGGGTTGAGGTATTAGGGTAGAGAGGGAGGGATGGATGGATGGAGAGATGGAGGGAAAAGTGATATAGAGAGGAGAGAAGAGGAGGTAGGGAAAAATATATATGAGGGTTGAGGATCCAATGTATAGGGTAGAGGGTTGAGAATTGAGGGTATAGGGTTGAGGACCTATAGGGTTAAGGGATTAGGGTATTGGGTTGAGGGTATATTTGAGGTATTAGGGTTGAGGGTACATATGGTTGAAGGATTAGGGTTAAGGGTCTAATGTATAGGGTAGAGGGTATCGGGGTTGAGGGTTTACGGTTTGAGGGTTGAGGGTTTAATGTATAGGGTAGAGGGTAGAGGATAAAGGGTTTAAGGGTTGAGGGTTGAGGGTTTAAGGTTGAGGGTAGACGATTGAGGGTATAGGGTCCAATGTATGGGGTAGATGGATTAGGGTTTAAGGGTTGAGGATTGAGGGTTGAGGAATTAAGGGTCAAGAGGGTTGAGGGATTAGGGTAGATGTTTACTTGGTTTAAAGGGTTTAAGGATTGAGGGATTAAGGTTGAGGGTAGAGGGTGTTGGTTTTAGGGTAGAGGGTAGAGGGTTTAAGGGTTGAGGGTTGAGGGTTGAGGGTTGAGGGTTGAGGGTTTAAGGGTTTAAGGGTTGAGGGTATACAATTGATGGATTAGGATAGAGAGGGAGGGATGGAGGGAGGGAGAGATGGAGGGAAAAGTGAGATAGAGAGAAGGAGAGAAGAAGAGGGAGGGATAAAGATATATGAGGGTTGAGGATACAATGTATAGGGTAGAGGGTTAAGAATTGAGTGTATAGGGTTGAGGACCTATAGGGTAGAGGGTATCAGGGTTGAGGGTTTAGGGTTTGAGGGTTGAGGATTGAGGGATTAAGGTTTGATGGTTGACAATTGAGAATTGAGGATAGAGGGTAGAGGGTTTAGGGTCCAAGAAATGGGGTCTCTCAGTGATGTAGAGAGAGAGAGAGGGTTAAAGGTTAAGGGTAGAGGGGAGAGAGATATGAGTGAGTGAGTGAGAGAGAGAGAATTGAGAGAGGGAGAGGGTGTAGGAGGGAGAGACTTGAGAGAGAGAGGGAGGGAGTGGGAGAGAGATAAAGGGTAGAGGGTAGAGGGGAGAGAGATAGAAGGAGTGAGTGAGTGAGAGAGAGAGACTTGAGAGAGGGAGGGGGTAGGAGGGAGAGAATTGAGAGAGAGAGGAGGAGGGAGTTGGAGAGGTATAGTAGGTAGAGGGTAGAGGGTTGAGGACCTATAGGGTTGATGCTTTAGGGTATTAGGTTGAGGGTATAGGGTTGAGGGATGAGGGATGATGGTTGAGGGTAGAGGGTATAAGGTTTAAGTATTTAGGGTTTAATGGTTTAGGGTTGAGGGTAGAGGGTTTAGGGTTGAGGTTTTAGGGTAGAGGGTTTAGGGTTTAGGGTAGAGGGTAGAGGGTAGATTATTTAAGTGTTAAGGGTAGAGGGTAGAGTGTTAAGGTTAGAGGGGAGATAGATATAAGGAGTGAATGAGTTAGAGAGAGACTTGAGAGAGGGAGAGGGGGAAGGAGGGAGATAATTGAGAGAGAGAGAGGGAGGGAGTGGGATAGATATAGCAGGTTTAGGGTTTAGGGTAGAGGGTTTAGGGTTGAGGGTATAGGTTTTAGGGTTGAGGGTTGAGGGTTTAAGGGTTGAGGGATTAAGGGTTGTGGGTTAAGGGTAGAGGGTAGAGGGTTTAAGGGTGTAGGGATTAAGGATTTATGGTTGAGGGTTGAGGGTATAGGGTTGAGGGTGAAATTGGAAACTTAACTTGGTCTGTTTGAAAAAATGGGTCCAAGAAATAGAGTCTTTCAATGATTTACATCACTAGGACACCCTATTTTTTCAAACAGTCCACTACATTGCCAATTTCACAGAATTGGCAACCTAAATTGGCTTGTTTGAAAAAATGGACCCAAGAAATGGGATCTTCCAGTGATTTACATCACCGAGATACCCCATTTTTTCAAACATGCCACTACATTGCTAATTTCATCGAATTGGCAAGCTAGTGGGCCCACTAGCTTGCCAATTTGGTGAAATTGGAAACCTACCTTGTCCTATTTGAAAAAATGGTTCCAAGAAATGGGGTCTTATGGTGATTTACATCACCGAGAGACCCCATTTCTTGGACCCATTTTTTCAAACAATCTACTATATTTTCACCGAGAGACTTGAGAGAGGGAGAGGGGGTAGGAGGGAGTGACTTGAGAGAGAGAGAGAGGGAGAGAGTGGGAGAGAGATAGAGGGTAGAGGGTTTAAGGGTTTAAGGGTTGAGGATAGAGGATAGAGAGAAAGAGAGAAAAGAAACCTATAAAAAATCAACTTTCTCATAGCGCGAGCATATTTTGAAGTAGTAGAGATATGACCATTCTTTTAGCAAGAAATAAAATGCTCGCATTATAATGCTCATGCATTATAATGTGAGCACGGTATAATGCGAGTGCATTATAACACAAGTGCATTATAACACGAGCACATCATAACATGAGCACATTATAATACAAGCACATTATAATGCAAGCGCATTATAATGCAAGCGCATTATAATGCAAGCACATTATAATGCAAGCGCATTATAATGCAAGCACATTATAATGCAAGTGCATTATAATGGAAGCGCATTATAATGCGAGCGCATTATAATGTAAGTGAATTATAACATGAGGGAATTATAATATGAGTGCATTATATTATAATGCAAGCACATTATAATGCAAGCACATTATAATGCAAGCGCATTATAGTGCAAGCGCATTACAGTGCAAGCGCATTATAGTGCAAGCGCATTACAGTGCAAGCGCATTATAATGCGAGTGCATTATAATGTGAGTGAATTATAACGTGAGTGCATTATAATGTGAGTGCATTATAACTCGAGCACATTATAACAAGATCACATTATAACAAGATCACATTATAACACAAGCACATTATAACACAAGCACATTATAACATGAGCATGTTTTGTCTTATTCTAAAAATGATAAAAAACTCAATATACCCGTGATCTCAAGGCCCACATTTTACATATTCTCCTAGTTCTACGTGTGCTGCAACAAAAAAAATATTTTGATGATTTTGTGAAGGTGCATGCATGTTTTTCACATTCCACCACCTTTTTCATGAACTTTCCACCACCTTTGCATGAAATAACAAAGTTTTCACATTGAAAGGCATATAATATCAATTCAAGTCTAAATTCCATTGAAGAGTGATATAAAATTGAAGTTTGGAGGGGAATAAGCTTTTGAAAAAGTCAAATTGTTGAGGAGTTTGAAGAAAGAAGAAGCAAAGGCTACATAATTGGGTAGAACTCCTCCATTTGAAACTCTAATTTTTTAGGTATGTGAGGTCTTTAGACATTTTATTTCATTCTATTATGGCTTGCTTTCTTTTGTTATTTTTCATATTCCATGTTGATCATTTTTTGTTTGTCATTATAACCTTAACTTCTCAATGCACATTTTAAATTACCCAATTCTTTATACTAGCCAATTACATTTTTAAACCACATCTCTTTGAGGCATTTTGTTAAAAAAATTGACTTACCTTGTGTATGCTTCCACATTTTATATACACATATATATGACATAAGTTATAAGGAAGTGAAATAATACATAATTTCTCAATCCTTTATTATGGATGTGCATACCACTCTCCAAAGATTTCATTTTGGTATAGGCATTGGGGATGTTGAATAATGTAGTTGAATTCGGTTTCACCTACAATTTGCATATGCTTGAAATTTTCTAAATCCTTTTCAATAAATCCATTTTGTGCATATCCTACAATCATTATAGTCCAAAATGACATATCTCATTGATGTATTTTATCAAATATTTATACCAAGCAGCTGATTGCCTTGTCTATGCTACCAAATTTTTCATAGATGTCTCTAAAAAAATGGAATATACTCCTCCCACATTGATAGATCTTTGAATCTATTTTTGTTTTTATCTCTATTTCTAAATTCACCTCATCACTAAACTTACCTCAACACTTATGTTGTGACATATTTTAAATGTTTCCTTGATTAGTCTACCTACAAGGGATTCTACCCTTCTCTCCACTATTTCAAGATTCTTTATTCAAGGCTAAGTTAGAAACATGGGGAAAGGTGTAGCCTATCTTACAATCATGGTGTGAAATGGAAGCATGGACAAGGAATTTGAATTGTTTGATAATAATATTTTCATATAAATGTATGCAAAATGTGGTAGCATTGACAAGCTAGTGAGCTTGGCAATCTAGTGAGCTCACTAGTTTTCCAATTCAGTAGGATTGACAAGGTAGGGACAGTGCATGCCTCATAGAAATGGGGAATATCACCATGAGACCCCATTTCTATGAGGCATATGCTGCCCCTACCTTGTCATCCCTACCGCATTGGCAAGCTAGTGGTGCTCCACTAGCTTGCCAAGGCGATAGGATTGACAAGGTAGGGGCAACGTATGCCTCATAGAGATGGAGACTCATGGTATATAACTATGAATTCCAATTTCTATGAGGCATATGTTTCCCCTACCTTTTCAACCCTACTACATTGAAAAGATAGTGGAGCATTGGCAAGCTAGTGGTGCTCCACTAGCCTGCCAATGCAGTTGGTTCGACAAGGTAGGGGCAGTGTATGCCTCATAGAAATGGGGCTCCACTAGATTTCCAATGCTGTGGGGTTGAAAAGGTAGGGGCAGCATATGCCTTATAGAAATGGGAACTCATGATGATGTATCAATGATATACATCACCGTGAGTCCCCATTTCTATGAGGCATACGTTGCCCCTACCTTGTCAACCCTACATCACCGTGAGTCCCCATTTCTATGAGGCATATGCTACCCCTACCTTGTCAACCCTACCACACTGGAAAGCTAGTGGAGCATTGGCAAGCTAGTTACGCTCCACTAGCTTATCAATGCGGCAGGGTTGACAAGGTAGGGGCAGTGTATGCCTCATAGAAATGTAGTAATGTGGCATGCCATGATTGCAAGATGGCTCAAAATGGAAGCATGGAGAATGAATTTGAATTGTTTGACAATAATGTTTTTTGTAGAAATGTATACAAAATGTGGTAGCATAAACAAGCTAGTGATCTCAATAACTTGCCAATTCGGTAGGGTTGACAAGGTAGGGGCAGTGTATGCCTCATTGAAATGGGGTCTCATAGTGATGTGTACATCACCATGAGACCCAATTTCAATGAGGCATATGCTGCCCCTACCTTTTCAACCCTACTGAATTGGAAATCTAGTGAGCTCACAAGATTTCCAATTCGTTAGGGTTGAAAAGGTAGGGGCAGCATCAAAAAATGCCTCATAAAAATGATAAGGTAGGGAAAGCATGAAAAAACGCCTCATAAAAAAGGGAACTCACGGTGATGTAGGTAGGGACAACATGAAAAAATTTCTTATAAAAAAGAGGACTCATGGTGATTTACATCACAATGAGTCCTCATTTTTATGAGGCATTTTTTCATGCTGACCCTACCTTGTCAACCCTACTGAATTGGAAACGTTGTGAGCTCACTAGCTTGCCAATTTTCTCACATGATTTTTTCGATGGAATGCCTTAAAGTATTGTGGTAATGTGGCATGCCATGATTTTAAGTATTTTGTATGAAGCCTTGAATGACATATATTTCATTTATCTGTATGTATTAATTTTTTAGGAACTAATATTTGTCTCATTACCATGCTATATGTAAAATTATCTTCCATGCCAAGGAAACGAACAAGGAATAAACTAAAAAAAGAAGAGTATGAAACCAATAAAGCAAAGGAGAGAGAATGGGTGAGGAAATATCATGAGAAGAAGAAATTGGATATGACTGACGAAAAAAAGCCAATTGAAGAGGAACCTCAACCATCAAAAAGAGAAAAGGCATTGACGACACAAAGGGCACAAATGTGAAAGCATCATGCTAAGATAAATTTGGATACCGTAGTTGGAGACACACCCTCTAATATAACTGAATATTAAGGGACACCATTAAGAACAAGTGAATATGGAGGGATACCATCTTCTACAAGTGAATATGGAGGGACACCATCTATCGCAGGTGAATATGGAAGGACACCATCTACCACAAGTGAATATGAAGGGACACCATCCACCACACCTAAAGTTGAGAGTACATCATCACTCGGATTTGATGAAGTATGCCATCATCCCCATTCCAACCTCAAGGTATGTTGTCTATTCCACCCTTGATCGAAGGTACACAATCTAGCCCACCTCACTTAAATATTGATGAAATTCCTAATGTTGAGGAGTATGTACCTATGAAAAAACCACCTAGAATTTTGCATAGAAATCCAAAGTATTTGATTAATATTGATCAGGATATTTTGCAACACATGGAAGGTAAGATTCTAGAAGACACTTGTAGAAGATATGCTGATAAGATTTGGAAATCGTTCTTTGAAAGGCTAAATGAGACCACAAGATGTCAATTATTTGTTGAAATGATGCAGAGTATAAATTATAGAAACATCATAAAGAATCTTGGGTCTAGAACATCAAATGCTTCAAGTGAAAAAAATATTGTGAAGAATCTAATGAATGCTTATAATAGTGTCAATAAGAACTCATGCTCAAAGGATAGTAATGTCACCTGATGTGTCATTACATTGACTTTGGTTAGAAGTCAAAAAAATAATTCTCATCTTATTAGAAAGATGAGTTAACGAATGAGAATTAATAGAAAAAAATTTATCAAGAGTCGTTCAAAGACAGAAAAGAATTGAGGGCACCGATTCAAATGAATAATGGGCATTCTTTTACTTTGCCTATTTGTAAGTAACCTACTAAAAATTGTTTGGTGTCCCCTTGCAGAAAATGTTGATTTATGAGCCATCCAAGAGAATCTCAGCCAAAAAATCAATGCAACATCCTTATTTTGATGATCTTGACAAATCTCAATTATGATTTGAAGCCATTATGGAAGAGTGTGTGAAGCTTAGCGAAGGAATATCAAGTTATTAATTTGAAGTTAACGTCATCATGAGCATCTATGATGTAGAAATTATAAGAGAATCTTGAATGTATGAGTGACATTGTAAAAGATATGTGAGAGAAGAGTACCTAAGGCATTGTGCCTACAAGTACAAGCAGTTGGGTTTTAGAATGGTGTATGAAGCATATTAGACAAGTTTAGCAAAAATAGAAGAATTATGACCACCAAATAAATCTCATTTAATTGTAAACATCATATTATTAATATATTGAGTGTAATAACCATTTATGGTTACTAATCATTTTTCTTCTTCTTTTATTCTCTCCCTATTACAACTAGCACCAATTGAGTAACTTATTATAACTTCATTTATTAAAACAAATCAACATAAATATTATATATCAATATCAATATAGCATACAATCTATTCAAATAAACAATTGTACTGATATTTAATCAAATTTTGAAATTTATTGCTGCCCTCAAACATTTGTAATTCATGCAAAGTAATCCCTTAATAGTTCAAATTACAAAAGGTCAACAATCTTTGATAGACTGTTACCCAGATATGGTGTTAGCTACAAAAATTCTATCTAAGGCATCAGGATCAAGTAGGGCACCTCTACAATAGCCTGTCTTGGTTTTTGTTATCTTAGAGTCATTTTTCTATGGTGTCTAGTTTTGACTTGATGGAAAAATTATCAATTACAAGCAATGTAAAGTTGTAAAGTGGTGCAAATTTTGTTTTGAAACTTGTGTGACCAAACAGATTGTTTGAACACATCTAGATGGGTGGGTTTATGCTAGGAATGGCCCTATTTCACACCCAAACATGTTGAATCACTCTAATCTACATTCAACCGGCTCGATCCCTTAAGGGTCCAAAGTGCAAAAGGGCAACAATCTTTGATCGACTATTACTCAGAAAACATGATGCTTATGAACTCTCTGTCTGAGCCTATGAGATTGCTTTGGGATCCTCTACAATAAACTCTCTCAATTTTTGTTATTTCAGAGTCATTTTCCCATGGTGTGTAGTTTCACTTGATGGAAAAATTGTCAAATGCAAGCAATGTAAAGATGCAAAGTGGTGCAACTTTCATTTTGCAACTCGAGTGACCAAACGAAATATCCCAACACATACAAATGGGTATGTTTACGCTAGGAATGGTCCTCTTTCACAACCAAACACATCAAATCGCTCCGAGCTACGTTCAACTGACTCAATCCCTTAAGGGTCCAAAGTGCAAAAGGGTAGCAATATTTGATGGGCTATTACTCAGAAACCGCGATCCTTACCAACTCTCTGTTTGAGCTTGTAGGATTGTGTTGGGTACCTCTATAATAACCTCTCTCATTTTTTATTACCTCAAAGTCATTTTTCTGTGGTGTCTAGTTTTCACTTGAGGGAAAAAGTGTCAAATGCAAGCAATATAAAGATGCAAAGTGGTGCAACTTTCATTTTGCAACTTGCGTGACCAAACAAACTATTCCAACATATCCAAGTGGGTAATTGTACACTAGGAATGGTCCTCTTTCACACTCAAACATTCCAAATCACTCTGAGCTACATTCAACTAGAAGAATCCCTTGAGTCCAAAGTGCAAAATGGCTCCAATGTTCAACATGTTGTTACTTAGACACCGTGACACTTAGAAACTTCTCATCTAAACCTATGGGATATATTTGGGGTCCATTACAATAACCTCTCTCAATTTTTTCTATCTCAAAGGAATTTTCCCATAGTGGTGACTTTTCGCTTGGGGAAAATGTTGTCAAATACAAGTTGTGCAAAGTTACAAAGTGGTGGAACTTTTGTTCTCAACTCGAGTGACCAAAAAAAATATTCCAATGCATCCAGGTGGATAATTTTATGCTAGGAATGGTCCTATTTCACACCCAAATACGCCGAATCACTTCGAGCTACATTCAACCAGCTTGATCCCTTAAGGGTCCAAATTGAAAAAGAGCAACAATCTTTGACGGGCTATTACTCAAAAATCGTGATGCGTACGAACTCTCCATCTGAGCCTTCAAGATCATGTGGGGCCCCTTTACAATAACCCCTCTTTGTTTTTTTTTCTTAGAGTTGTTTTGCCGTGGTGTACAGTTTTCACTTGATGGAAAAAGTGTCGAATGCAAGCAGTGTAAAGATGCAAAGTGGTGCAACTTTAGTTCTGCAACTAAAGTGGCCAAATAAACTATTCTAACAAATTTGGTTGGGTATTTTTATGCTAGGAATGGTCCTCTTTTGCACCCAAACATGTTGAATCACTCTGAGCTACATTCAACTAACATAATCCCTTATGAGTCCAAAGTGCAAAATGACTACAATCTTTAGCATGTTCTTACTCGAACATCGTGATGCTTAGAAACTTCTTGTATAAGCCTGTGGGATTGTGTTGGGATCCTCTACAATAACCTCTCTTGGTTTTTTCTATCTTAGAGGCATTTTCCCGTGGTGGTGACTTTACACTTGAGGAAAAAGTTTTGAAATGCAAGTTGTGTAAAGATTCAAAGTGGTGCAACTTTCATTTTGCAACTCGAGTGACCAAATGAACTATTCCAACATGTCTGGGTGAGTAATTTTATGCTAGGAATTTTCCTCTTTGGCACCCAAACATGTCGAATTACTCTGAGCTACATTCAACCGGCTCGATCCCTTAAGGGTCCAAAGTGAAAAAGGGAAACAATCTTTGACGGGCTATTACTCAGAAATCATGACACTTACAAACTCTTTTTCTAAGCCTATAGTATCATGTTGGGCCTCTCTACAATAATATCTTTTGGCTTTTGTTATTTCGAAGTCATTTTCCCGTGGTGTCCAGTTTTCACTTGATGGAAAGAGTGTCAAATGCAAGTAGTGTAAAGATGCAAAGTGGTGCAACTTTCATTCTATAACTCAAATGACCAAATAAAATGTTCCAATGCATTCGAGAGAGGTATTTTTATGCTAGGCATGGTCCTTTTTCCCACTCAAACACATCAAATCACTTTGAGCTACATTCAGCCAACAAAATCCCTTATGAGTCTAAAGTGCAAAATGTCTACAATCTTCAACATGTTGTTACTCAAACATCGTGGTGCTTAGAAACTTATTGTCTAAGCCTATGGGATTGAATTGGGCCCCTATACAATAACCTCTCTTGGTTCTTTCTATCTCAGAGGTGTTTTCCATGGCAACGACTTTTCGTTTGGGAAAAAAGTTTTCAAATGCAAGTTGTGCAAAGTTTCAAAGTGGTGCAACTTTCATTCTGTAACTTGAGTGACCAAAAAAATTGTTCCAACACATTTGGGTGGGTATTTTTATGCTAAGAATGGTCCTCTTTCTCACTCAAACATGTTGAAATGCTCTGAGCTATGTTCAACTGGCTTGATCCCTTAAGGGTCCAAAGTGCAAAAGGAAAAAAAATAAATTGATGGGCTATTACTTCGACCCCATGATGCTTAAGAACTCTCCATGTAAGCCTACAAGACCATGTTACGCCCCTCTATAATAACCTCTCTCATTTTTCTTTATCTCAGAGTGATTTTCCCATGGTTTCCAATTTTCATTTGATGGAAAAAGTGTCAAATACAAGCAGTGTAAAGATGCAAAGTGGTGCAACTTTCATTCTACAACTTGAGTGACCAAATGAAATATTGTAACACATCTGGGTGGGTACATTTTTTCTATGCATGGTCCTCTTTCATACCCAAACACACCAAATCGCTCCAAGCTACATTTAACCGACAAAATCCTTTATGAGTCCAAAGTGCAAAATGGATGCAATCTTCATCATGTTGTTACTTTGACACTGTTATGCTAATCAAATTCTCATTTGAGCCTATAGGATTGCATTGGGACCCTCTACAATAACCTCTCTCAGTTTTTTCTATCTTCAAAAGCATTTTCATGTGGTGGCAAATTTTTGCTTGGGGAAAAAGTTGTCAAATGCAAGTTGTGCAACTTTCATTTTACAACTTGAGTGACCAAAAAAACTATTCAAACATGTCTCGATAGGTACATTTACACTAGGAATGGTCCTCTTTCACACCCAAACACACCGAATCACTCTGAGCTACGCTCAACTGGCTCGATCCCTTATAATGGCATGGAAAACAATCGAAAAGAAAAACATCCACATGACAGTTGAGAAGAGTGATTTTTCCATGTTGGATGTTGTGTTTGTGTTGCTGATATGTGGTTGTCATTTATGTCAACACTATTATCATTGATGATTCTGAAGGCTATATATATCGAGGATATTAAGAAAATTAGAATAAATCTGTTGCAGGCATTCTCTGAAGTTGTGTTGATCAGAATGGTGGAAAGTTGTGTACATTTTTAATCAGAAGTCTTGCATAAAAAGGTTTTCTTTTTGAGCCTATCTAGTATGTTTTCTAGAAGTTTCAGTGGTACGCATCAAGATTGGAGAGAGTTATGAGTTTCTGAGCTCCTATAGTTATTCTGTTATTGTAGTAGGTGTTTCTAGAAGAAGAGAATGCAATTCTGGTAAATTGATTTGCTGTGTATTATCTTGTGATGTTCAGTGATTTTTCTAGATCATGCTCTATCATTGTGGTACATCCGTGTTGATCGGTGTTCTCGTGATCAAATATTTTTCCTTTGTGTGTTCAAGTTTTCATGTTCTTGTCTGACATGATGGTGGTAGCATGTTGCGGATCATTATGGATTAATTTCTTATTGTTTGGCATGTTCAAGGATGTTGATATAGGTCTTCATTATGTTGTGACCAACTTAGATTCGTGCGGATTGATATGTATTCATGAATTGGGCCGATAGTTTGTAATTCATTTATTATTTATTTGTGGTTGACAGAGTTGTTGATGTAAAATCATGTAGCAGATATATAAGAGTGATTATTTCTTGATTTTGAAGTGTGCTAGGTATGTTTGGTGAATGTATGTGAAGTGTATGAGTGAAAAAAGATCAGATCATTTGATTTCAAAGCAGAGTATGAAGAAGATTGAGAAAAGTGTGAAGAAGTGTTTATGTGCCTAACCAGAACTGTCATCAGGCTTTTGTAGAAGCTAATTTCTCAGTTCAACCTCATCAGATGGATTTAATCTGATTGTTTTATGTAAGGAAGTGAGCCTTCCATTTGAGAAGTGAGCTCTAGGATGTGTTCTTGAATGCATGTGCATTCCCTATTCATTTTTCATTATACTTCTAACAGGGTATAATCTTTTGTACTAACATCCATCGTGGTTTTTCCCCTAACAAGGTTTGCACGTATAAAATCTTGGTGTTCATGTGTTCCTGATGTTTTATTGAGTCAGGCTTTCACTGTTAATTGTTAGATCTTAGATAAAGGTTGATAAATGTTAGATAAGTTTAAATTCTATAACAACTGATTCCCCCGCTCCCCTCCCCCCCCCCCCCTTGCCCCCCTCTCAGTTGTTTATCCTTTTTTTCCCAAAAATTGGTATTAGACCAGGTTTCTTTGAAGAAGTTTAATAGCTTGAGGTGATCCGAGATGGCATCATATAAGAAGGATAGTCCCAGATCTGATGGTACAAATTACTCTCCTTGGAAGGTTAGAATGGAGTGTCATTTGAACTGCATTGGTGAACCAAACTGGAAGATTACAAAGAACATATTTAATATTCCTCAGAATGGTCCAACTACTCCTGATGAGATCAAAGAAGCTGAAACTAATATTAGGTCTATAGAAGCATTGTCGAGTTCTTTGACAGATTCAGAGATGAAAAATGTGATAGGTCTACAGAGAATACATGAGATCTAGAAGAAATTAGAGACATTGTATGAAGGAGATGCACAAGTGAAGATTGATAAGCTAACAAGTCTAGAAGGCAAGTGGGAGAACTTGAAAATGAGTGAAAATGAAAACATTGCTTCTTTGATGCAGAAGGTAAATGAAATAGTGATGGGTTTTAGGTGTGCCAATGGAATTATGGAAGAAGATGAGATTGTGGCTAAAGTGCTCAGATCAGTGCCTACTTCTTACAAAATGAAAGAACATGCTATTGAAGAGCTCCGGACAGTAAAAAATTTGACAAGAGACATGTTGATTGGTAAACTAGTTGCCTTTGAGTTGAGTGAATTTGGTGAGTCTACTCCTAAGACAAAATCTGCATTCAAAGCTACTATATTCGAAAAAATTCAACAAAGGTATGATCTGAGAGAAAGTTCCAAAAAATCATTCAAATATGAAGATTAGATGAAATAAATTGAAGATGAAGAAAGAGAGCTAGAAGAGCTGGAAGCATTGATTGTTAAAAGAAAATCCAAAGGACATGGCATGTATAAATGAAATCTACCCATTAAATGTTTCTCTTGCAATAAGATAGGTCATTTTGCATCAAGGTATCTTGAAAGAGTTTCTAAGTACAAACCTGACAAGTCTAGATTTCAAAAGAAATGTTATTATGCTGACAAAGGTGTAACTGATGATGAATCTGATAAATAAACTGGAAATGAAGATGGGTGGGTATTCATTGCTATCAAGGAAAAAGGTACACTGTCCACTGAATCTACTAGTGAAAGTTGTTTAATTGCTCAAGTTGATGTAAGCTAGTTATGGCATAGGAGGCTGTGCCATGTGAATTTTGATAATGTTGTCAAAGTAAGCTCCACTCAAGCATTCAAAGATCTACCTAAGTTAGTGAAGCCTACTAACACTAAGGAATGTTAGATGGGAAAATAGACAATAATTTATTTTCAGAGCAAACAACATCATTCAAATGGATTACTAGAATTGGTACATACTAATCTATGCAGTCCATCTAGAATTAGAAGTATACAAGGGAAAAGGTACTTTATGTTGCTTATTGATGATTAATCTAGGATGATATGGGTTGCTTTCTTCAAAGAAAAACATGAAGCTCTAGAAAAGTTCAAATATTTCAAGGCTTTGGCAGAAAATGAGACAGGTTTGAAGGTCAAATGCTTAAGATTAGACAGAGGTGGTGAATTCACTTCCCAAGAGTTTAATTCATTTTTTGAAGAGCATGGAATAAAAAGATAGTTGTCTGCTCCCTGGATCCCTCAGGAGAACGAAGTTGTTGAAAGGAAGAAAAAAATAATTCTAGATGCTACTAGAGCAATGATGTTGGAAGGTAATGTTCCTAATATCTATAGGAGAGAAGTTGTAAGAACTATTGTATACACTATCAACTGCGTAAATGTTTATGGTAATTTTGGTAAGACTCGAGCTGTGGTTTGGTTATAAACCTTTCATTAAATATTTCAAAATCTTTGAAAGTAGATGTTATATCAAGAGAGATGAAGATTTTGACAAGTTTGATGCTATAAGTGATGAAGGAATCTTTTTGGGTTACTCTACTAAGAGAAAATCTTACGGGTTCTACAATATAAGATTGAAGAAAATGGTTGAAAGTGAAAATGTTAGAGTTGATGAAGACACTGTTAGATCATCTAGATACTATGGATATGACTTAGATGATCAACAAGATAGTACAAATAATGGAAAGAATGCACAGATATAGAATCAAGTTCAAATTGTTCTCGGGAATCAAGAGAATCATGAAGGCAGAGCTAGTGGAAGTGCAGAAGAAAGAACCAAAAGTTAGAGAGAATCCCAAAGTCCCAAGGTATGTAAAGATAAATCACTCCGAGAATCAGATTATAGGAGATAAGAACAAAGGTGTGTAGACTAGAAGGAGAATTGCAGAAGAGTATTGCCTAATTTCCAAGACTGAGCCTAGCAATGCCAATGAAGCATGCAAAGATGAGTATTGGATGGAAGCAATGATGGACGAACTGATGTAGATAGAGAAAAATGATACATGGATTCTTGTTCCCATACCTCAAGATAAAAATGTGATTAGAACCAAATGGATCTTTCAGAATAAGCTAAATGAACAAGGTGAAGTGGTCAGAAATAAAGAAAGAATGGTATGTAAAGGGTACTCATAGATGGAAGGTATTGATTTTGAAGAAACCTTTGCCCTTGTTGCTAGAATTGAAGCTGTAAGGTTGTTTCTATCTTATGCTAATTTCAAGAATTACAAAGTCTATAAAATGGATGTGAAGTCAACATTTCTAAATGGTGAGTTAGAAGAAGAAATTTATGTTGAGAAATCAGATGGATTTCAATTGACTGATGAAACATACATGGTTTGTTGGTTGAAGAAAGCACTATATGGACTCAAAAAATCTCCTAGAGCCTAGTATGCTAGATTGGATAAATACTTGTTGAATCTTGGATTCAATAAAGGTATTGTCGATATCAATCTGTATTTCAAGATGGATCAGGATAAAGAGTTGATTATTAAAGTTTTTGTTGATGACATCATTTTTGAAGGTAATGATGATTTATGCATGAAGTTTGCTGATGAAATGAAAAGTGAGTATGAGATGCCAATGATTGGTGAGCTGAAATTCTTTTTAGGATTGCAAATTACTCAATTAGAGGATGGATCTTCATATCTCACTCCAAATATGTAAGAGAGTTACTGAAAAAGTTTGACATGGAAGACTCAAAGCCTGTAGGTACACCCATGATAACTGAATGCAAGTTAACATAGAATGATGATTCTTATAAGGCTAATCAAACAAGGTACATGTCAATGATTGGTGGATCGATATATTTGACTCAGATCAGACCAAACATTATGAATGTTGTATGTATGGTTGCTAGATATCAAGATGATCCAAAGGAATCACATGTGACTGCAATAAAGAGAATTTTCAGATATTTGAAAGGAACAGTTAATTTTGATCTTTGGTATCCTAAGGATGATAATATTACTCTGAATGCCTTTATAAATGCAGATTGGGAAGGAGATGTGGATGAAAGGAAAATTACAAGTGGTGGTGCATTATTCTTGGGGAAGAATTTGGTGTCTTGGCTAAGTAAAAAGCATAATTCCATTTCCTTATCTACCGTTGAGGCACAATATATTGCTACTACAAATAATTGCACTCAAGTATTATGGATGAAACAAATGTTGAGAGATATCATAATTGAGTATAATGAGCCTATTACTATATTTTGTGATAATTCAAGTGCCATAAACATTTCCAAGAATCTGGTGGTACATTCAAGACAAAACATATATCTATCAAAACATATATCTATCAAGTATCACTTTTTGAGAGACAGAGTGTGATAAAAAAGTCAAATTGGAATATGTGCCCACTAAGGAGAAAATTGTAGATATCTATACTAAACCATTGCCTAAGGATACTTTTGAGTATCTAAGAGGAAAGTTAGGGGTTATTTCCCTTCCTAATCTAAACTAAGATGCAAGTCTTTGCATCAATCCATGCACTCATAGTCAGATCTTGTTTCTGATTGATGGTATGGTGGCTGCTACTTAGGGGGAGTAGTCAGATGATTTAGATATGTGGTTCAGAGATTGTGTAACTTTTCCATTGATTTTAAAGGGGAAGAAGTGTAATGTGAAAAACCTTGTAAAATTTAAGGCGGAGAAGTGCAGAACAAAGGGGGAGAAGAGTACTGTGTGAAGAGTTAGTTGTGTTGATGGTATTTTTCACATCATGTATTTCCATCAATACCAAAGGGGGAGATTGTTGGATGTTGTGGCTATGTTATTGATATGTGGCTATCATTGATGTCAACACTATTAGATTTGATGATTCTGAAGGATGTATATGTCGAGGATATTGAGAAAATTAGAATAAATATGTTACAAGTAGTCTGTGAAGTTATTGTTGGGGATAGGATACGGGTCTGTCATCATAGAAAAAACATCTAAGACAACAATTCCTTAGTGATTTTCATTTTTATCACTTCAAAGACACAAAAAACTATGCCATAAAGCATAAACAGGCACAATAAATCCCCCATTGATCCTCTGAGAAAATTAAATACTTAACAATATAACAGATTCAACACAAGCATAGATTCAAGAATACAGAATCAGACAACCATGAAAGAAAAACATATGGACACATAGATTTATGTGGGGAAAACATTTTCAGGTAAAAAACCCCACCCTCCAAAAAGCTCAACTCACTTGTATTATTCAGTAACAAAAAATAGTTACAATACAATTACAGAGCTATGCTCTTCAGGAGATTACATCTTGTCCATCTAGAGAAAGAAGGCAACACAAAATACAAAACCTTCACACTATTCTAGCACCCTCACAACACACAGTGTAGATTCCCTTCAACTCCTCAATTGACTATCATAGCCATCCTCATGGCTGGCCCAACCACATGGCCTCCATAGCTTCACATCCTTGCATATCTGAGAGTCTAAGTGTTCACGGTAAAATACTGCTCAAACACTCTCAAACTCTCTCTCTTCGCTCATAGATCTTAACCGTCACCTTTTGGTTTATATACAAAATAATTTAATCGACTGTCAAGTATTACATTTGCATTTGCACTTCTCAACCAATCCCATAACTCGATCCATGCTGCAATGACCATTCAAACAAGTAACCGATCTGCACAGATTGCATCGAGCCACCCAAGCAATGAATTCATGTTGTAATCACGTTCTATCTGCAACAAGAAGTTGGCCTGCAATAACTGCAAATTACAAGTTTTGCATTAAACCAATCAAATCATTGACACTGAGCCATGTGTCCTCCTTTCATTCGGCTATCACTTTGAATTTCCATCTAGCTCGGTGAAGCGAGCTCCGAGCTCACCCGAGCTCCTACCTCGTCACCACCAAGTTCATTCTACCCAATCGCGGTATTGAGCTGAGCTCACCCAAGCTCACCCTTGACTTACCTGTGCTACCACTCCAAACTCATTCATCCACCGTGGTATGGTGGTGAGCCCATTTGACCCAACCTTGGCCTCCAACCGTGCTACCACCAAGCTTGCCTTTTCCCATCGCGGTATGGCGGTAACCACCACATAGACCATCAGCAGTCATACCGTGCTACCGCGGAGGCCACCAAGCCACCCTACAGTAGAGCAGTGACTGCTCTGGTAGACCGCTAGTGGTCCCACCATAGCCACTACGGTGAGCTAGTTCACCTTTCATGGTGAGGCGGTAACCACCAATCCACACAGTAGGTGGCTTACCATGGCCACCGTGGTCACTTTGAGTACTGAACACGGTAGGGCAATAACCAGCACTAGACCGCCACCCTTCAACTCACCACTACTGCACTGCTCATTATGCTACATCCACTATTAGATAGTGACCTCGTAGTAAGGAGGTAAGGGAATGCTCTGCCAAACCTCCGCTCACCGTGCTACCGTGCCACTAGAAGAAGCACCCTGTGGTAAGGCGGTAACCGCCTTCCAACTTTCCCCACTCACCGTGCCACCATCGAACAAGGAGAAGATTGCCATGGTAAGGAGGTAACACTGGCCAACTATGGAATGAGCAATAGAGGCTCGTGGTAAAGAAGTAAAACACACAACCACACCTCTATGGAAAGCATGCATCTGTACAATAGTAAAGGCAAGTTACATGGAGAAAATGCCAAGTCCAAAAGAATATCAAGCTAGAAAGTTGAGGCAAATTTCCCAATAGTTGTGATGATCAGAATGGTGGAAAGTTGTGTACGTTGATAATTAGAAGTTGTGCATCAAAAGGTTTGTTGCTGAGACTATCTATTATGTTTTTTGGAGGTTTCCATGGTACACATCAATATTGGAGAGAGTTGTGCGTTTCTGAGTTCCTACAGTTATTCTGTTACTGTAGCAAGTGTTTCTGGAAGAAGAGAATGCAATTATAGTAAATTGAGTTGCTGTGTATGATCTTGTGATGTTCAGTGATGTTTCTAGATTATTCTCTACCATTTTGGTATGTTCACATTGATCAGTGTGCTCGTGATCGAAGATTTTTCCTTTGTTTGTTCAAGTTTTCATGTTCTTGGCTGACATGATGGTGGTAGTGTGTTATGGATCCTTATGGATTAATTTATTATTGTTTGGCATGTTTGAGGATGTTGATTTAGGTCTTCATTATGTTGTGACCAACTTAGGTTGGTGCACATTGAGATTTATTCATGAATTGGGCCGACAATTTGTAATTCATTTGTGGCCGACAGAGTTGTTGATGTAAATTCATGTAGCAGATATATAAGAGCAATTATTTCTCAATTTTGAAGTGTGTGAGATCTACTCAGTGAATGTATGTGAAGTGTATGTGTGAACAAAGATAAGATCATTCGATTTCAGAGTAGAGTGTGAAGAAGATTGAGCAAAGTGTGAATAATTGTTTATGTGACTAACCAAAACTATCATCAGGATTTTGTAGAAGCTAATTTCAAAGTTCAACCTCATCAGATGGATTTAATCTGATTGTTTTATGTAAGGTAGTGAGCCTTCCCTTTGAGTAGTGAGCTCTAGGAAGTGTTCCTGAATGCATGTGCATTCCCTATTCATTTTTCATTATACTTCTAATAGGGTATAATCTTGTGGACTATCATTCAACATGTTTTTTCCCCTAACAAGGTTTCCACATATAAAATTTTGGTGTTTATGTGTTTCTGATGTGTTATTGATTCATGCTTTCACTGTTAATTATTAGATCTAAGATTAAAGGTTGATAAAGGTTAAATAATTTTAAATTATGTAACAATTGATTCAACCCCCTCCTCTCAGTTGTTTATCCTTGTTTTTTCAACATTCCACACAAAATTCATATGATCATTCTGAAGTCTAGAAAGTGCAAGATGTTTTTTAATTATCCTTCTTTCCCTTACAAAAATATACAACCAATTGTAAATGCGTACAATTGTGGAACTTGGAAACATTTTATTTTTCCTCAATTTTCAACTTTGGTTGTGAAGCATTTTGTCATTTTCATTTGAAATAATTTGCTATGCTTGAAAATTGGAGTCTAAGAGAAACAAGTGATGCTCTCACTTACATTTATTATTTGGTGTGATAAATAAATTTTTCACCTTGAGTCCACTTCTTATTTACATATTATAAATTATAAATCTTTCTCCCAAGTCCATTTCCTATACACGAATTAATATTGCAAAAAGCTGACATATACATCTTTCAATGTGTTTATATGGCGATGGATCAAGAACATAATAATTCATTTTGTATTGTGAGGATTATGCTATGAAAATGTTTAAAAAATATTCAATATAAATGTTTGTATGATAATGTGTCAAGAAGTTAACTACTCATCATCTACTATGAATATTATGTTTTGCAATTGTTGTGAAGATTATGCATCCTTTGCTTAATTGAGTTGTTCCAATCAAGATACTAAATATATTGGAATATTTTTATGAAACATCTCATGGAATACGAATTGAAAATGTGTTTTTTTCTTTTAGATAAATCATTTGATGTAACTATTTGGATTAAACTGAATTGAGATATATGTAAGAACAAGGGAGCATTACGAAATAAATTGCTCAAGGATCTTAAATAAGCCTACTCTCCTATTTCAATTTTGGGTGGATTATTGATTTCAAAGTATTGGGAATGCTTTGCCTATTTTCTAGTTGGTAGTTACCATTCTAGAAGGCTCATCTCTTGATATATATTATACTCATTCTTAATCAATTATCAAGTTATTAATCAGTGCATTTATTTACAGTTAATCTTTTCTTTTCAATTTGTGCAATTTTGTAATTTGTAACTCTACTACTATTCCTAGAAATATTGAAGTTGTTTAGCATCAATCAATAAATATTCAAGACAAACCATGAAGGACAACAACGATCAATGCTACTATTGCCTATCATGGTCTCAAACTAGCTCAAAAGAAAGGTTTTAAAAAAGTGTGGCTAGAAGGGGATGCTTTGAATATCATCAATAATTTAAAAATAGTGCCACTTCCTCTTGGACTATTGAAACTATGATAAAGGATTCTATTAATATCCTTAATTACTTTGATGACTATTATATATATCACATTTTAAGAGAGGGAAGTATCTTGGATGATATCTTTACTAACTTGGGAGTTCGTGAGGCCTGAGAGTGGGATCTAAATGACCCTCTTCCTATAGAGGCGATTGTAACTATTAATTATGAAGCACAAATTTAATTGAAATAATGGTGGTGTGTGGTGTTGGGTGTGTATGTTATTTATCATGTGGAATGCTATTATTTGGAGGAGTGATATTAAGGCCTCAACTTGCTTTGATGGTACCAAGGAGGAAATCTGTAGGGAGTGGATTACTATGCCTATTAATATATCTACCACATCCATTCTCTTACATGGATTGTGGGTATCCTTAGAGTTGCTTTATCAAGAAGTTTTATCTTTGTTGTGAAAGTTGCTAATTGCCTTGGCTCTATGAATTTGGCTGCCATGGGTGGTGAAAGGAACCGAGCGGATCCCTTCTCTTATAATGCTATTAAGAAGAATGAGGAGGTGTGGGTGATTCTTGAGAAGGGTGGTTTGACTCCCTATATTGAGAAGCTTCATGTGAATAATCCCTAGATGACTACTAATGTTGCCAAACATTGGAACAACAAGGTGTTGAAACTTGGAGGGACGAAATTTGGCATTACTGAAGATTTCATCACTCACATCACTGGATTACCAATGGATGGCATGAATTTCTACAGGGATAAGAAAGAGTCATTGAATTCCATGAAAATATTTTTCAAAGGCAAGGAAGCTAAGGACTTGAAATCGGTGAAGAGCAGGGGTTATCAAAGGAAATCCATAAAGGCTCTTTGGGCCGATGTTGCTAAGGAGTTAATGAGGTATATTTATTTAGAAGGCCATTACTCTATTGTGAATGCCTATCACATTTTCCTTCTCAACCACTTCTGTCACAAGAAAATAATTTATTTTACTTTATACTTATTGGCTTCATTGGATGATGGTATCATTGACCACAAGAAAATCCTGAAGAACCCTATTCTTCATGTGGGGTTAATTCTCCTCATTTATGAGTATTGCAAAGTGTTTGAGGTGGTTAGGCCTATTCTGACTCCTAAGGATGTGAAAATTGTTAAGAGATATGATACAGTTTCTAAGGAGGAAGTGGCCTTTAAGAATAGGAAGAAACGAAAGCTGGTTTTGCAGAAGGAGTTAGAGTCGTGGGATGTGTATTCTGTGTTGGATTCCCTTGCTACTGCAGATGAGGACATGAGATCCCCTGCCTTGGGGAAGCATAAAAAAGAGGGGCCAAGCCCTAAAAAGGGTTATGAGACTAATAGTGGTAATCCCACAAATGAAATTCTTAGAAGAAGTAGAAAGGATGTGAAGGATTTGGTTGGGGAGGTGTCATCTCCTCCCACACCTCTAAAAAATTGGGTTTTCCTTGTGGGGGATAGTACGAGGAAGGTGGTGTGGTTTGCTCTCAAGCTGGAAAATCCTCTTAAAGGGGATGGCAGATAGAATGCTATGGGGTCTCTGGATGGTAAGGAAGCTGAGGTTTCTTCTGGTGGGCATCAGGTAGGGGCAGCTAATGGGGATACTCCTATGGTGGACCTGGAGAGGCAGATGAAAGGGATGGTAGTTGCGGCTGAGATCATGGAGTCCATTTGAAAGATCAAATCACTGGCTGTGATGTTGATTGCTGCTGAAATAGGTAAGGGGATTGCTGCTCATACTGAGAAGGTTTGCTACTTTCATGAGGAGGATGTCGAGGGTACAAAGGTTTTTAATATTGGGAAATATAATATTGTTGATGTCCTTGGATCTGCTAAAGAGGGCTCTATTCTTTTTTATAATATTTTTAAATGGGCTTTCCATGAGATGAATATGACTAATGTGAAAGTGAGGGGAATTGCTAGTAAAAAGGAGGATTCCTCTATTCAGGATCAAATCGATGATTTGATGAACTCCTCAAAGATTGTGGTGGAGGAAATGATTCTGATGAAGAAAAATATTGAAGGAAGAATCCTTAATTTGGAGAATCTCATGGAAATGATTATTGTTAGTATGGAGAAAGGTAAAGAGGGGAATAAAGCTGGCTTTATTGCTGTATCTACTAGTATGACATCCCCTATGGATAATGTTACTAAGGGTAAAGATGTTGCTGATGAAGATGCTGATGGAGGGAAAGAAGATTGCTAACAAGGGTGTGAGTTGTGTTTTGATTTTGGAGGTAAAATCGGGTGGACCTGGGGCTCATACTCATAACAAGACCAAGGTTCGGGTTGGTGCTACTGGTAATGAGATGTCTGCTGTTGGGGATGAAGGTGGTAAGAATGTGGCCCATGACATTGAATTTTCAGATATCTTGAATAATATGTAATGTCATTGGGTGGGTTTCATCTTTTTGGCTGACTGTTTATTGTGGTCTTGCTGTGGGTGGGTTGTTTTTCTTATGATGTAAAGGGTTTCGGGAACCTTCAAAACCCATATTTTACCTTTAATCAAAACAATGATCAATGCTAGGGCTAACCAATTAATAAGTATACACATTAATAAGTCAAGCATACCTGTGAATAAGGGAAGAAAAAGTACTCAAAAACACATAAGCCTTTAATTATACACACAAATACATAGTGTACACAAATTAATACAATGTATATGTATGAATACAAGGTATATACATGAAAAAACGTAAGTCGCAAAGTATACATTGGAATAAATGTAAGTCACAAAGTATACATGTAAGTTGTAAAGTATACACTTGATACACGTAACTCATATCTATTGAACCATTGATTTATAATGCAAACATGGACACCATCGATAAAAAAGATTTGTATTAACAAAATATTCATGTAGGCATACATCAATATATGTCGATATAAGTATAAAATATATACAAAATAGCCATATAGGCTTACGAGAATGCCATATAGGCATACAATGTCAAATATATCCAATACAAAATATGTACAAAAATGCCATATAGGCATACAACAAAGGGCTCTGGAATCAAAATTCATTGCTCTACATGCCTTGGAAACAAATTCTTTCCCTTTTCTTATCGACTAGATGGGGATAGGTTTGTCACTCATTTCTTCTGAGACTGAGGAATGCTCTTGGTGCTCCTCCTAGGGTTTAGTTCTTGGTCAAGCTTTATCTATTACAATAAGAAGTAATGACATTAATATATAGAAATTACATTATAAATAATTATTTAACAAAATAATCACTTGCCGCCATCTAACAATCACTCTCCTTGAGGGAAATATTCAAATTCCCATGTTGAGGCATGTTGAAGCCCTGTAAAAACCATCCAAAGAGAAATTGAACTAAAAATCAATAATGGTTTCATTTTCACTAACTAACAACTATAACAATGAATGCAAATTAAAATTTAGTAATTTTCCTCATACCTCCATGAGGGGCATCAAGGAGTCTATAGAAAATGAAAAACCAATCTCCATTGACCTGTGAACATTTGGAGGAGTGTCCGCTTCCAACAACTGAAAATAAAACAAGAAATTATTCTATATGACATAATGAACAAAATTTTGAGTACTTATTAAACTATATATTTTTTACTATCATGCTTACTATTTACCCTATCCATGGCTTATTTGAAAGAACTTGATTTTAGGATTTTATCCATAGCAGCAAGGTGGTGAACTGTTTGATAAAATGCTTTGGTAGACATGCACAATAACTATGGTAGCATAGAGAAGGCAATAAACTATTTGAAAAAAATTCCTCAAAGAAATGGGATCTCATGGTGATGGATTTCCATTACAAACAAATGTGTCATGCAATTCCATCACCATGAAACCACATTTCTTCAAGTTATGTTTTCAAACTACTCACTACCTTGACTATGATATTGCTTACTATTATGCTTTGATAGATTTTTTCCAAGCATCCATAGTTTGTTGGAAAGGACCTATTGAGTAGTTTGATAAAATGCTTTGGTAGACATGTATGAAAAATGTGGTAGCATAGAAAAGGTGGTGAGCTATTTAAAAAAATTCCTTGAGGAAATGTGGTCTCATGGTGATGGAATGCCATTCCATCACCATGAGATTGCATTTCTTTGAGGCATTTTTTCAAACTACTCACTGCCTTGTCTTTTCTATTGCTTATTGTTATGCTTTGATATATTTTTTCGAAGCATCCATAGTTTGTTGGAAAGAACCTTTTTTAGGATTTTAGCCATAGGATCAAGGAAGTTCAAGTAGTTTGATAAAATTATTTGGTAGAAATGCATGGAAAATGTGGTAGCATAGAAAAGGCAGTGAGTAGTTTGAAAAAATGCCTCAAAGATAGGTGGTCTCATGGTGATGGAATGCTATTCCATCACCATGAGACCACATTTCTTCAAGGAATTTTTTAAAACTACTCATTTCCTTGTCTATGTTATTTCTTACTAATATTCTTTGATAGATTTTTTTCAAGCATCCATAGTTTTTTGGAAAGCACCTAATTTAGGATTTTAGCCATATAAGTAGTGAGGAAGTGAGTAGATTGATTAAATGATTTGGTAGACATGTATGAAAAATGTGGTAGCATACAAAAGGTGGTGAGCTGTTTGAAAAAATGCCTCAAGGAAATCTGGTCTCATGGTGATGGAATGCATGAGATCACATTTCTTAGAGGCATTTTTTCAAACTACTCACTGCCTTGTCTATGCTATTGCTTACTATTATTCTTTTATAGATTTTTTCCAAGTATCCATAGTTTGTTGGAAAACACATTTTTTAGGATTTTAGCCATAGCAGCAAGGAAGTTCAAGTAGTTTGATAAAAGGATTTGGTAGACATGTATGGAAAATGTGGTAGCATAGAAAAGGTGGTGAGCTGTTTGAAAAAATGCCTCTCAGAAATGTGGTCTCATGGTGATGTAATGGAATTCCATCACCATGAGACCACCTTTCTTTGAGGAATTTTTTCAACTACTCACCGCCTTGTCTATGGTATTGCTTACTATTATTCTTTGAACGATTTTTTTTCAAGAACCCATAGTTTGTTTGAAATCACCTTTTTTTAGTCTTTTAGCCATAGCAACAAGGAAGTGAATTGTTCGATAAATTTATTTTGTGGACATGTATGGAAAATGTGGTAGCATAAAAAAGTTGGTGAGCTATTTGAAAAAATACCTCAAAGAAATTGGGTCTCATGTTGATGGACATCACCATGAGACCACATTTCTTTGAGGAATTTTTTCAAACAATTCATGGCCTTGTCTATGCTATTGCTTACTATTATTCTTTCATATATTCCTTCCAAGAGTCCATAGCATAGACAAGGTAGTGAACTGTTTGAAAAGATGCCTCAATAAAAAGTGGTCTCATGGAATTCCATGACAAGCAAATGCAATTGGCAGCCACTCCTAGTTATTACTTATTCTATGTGAAGTAATTGCATCACTGCTTATGTTGACTTTCTAAACTTGACTATATTGTAGTTGAAATTTTGTCATCTATCAACATCTAGTTATTAGTTATGGAATGTGAAGTAATGCTTTGACTTTGAAAGATTTGCAATGAAATGTAATCAAAGATATGAATATAATCTACACAAATCTATTAAGTAAAATTCATTAGTTAAAATCTTTATTCTATTACTTGCATGAAGGTTTGTCCAACTCCACTAGGACTTAGAAGTGTTCCCATGAAACATCTAATAATAGCCTATTCAATATCCATAATCAAATATTAGAATACCATTCATATAACAATGCTATTAACATGTAATAAATTTATAATTGTTTACTAGTTACATACCTCAACACTAGATGCAGTGGAGTAATAAGCAGGTGCAGTGCCAGTGTATCCAATATCAACACTCTAACCCTGAAATTTTATTAAAATCATAAAAATAAATTAGTTATTCTTGCATTTCAAAAATGAAATTTAATAAATTATATTCAATGAACATGCTAACATTTACTTGATTATTAATGCCATAAGCCTAATTCAAAATGTCAACTCCCTCGCCATCATCGTAGCTGCAAACATATCTTGTGTAGTAGCCTCCTCACTATTGGTGGGGTCATATGTAAAATTCACCCCACAAACCTAACATGAATGGGGTGGAAGCCTAGCACTCGAAGAATCCCCTTGATGGCACTATACTATAGGACTGGCATGCTGAATGACACTTTGGGTCAAAGAGGTGATAGATTGCAAAGTTTCTACCTCGACACTCTCCTTCACGATGAAAGGGATAATGATGTGCTCATGATCTGACCTATTGAGAGCTTGTCTCACTTGCCGCCTAGGATCCAGTTGTGCACTGGGTCTATCTTGAGCCGACACCCCACCTCTCTCCTGGAATTTCCTCATATCAAAATAATTTGAGATTTTTTTTAGGATGAACTTACAGTATAGTTTCCTCAGGAAATATTGTGAGACTTCACAATTTTTGTATGGTGGGTAATGTTGGTGTTTAAAATCCACATAGATATTGCAGATCTCTAAGAGGTAGCTAACCCCTATCAAGGATAACTACAACCACTAGCAGCCAACTAACAAGAGTCAGTTGAGGACTGAACTCTCCTACACTTTTGGCTCTGTAGGACCAAGGTGGGTAAACCTAAATCTATTCATAAGAATGCCTCATGATTGATAAGAACACATCCCACATACAGATCACAATTCCTACACACTTAGAGGAATATTCATCATTTTATGGTATTGGTAGACCAGAGAATGATTACCAGTGCCAAAGAGCAATGGAATTGATCCACTTACTACAAGGAAATACCTCTCAAAGGAGGACAAGGTTTTAACAAGTGTTTATATTCAATATTTAGATTACCATGCTTAGAACTTATAGTCTTAAACCAAAAAAAAGGCTACAAACATTGTTCAGTGCCTCATCCATTGGGTAACGGAATCATATAGAATAAAATCCCAACACTATGAACTTATCTTCATATAGCATTACTATCATGAGATATTTCAGTATACTAAAACAATACTTCTTCAAGAATCCTGAGCATATACAACCATGCACATGTAATTGACTCTTCAAGCATTTGATTAACTCCTTAAGTTAAAGCAAGAAAAACTAACTACACTTTCAATTAATTGTTGAAGCTGAAAGGAGAAACCCTTGATAACTCCATTCATAATCAGTGGCACACACACAGGAGAGTAAACCATCTTAATTTTATAGATTTCTTTCGATATCAGTAATTAAAAAAAATTATATCATACTAACTATATACAAATCCCCACTTGGGATGATTTCCTGAACAAAATATTCATAACACTTCAACTGTAAGACTGACTATACAAACTTCAAAGCTTCAGACCCAAAACTCTTGATCCCACAATGAGCCATGAAATCTCCTTTATATAATTGGAGAGCAACAAGTATTAGGCTACATTGTCGATACAAAATTTAATTTCAACTCAAAGTGAAATTCAATTTACATTCTTTATCATTAGATGACATCATGCATGATCGAAGGAATCAAAAATGGTTACATAGTAACCAGCTAGAGAACAAAATTCATGCAAAGCATGCACACGTCCACATCCATAAGAGAAAAAAGCAGGAGCAAACATGTCCAACCAACCCACCACCACTCACCATCAAGAGAACACATGGCCCCGGTATAGGCAACCGCTTTGATTCCATGCCTATGACAGGGATGGAACTACCTCTCCCTTACCAACCTTGCGAGCACCACCCCTAACAACTGGACCCAATGCCAGTGCAGTTATTGGTTCAATTGCAAGAACCTCCTTGTCAACTCCTAAGAGTTCAGTTAAAGTGGCCAAATAACACTGATAATTTGAATCGGTGTTAGATTCATCAGAATCCGAAATGATCACCAGGGATGAATAGTGTACTGGTTGCTTTCTAGTATTTCTTGTAGCACCCCTAGGCACTATGGGTGTAACAGGCTCCATCATGACTGGAAACCCATGGGATCCCAGCCTCGCACTCTTGTGCTTAATTGATTTATCCATGAAAGAAACAAAGCTCTGCAACACACAAGAGAAGAAAACTTCATGTATATAGATACAATAAGATGCAATGTTGATTGCATACAACTCATTTAGCATTTATAGAATAGGCCAACATGTAGGGTACGATTACTTGAAGGAAATTCAAGCATTCAAACAATTAGTGACCAAGATAACCATGAATACTCCCAATAGAATGGTACTGTTCACATGCCAGAGGAAATTAGGTGGAGATCCTTTGGAGAAGGAAAACCCATGCCATTAATGACACGAGCAACGACCAAGCAATATATGCCACACGGACAACTCACACACACCCTTCTTGAAATTGAACCGCTGATTCAGACCACATTGTGACAAAACGGAGGGTGAAGATCAAGTCCATGGATTTTGGAAATCCACCTTGATGCCCTCAAAAAACATACCCAATGAAAACCGTCAAAAATAGTAGATCCGAACCACACAGTGGGACCCACATAGTCCCATTTGCAGGAAAAGAGAAGCCACGTGCCGTGCCCTCACAGACCTCACAATACCCTCCCAGATATTTACTCCGCTCATGTGAGGTGTGCGAGAAACCATAATTAACCCTATTATTAATGGCCATCACTAGTGAAAAGATGGCCCACATCATGTCCAACACCTCGGGAAGAAAACCCACACATCCATTCAAGCCATATGGTGACATCTCGCGAGCCTCACACCACTTTGGTGATGCCAACAAGGAAACCTGCGAGGTCGACGAGAAGCGGCCAAGATCCACTCCTGTGATCAGATGGTTCATCAGACTTCAGATAGAACATTGAAGTGGGGCCCGCATTGAAATTCCCGATGGTGTAGAACATAAGCCATCATGCCAAAAGACCAGAAAATCAGGTGAAAAGGGGCCGATAAAGCATGACCCGAGAGGGATAAAACCTCACTTAAGTGACCGGTTCTCCCTGGCAGCAGGTCATCGTTGAAACATAACAAGAGGGTTTTAGAAGGTTGATAATCAAAGTTACCATGAGTAACTTTGAAACCCTAAAATCCTAGCTCAATTCTCCTAGAAAATTGAAGTCCCATCAGTGGCTCCGACTGGGGATGTATGCCCCCTGTGGGCATAGCAAGAATCCAGAATCTCTAGTTTCACAGACTGGATTACTGAATTACACAAGCCTTTCAATAGATATATTGCCTTGTTCTGTCAACTGGACCTGTGTATACAAACATGGTAGCCCTAGGCCACCAAACAAGAGAAATTAGGGCTTGGGTATGTGTAGGATAATCATGGAAAAAACAGGTCCTTAAGTGGCAATGAAAATTCAAAAAATTAGAATTGGGAAACTTGACATAAAAATTTGAATAAGTTATCTATATTATTTCAAAAATATGTGAGAATAGAATCTGTGGCAAATTGAATGTAGTTTCTAAACTACTAGGTTAATTTTTGTAAAAAAAAATCTATTTGGTGAAAATTTGAAATTTCATTGCAGTAGTACCAAAATTTCAAGGAAAAAATAAAAAGTAGGTGTCTATCTGACCACCCTAACCATAATAAAATCATAATATTTTTTTATAAAATTTTAGATATAAGTAGAGGACTCATTTCTGGATGTGATGCATATTTTTTTGTCATTTTTTTTCAAATAAATAATTAATTATGAATTTGTTATTACAACTTTTAAAAAATATTAAAACTCGTATGTTTGACCACTTTAACTTGGTCAAAACTTAATGGAATTCATTTTTTTTTTTAATCCTATAGTATACAAAACATAGAATGTGACGCATGTTTTGGATTCAAAAAATGTGATACCATTTGAAAGCTATAGATGTTTTCCTATTAGACTATCAATCAGGACTTTAGTCGTAATTCTAATAAAAAATAAATAATTATTATTTATTAGATTCTAAAGAAAATATAATTTATACTGGTAGAAAGTTGAGAAGCTCCTTTACAAACCCTTTTCATTTTATCAATTTTAGGTAAAATAAAAGTCATCAGCCACATGGGCGAAGTCTGGAAAAACAAGGTAAGTTGTTAAACATGTTTTACGTGTTGACTTTTAGGATTGGTAGGTCCGAACCAAATCCTGAGCTTAATACCAAGGCACTAAATTTTGTGTCAGAATATCGGATATCCGATTTGAATCCGATATCGAATTCAAATACGATATATGATATCTTTTAGAT
>CM021109.1:183610501-183625694 GCA_007115665.2 Sequoiadendron giganteum | reverse complement strand
TCACTTAAATATTGATGAAATTCCTAATGTTGAGGAGTATGTACCTATGAAAAAACCACCTAGAATTTTGCATAGAAATCCAAAGTATTTGATTAATATTGATCAGGATATTTTGCAACACATGGAAGGTAAGATTCTAGAAGACACTTGTAGAAGATATGCTGATAAGATTTGGAAATCGTTCTTTGAAAGGCTAAATGAGACCCCAAGATGTCAATTATTTGTTGAAATGATGCGGAGTATAAATTATAGAAACATCATGAAGAATCTTGGGTTTAGAACATCGAATGCTACATGTAAAAAAAATATTGTGAAGAATCTAATGGATGCTTATAAGAGTGTTGATAAGACCTTGTGCTCAAAGGATAGTAATGTCACTCGATGTGTCATTATATTGAATTTGGTAAGTAGTCAAAAAAATCATTCTCGTCTTATTAGAAAGAGATGGAGTTAGCAGTCGAAATTAATGAAAAAATTTATCGGAATTAGTTCAAAGAGCAGAAAAGAATTAGGAGACACTGGAATTGAATGGTAAATGGGCATTCTTTTAGTTTTCCTATTTGTAAGTAACCTACTAAATTTTTTTTGGTGTCCACTTGCAGAAAATGTTGATTTATGAGCCATCCAAGAGAATCTTAGCCAAAAAATCATTGCAACATCCTTATTTTGATGATCTTGACAAATCTCAATTATGATTTAAAGCCATTATGGAAGAGTATGTGAAGCTTAGCGAAGGAATCTCAAGTTATTAATTTGAAGTTAACATCATCATGAGCACCTACGATGTAGACATTATAAGAGACTCTTGAATGTATGAGTGACATTGCAAAAGATATGTGAGAACAGAGTACCTAAGGCATTGTGCCTATAGGTACAAGCAGTTGGGTTTTAGAATGGTGTATGAAGCATATTAGACAAGTGTAGCAAAAATAGAAGAATTATGACCACCAAATAAATCTCATTTAATTGTAAACATCATATTATTAATATACTGAGTGTAATAACCATTAATGGTTACTAATCATTCTTTTTCTTCTTTTATTCTCTCCCTATTACAACTAGCACCAATTGAGTAACTTATTATACAAACTTCATTTATTAAAACAAATCAACATAAACATTATATATCAATATCACTATAGCATACAATCTATTCAAATAAACAATTGTACTGATATTTACTCAAGTTTTGAAATTTATTGCTGCCCTCAAACATTCGTAATTCATGCAATGTATTCCCTTAATTGTCCAAATTACAGAAGGGCAACAATATTTGATAGACTGTTACCTAGATACTGTGTTAGTTACAAGCATTCTATCTAAGGCATCAAGATCAAGTAGGGAACCTCTACAATAAACTCTCTTGGTTTTTGTTATCTTAGAGTCATTTTTCTATGGTGTCTAGTTTTGACTTGATGGAAAAAGTGTCAATTACAAGCACTGTAAATTTGTAAAGTGGTGCAAATTTCGTTTTGAAACTTGTGTGATCAAACAGACTATTCCAACATATATAGATGGGTGGGTTTACGCTAGGAATGTCCCTTTTTCACACCCAAACATGTTGAATCGCTCTGATCTACATTCAACCGGCTCAATCCCTTAAGGGTCCAAAGTGCAAAAGGGCAACAATCTTTGATGAACTATTACTCAGAAACCATGATGCTTACGAACTCTCTATCTGAGCCCACGAGATTGCATTGGGCTCGTCTACAATAAACTTTCTCAATTTTTGTTATTTCAGAGTCGTTTTCCCGTGCTGTCTAGTTTTCACTTGATGGAAAAATTGTCAAATGCAAGCAATGTAAAGATGAAAAGTGGTGCAACTTTCATTTTGCAACTCGAGTGACCAAACGAAATATCCCAACACATACAAATGGGTATGTTTACGCTAGGAATGGTCCTCTTTCACACCCAAACACATCAAATCGCTCTAAGCTACGTTCAACGGACTCAATCCCTTAAGGGTCCAAAGTGCAAAAGGGTAGCAATATTTGATGGGATATTACTCAGAAACCGTGATCCTTACCAACTCTTCGTTTGAGCTTGCAGGATTGTGTTGGGTACCTCTATAATAACCTCTCTCATTTTTTATTATCTCAAAGTCATTTTTCTGTGGTGTCTAGTTTTCACTTGAGGGAAAAAGTGTCAAATGCAAGCAATGTACAGATGCAAAGTGGTGCAACTTTCATTTTGCAACTCGTGTGACCAAATGAACTATTACAAAACATCCGAGTGGGTAATTTTACACTGGGAATGGTCCTCTTTCACACTCAAATATGCCAAATCGCTCCGAGCTACATTCAACTAGAAGAATTCCTTGAGTCCAGAGTGCAAAATGGCTCCAATCTTCAACATGTTGTTACTTAGACACTGTGAGACTTAGAAACTTGTTGCCTAAGCCTATGGGATATATTTGGGCCCCATTACAATAACCTCTCTCAGTTTTTTCTATCTCGAAGGAATTTTCCCATAGTGGCGACTTTTCGCTTGGGGAAAATGTTGTCAAATACAAGTTGTGCAAAGTTACAAAGTGGTGGAACTTTCATTCTCAACTCAAGTGACCAAGTGAACTATTCCAATGCATCCAGGTGGATAATTTTATGCTAGGAATGGTCCTATTTCACACCCAAATATGCCGAATCACTTCGAGCTATGTTCAACCAGCTTGATCCCTTAAGGGTCCAAAATGAAAAAGGGCAACAATCTTTAACGGGCTATTACTCAAAAATCGTGATGCTTACGAACTCTCCATTTGAGCCTTCAAGATCATGTGGGGCCCCTTTACAATAACCCCTCTTGGTTTTTTTTTCTTAGAGTTTTTTTGCCATGGTGTACAATTTTCACTTGATGGAAAAAGTGTCGAATGCAAGTAGTGTAAAGATGCAAAGTAGTGCAACTTTAGTTTTGCAACTCGAGTGGCCAAATGAACTATTCTAACACATGTGGGTGGGTATTTTTATGCTAGGAATGGTCCTCTTTTGCACCCAAACATGTCGAATCACTCCAAGCTAAATTCAATTGACATAATCCCTTATGAGTCGAAAGTGAAAAATGACTACAATCTTTAGCATGTTCTTACTCGAACATTGTGATGCTTAGAAACTTCTTGTATAAGCCTATGGGATCATGTTGGGCTCCTCTACAATAACCTCTCTTGATTTTTTCCATCTTAGAGGCATTTTCCCGTGGTGGTGACTTTACGCTTGGGGAAAAAGTTGTGAAATGCAAGTTGTGTAAAGTTGCAAAGTGGTGCAACTTTCATTTTGCAACTCGAGTGACCAAATGAAATATTCCAACATGTCTGGGTGAGTAATTTTATGCTAGGAATTTTCCTCTTTGGCACCCAAACATGTCGAATTTCTCTAAGCTAGTTCAACCGACTTGATCCCTTAAGGGTCCAAAGTGCAAAAGGGCAACAATCTTTGACGGGTTATTACTCGGAAACCATGATGCTTACGAATTATTTGTATAAGACTATAGTATCATGTTGGGCTTCCCTACAATAAATTCTCTTGGTTTTTATTATCTTGAAGTCATTTTCCCGTGGTGTCCAGTTTTCACTTGATGGAAAAAGTGTCAAATGCAAGTAGTGTAAAGATGCAAAGTGGTGCATCTTTCATTCTATTACTCAAGTGACCAAATAAAATGTTCCAATACATTTGGGCTAGGTATTTTTATGCTAGGAATGGTCCTTTTTCCCACTCAAACACATCAAATCGCTTTGAGCTACATTCAACCAACAAAATCCCTTATGAATCGAAAGTGCAAAATGTCTACAATCTTCAACATGTTGTTACTCAAACACCGTGGTGCTTATAAACTTATTGTTTGAGCCTATGGGATTGAATTGGGCCCCTCTACAATAACCTCTCTTGGTTCTTTCTATCTCAGAGATGTTTTTCCATGGCAATGACTTTTTGCTTGGGAAAAAGGTTGTCAAATGCAAGTTGTGCAGTGGTGCAACTTTCATTCTGTAACTTGAGTGACCAAAAAAATTGTTCCAATGCATTTAGGTGGGTATTTTTATGCTAAGAATGGTCCTCTTTCACACTCAAACATTTTGAATTGCTCTAAGCTATGTTCAACCGGCTTGATCCCTTAAGGGTCCAAAGTGCAAAAGGAAAAAAAATCATTGATGGGCTATTACTTGGAACCCATGATGCTTAAGAACTCTCCATCTGAGCTTATAGGATCATATTAGGTCCCTCTACAATAACCTCTCTCATTTTTTGTTATCCTAGAGTGCTTTCCCATGGTGTCCAATTTTAATTTGATGGAAAAAGTGTCAAATACAAGTAGTGTAAAGATGCAAAGTGGTGCAAATTCCATTCTGCAACTTGAGTGACCAAATGAAATATTCCAACACATCTGGGTGGGTATGTTTTTTGTATGCATGGTCCTCTCTCATACCCAAAAATACCGAATCGCTCCAAGCTACATTTAACCGACAAAATCCCTTTTGAGTCCAAAGTACAAAATGGATGCAATCTTCAACATGTTGTTACTTTGACACTATGATGCTTATAAAATTCTTGTGTGAGCTTATAGGATTGCGTTGGGCCCCTCTACAATAACCTCTCTCAGTTTTTTCTATCTTCAGAAGCGTTTTCATGTGGTGGTGAATTTTTGCTTGGGGAAAAAGTTGTCAAATGCAAGTTGTGCAAAGTTGTAAAGTGGTGAAACTTTCATTTTACAACTTGAGTGACCAAAAAAGCTATTCAAACATGTCTTGATAGGTACATTTACACTAGGAATGGTCCTCTTTCACACCCAAACACACCGAATCGCTCTAAGCTACGTTCAATCGGCTCGATCCCTTATAATGGCATGGAAAACAATCGAAAAGAAAAACATTCACATGACAGTTGAGAAGTATGAGTTTTCCATGTTGGTTGTTGTGGTTGTGTTGCTGATATGTGGTTGTCATTTATGTCAACACTATTATCATTGATGATTCTAAAGGCTGTATATATCGAGGATATTAAAAAAATTAGAATAAATATGTTGTAGGCATTCTCTGAAGCTGTGTTAATTAGAATGGTGGAAGTTGTGTACATTGATAATCAGAAGTCTTGCATAAAAGGATTTGTTTCCGAGCCTATCTAGTATGTTGTCCAGAAGTTTCAGTGGTATGCATCAGGATTGGAGAGAGTTATGAGTTTTTGAGTTCCTACAATTATTCTGTTATTGTATTAGGTGTTTCTGGAAGAAGAGAATGCAATTCTGGTAAATTGATTTGTTGTGTATTCTCTTGTGATGTTCAATGATGTTTCTAGATCATGCTCTATCATTGTGGTACATTCGTGTTGATTGGTGCTCTTGTGATCGAATATTTTTCCTTTGTGTGTTCAAGTTTTCATGTTCTTGTCTGACATGATGGTGGTAGCATGTTGTGGATCATTATGGATTAATTTATTATTGTTTGGAATGTTCAAGGATGTTGATATAGGTCTTCATTATGTTGTGACTAACTTAGGTTAGTGTGCATTGATATTTATTCATGAATTGGGCTGATAGGTTGTAATTCATTTATTATTTATTTGTGTCTGACAGAGTTGTTGATGTAAATTCATGTAGTGGATATATAAGAGCGATTATTTCTTGATTTTGAAGTATGCTAGGTATGTTTGGTGAATGTATATGAAGTGTATGTGTGAACAAAGATCAGATCATTCGATTTCAAAGCGGAGTATGAAGAAGATTGAGCAAAGTGTGAAGAAGTGTTTATGTGCCTAACCAGAACTATCATCAGGCTTTTGTAGAAGCTAATTTCTCAGTTCAACCTCATCAGATGGATTTAATCTGATTGTTTTATGTAAGGAAGTGAGCCTTCCATTTGAGAAGTGAGCTCTAGGAAGTGTTCCTGATTGCATGTGCATTCCCTATTCATTTTTCATTATACTTCTAATAGGGTATAATCTTTTAGACTAATATCCACCATGGTTTTTCCCCTGACAGGGATTCCACATATAAAATCTTGGTGTTCATGTGTTTCTAATGTTTTATCGAGTCACACTTTCACTGTTAATTATTAGATCTGAGATAAAGGTTAATAAAGGTTAGATAAGTTTAAATTCTATAACAACTGATTCACCCCCCCCCCCTCTTAGTTGTTTATCCGTTTTTTTTTCCAAAAATTGGTATTAGACCAGGTTTCTCTGAAGAAGTTTAATAGCTTGAGATGATCCGAGATGGCATCATATAAGAAGGATAGTCCCAGATCTGATGGTACAAATTACTCTTTGTGGAAGGTTAGAATGGAGTGTCATTTGAACTACATTGGTGAACCAAACTGGAAGATTACAAAGAACATATTTAATATTCCTCAGAATGGTCCCACTACTCCTCATGAGATCAAAGAAGTTGAAACTAATATCAGGGCTATAAAAGCATTATTGAGTGCTTTGACTGATTCAAAGATAAAAAATGTGATAGGTCTGCAGAGAGCACACGAGATCTGGAAGAATATAGAGACATTGTATGAAGGAGATGCACAATTGAAGATTGCTAAGCTAACAAGTCTAGAAGGCAAGTGGGAGAACTTGAAAATGAGTGAAAATGAAAACATTGCTTCTTTGATGTAGAAGGTAAATGAACTAGTGATGGGTTTTAGGTGTGCCAATGGAATTATGGAAGAAGATTAGATTGTGGCTAAAGTGCTCAGATTAGTGCCTACTTCTTACAAAATGAAAGAAAATGCTATTGAAGAGCTCAGGACAGTAACAAATTTGACAAGAGACATGTTGATTGGTAAACTACCTACCTTTGAGTTGAGTGAATTTGGTGAGTCTACTCCTAAGACAAAATCTTCATTCAAAGCTACTGTATCTAGAAAAATTCAACAAAGGTATGATCCGAGAGAAAGTTCCAAAAAATCATTCAAATATGAAGATGAGATGAAATAAATTGAAGATGAAGAAAGAGAGCTAGAAGAGCTGGAAGTATTGATTGTTAAAAGAAAATCCAAAGGACATGGCATGTATAAAGGAAAGCTACCCATTAGATGTTTCTCTTGCAATAAGATAGGTCATTTTGCATCAAGGTATTTTGAAAGAGTTTCTAAGTACAAACCTGACAAGTCTAGATTTCAAAAGAAATGTTATTATGCTGAAGAAGGTGTTACTGATGATGAATCTGATAAATAAACTGGAAATGAAGATGGGTGGGTATTCATTGCTATCAAGGAAAATGGTACACTGTCCACTGAATTTGCTAGTGAAATTTGTTTAATTGCTCAAGTTGATGTAAGCTAGTTATGGCATAAGAGGCTGTGTCATGTTAATTTTGATAACGTTGTCAAAGTAAGCTCCACTCAAGCAGTCAGAGATCTACCTAAGTTAGTGAAGCCTACTAACACTAAGGAATGTTAGATGGGAAAATAGACAATAATTTATTTTCAGAGCAAACAACATCATTCAAATGGATTACTAGAATTGGTACATACTAATCTATGCAGTCCATCTAGAATTAGAAGTATACAAGGGAAAAGGTACTTTATGTTGCTTATTGATGATTAATCTAGGATGATATGGGTTGCTTTCTTCAAAGAAAAACATGAAGCTCTAGAAAAGTTCAAATATTTCAAGGCTTTGGCAGAAAATGAGACAGGTTTGAAGGTCAAATGCTTAAGATTAGACAGAGGTGGTGAATTCACTTCCCAAGAGTTTAATTCATTTTTTGAAGAGCATGGAATAAAAAGATAGTTGTCTGCTCCCTGGATCCCTCAGGAGAACGAAGTTGTTGAAAGGAAGAAAAAAATAATTCTAGATGCTACTAGAGCAATGATGTTGGAAGGTAATGTTCCTAATATCTATAGGAGAGAAGTTGTAAGAACTATTGTATACACTATCAACTGCGTAAATGTTTATGGTAATTTTGGTAAGACTCGAGCTGTGGTTTGGTTATAAACCTTTCATTAAATATTTCAAAATCTTTGAAAGTAGATGTTATATCAAGAGAGATGAAGATTTTGACAAGTTTGATGCTATAAGTGATGAAGGAATCTTTTTGGGTTACTCTACTAAGAGAAAATCTTACGGGTTCTACAATATAAGATTGAAGAAAATGGTTGAAAGTGAAAATGTTAGAGTTGATGAAGACACTGTTAGATCATCTAGATACTATGGATATGACTTAGATGATCAACAAGATAGTACAAATAATGGAAAGAATGCACAGATATAGAATCAAGTTCAAATTGTTCTCGGGAATCAAGAGAATCATGAAGGCAGAGCTAGTGGAAGTGCAGAAGAAAGAACCAAAAGTTAGAGAGAATCCCAAAGTCCCAAGGTATGTAAAGATAAATCACTCCGAGAATCAGATTATAGGAGATAAGAACAAAGGTGTGTAGACTAGAAGGAGAATTGCAGAAGAGTATTGCCTAATTTCCAAGACTGAGCCTAGCAATGCCAATGAAGCATGCAAAGATGAGTATTGGATGGAAGCAATGATGGACGAACTGATGTAGATAGAGAAAAATGATACATGGATTCTTGTTCCCATACCTCAAGATAAAAATGTGATTAGAACCAAATGGATCTTTCAGAATAAGCTAAATGAACAAGGTGAAGTGGTCAGAAATAAAGAAAGAATGGTATGTAAAGGGTACTCATAGATGGAAGGTATTGATTTTGAAGAAACCTTTGCCCTTGTTGCTAGAATTGAAGCTGTAAGGTTGTTTCTATCTTATGCTAATTTCAAGAATTACAAAGTCTATAAAATGGATGTGAAGTCAACATTTCTAAATGGTGAGTTAGAAGAAGAAATTTATGTTGAGAAATCAGATGGATTTCAATTGACTGATGAAACATACATGGTTTGTTGGTTGAAGAAAGCACTATATGGACTCAAAAAATCTCCTAGAGCCTAGTATGCTAGATTGGATAAATACTTGTTGAATCTTGGATTCAATAAAGGTATTGTCGATATCAATCTGTATTTCAAGATGGATCAGGATAAAGAGTTGATTATTAAAGTTTTTGTTGATGACATCATTTTTGAAGGTAATGATGATTTATGCATGAAGTTTGCTGATGAAATGAAAAGTGAGTATGAGATGCCAATGATTGGTGAGCTGAAATTCTTTTTAGGATTGCAAATTACTCAATTAGAGGATGGATCTTCATATCTCACTCCAAATATGTAAGAGAGTTACTGAAAAAGTTTGACATGGAAGACTCAAAGCCTGTAGGTACACCCATGATAACTGAATGCAAGTTAACATAGAATGATGATTCTTATAAGGCTAATCAAACAAGGTACATGTCAATGATTGGTGGATCGATATATTTGACTCAGATCAGACCAAACATTATGAATGTTGTATGTATGGTTGCTAGATATCAAGATGATCCAAAGGAATCACATGTGACTGCAATAAAGAGAATTTTCAGATATTTGAAAGGAACAGTTAATTTTGATCTTTGGTATCCTAAGGATGATAATATTACTCTGAATGCCTTTATAAATGCAGATTGGGAAGGAGATGTGGATGAAAGGAAAATTACAAGTGGTGGTGCATTATTCTTGGGGAAGAATTTGGTGTCTTGGCTAAGTAAAAAGCATAATTCCATTTCCTTATCTACCGTTGAGGCACAATATATTGCTACTACAAATAATTGCACTCAAGTATTATGGATGAAACAAATGTTGAGAGATATCATAATTGAGTATAATGAGCCTATTACTATATTTTGTGATAATTCAAGTGCCATAAACATTTCCAAGAATCTGGTGGTACATTCAAGACAAAACATATATCTATCAAAACATATATCTATCAAGTATCACTTTTTGAGAGACAGAGTGTGATAAAAAAGTCAAATTGGAATATGTGCCCACTAAGGAGAAAATTGTAGATATCTATACTAAACCATTGCCTAAGGATACTTTTGAGTATCTAAGAGGAAAGTTAGGGGTTATTTCCCTTCCTAATCTAAACTAAGATGCAAGTCTTTGCATCAATCCATGCACTCATAGTCAGATCTTGTTTCTGATTGATGGTATGGTGGCTGCTACTTAGGGGGAGTAGTCAGATGATTTAGATATGTGGTTCAGAGATTGTGTAACTTTTCCATTGATTTTAAAGGGGAAGAAGTGTAATGTGAAAAACCTTGTAAAATTTAAGGCGGAGAAGTGCAGAACAAAGGGGGAGAAGAGTACTGTGTGAAGAGTTAGTTGTGTTGATGGTATTTTTCACATCATGTATTTCCATCAATACCAAAGGGGGAGATTGTTGGATGTTGTGGCTATGTTATTGATATGTGGCTATCATTGATGTCAACACTATTAGATTTGATGATTCTGAAGGATGTATATGTCGAGGATATTGAGAAAATTAGAATAAATATGTTACAAGTAGTCTGTGAAGTTATTGTTGGGGATAGGATACGGGTCTGTCATCATAGAAAAAACATCTAAGACAACAATTCCTTAGTGATTTTCATTTTTATCACTTCAAAGACACAAAAAACTATGCCATAAAGCATAAACAGGCACAATAAATCCCCCATTGATCCTCTGAGAAAATTAAATACTTAACAATATAACAGATTCAACACAAGCATAGATTCAAGAATACAGAATCAGACAACCATGAAAGAAAAACATATGGACACATAGATTTATGTGGGGAAAACATTTTCAGGTAAAAAACCCCACCCTCCAAAAAGCTCAACTCACTTGTATTATTCAGTAACAAAAAATAGTTACAATACAATTACAGAGCTATGCTCTTCAGGAGATTACATCTTGTCCATCTAGAGAAAGAAGGCAACACAAAATACAAAACCTTCACACTATTCTAGCACCCTCACAACACACAGTGTAGATTCCCTTCAACTCCTCAATTGACTATCATAGCCATCCTCATGGCTGGCCCAACCACATGGCCTCCATAGCTTCACATCCTTGCATATCTGAGAGTCTAAGTGTTCACGGTAAAATACTGCTCAAACACTCTCAAACTCTCTCTCTTCGCTCATAGATCTTAACCGTCACCTTTTGGTTTATATACAAAATAATTTAATCGACTGTCAAGTATTACATTTGCATTTGCACTTCTCAACCAATCCCATAACTCGATCCATGCTGCAATGACCATTCAAACAAGTAACCGATCTGCACAGATTGCATCGAGCCACCCAAGCAATGAATTCATGTTGTAATCACGTTCTATCTGCAACAAGAAGTTGGCCTGCAATAACTGCAAATTACAAGTTTTGCATTAAACCAATCAAATCATTGACACTGAGCCATGTGTCCTCCTTTCATTCGGCTATCACTTTGAATTTCCATCTAGCTCGGTGAAGCGAGCTCCGAGCTCACCCGAGCTCCTACCTCGTCACCACCAAGTTCATTCTACCCAATCGCGGTATTGAGCTGAGCTCACCCAAGCTCACCCTTGACTTACCTGTGCTACCACTCCAAACTCATTCATCCACCGTGGTATGGTGGTGAGCCCATTTGACCCAACCTTGGCCTCCAACCGTGCTACCACCAAGCTTGCCTTTTCCCATCGCGGTATGGCGGTAACCACCACATAGACCATCAGCAGTCATACCGTGCTACCGCGGAGGCCACCAAGCCACCCTACAGTAGAGCAGTGACTGCTCTGGTAGACCGCTAGTGGTCCCACCATAGCCACTACGGTGAGCTAGTTCACCTTTCATGGTGAGGCGGTAACCACCAATCCACACAGTAGGTGGCTTACCATGGCCACCGTGGTCACTTTGAGTACTGAACACGGTAGGGCAATAACCAGCACTAGACCGCCACCCTTCAACTCACCACTACTGCACTGCTCATTATGCTACATCCACTATTAGATAGTGACCTCGTAGTAAGGAGGTAAGGGAATGCTCTGCCAAACCTCCGCTCACCGTGCTACCGTGCCACTAGAAGAAGCACCCTGTGGTAAGGCGGTAACCGCCTTCCAACTTTCCCCACTCACCGTGCCACCATCGAACAAGGAGAAGATTGCCATGGTAAGGAGGTAACACTGGCCAACTATGGAATGAGCAATAGAGGCTCGTGGTAAAGAAGTAAAACACACAACCACACCTCTATGGAAAGCATGCATCTGTACAATAGTAAAGGCAAGTTACATGGAGAAAATGCCAAGTCCAAAAGAATATCAAGCTAGAAAGTTGAGGCAAATTTCCCAATAGTTGTGATGATCAGAATGGTGGAAAGTTGTGTACGTTGATAATTAGAAGTTGTGCATCAAAAGGTTTGTTGCTGAGACTATCTATTATGTTTTTTGGAGGTTTCCATGGTACACATCAATATTGGAGAGAGTTGTGCGTTTCTGAGTTCCTACAGTTATTCTGTTACTGTAGCAAGTGTTTCTGGAAGAAGAGAATGCAATTATAGTAAATTGAGTTGCTGTGTATGATCTTGTGATGTTCAGTGATGTTTCTAGATTATTCTCTACCATTTTGGTATGTTCACATTGATCAGTGTGCTCGTGATCGAAGATTTTTCCTTTGTTTGTTCAAGTTTTCATGTTCTTGGCTGACATGATGGTGGTAGTGTGTTATGGATCCTTATGGATTAATTTATTATTGTTTGGCATGTTTGAGGATGTTGATTTAGGTCTTCATTATGTTGTGACCAACTTAGGTTGGTGCACATTGAGATTTATTCATGAATTGGGCCGACAATTTGTAATTCATTTGTGGCCGACAGAGTTGTTGATGTAAATTCATGTAGCAGATATATAAGAGCAATTATTTCTCAATTTTGAAGTGTGTGAGATCTACTCAGTGAATGTATGTGAAGTGTATGTGTGAACAAAGATAAGATCATTCGATTTCAGAGTAGAGTGTGAAGAAGATTGAGCAAAGTGTGAATAATTGTTTATGTGACTAACCAAAACTATCATCAGGATTTTGTAGAAGCTAATTTCAAAGTTCAACCTCATCAGATGGATTTAATCTGATTGTTTTATGTAAGGTAGTGAGCCTTCCCTTTGAGTAGTGAGCTCTAGGAAGTGTTCCTGAATGCATGTGCATTCCCTATTCATTTTTCATTATACTTCTAATAGGGTATAATCTTGTGGACTATCATTCAACATGTTTTTTCCCCTAACAAGGTTTCCACATATAAAATTTTGGTGTTTATGTGTTTCTGATGTGTTATTGATTCATGCTTTCACTGTTAATTATTAGATCTAAGATTAAAGGTTGATAAAGGTTAAATAATTTTAAATTATGTAACAATTGATTCAACCCCCTCCTCTCAGTTGTTTATCCTTGTTTTTTCAACATTCCACACAAAATTCATATGATCATTCTGAAGTCTAGAAAGTGCAAGATGTTTTTTAATTATCCTTCTTTCCCTTACAAAAATATACAACCAATTGTAAATGCGTACAATTGTGGAACTTGGAAACATTTTATTTTTCCTCAATTTTCAACTTTGGTTGTGAAGCATTTTGTCATTTTCATTTGAAATAATTTGCTATGCTTGAAAATTGGAGTCTAAGAGAAACAAGTGATGCTCTCACTTACATTTATTATTTGGTGTGATAAATAAATTTTTCACCTTGAGTCCACTTCTTATTTACATATTATAAATTATAAATCTTTCTCCCAAGTCCATTTCCTATACACGAATTAATATTGCAAAAAGCTGACATATACATCTTTCAATGTGTTTATATGGCGATGGATCAAGAACATAATAATTCATTTTGTATTGTGAGGATTATGCTATGAAAATGTTTAAAAAATATTCAATATAAATGTTTGTATGATAATGTGTCAAGAAGTTAACTACTCATCATCTACTATGAATATTATGTTTTGCAATTGTTGTGAAGATTATGCATCCTTTGCTTAATTGAGTTGTTCCAATCAAGATACTAAATATATTGGAATATTTTTATGAAACATCTCATGGAATACGAATTGAAAATGTGTTTTTTTCTTTTAGATAAATCATTTGATGTAACTATTTGGATTAAACTGAATTGAGATATATGTAAGAACAAGGGAGCATTACGAAATAAATTGCTCAAGGATCTTAAATAAGCCTACTCTCCTATTTCAATTTTGGGTGGATTATTGATTTCAAAGTATTGGGAATGCTTTGCCTATTTTCTAGTTGGTAGTTACCATTCTAGAAGGCTCATCTCTTGATATATATTATACTCATTCTTAATCAATTATCAAGTTATTAATCAGTGCATTTATTTACAGTTAATCTTTTCTTTTCAATTTGTGCAATTTTGTAATTTGTAACTCTACTACTATTCCTAGAAATATTGAAGTTGTTTAGCATCAATCAATAAATATTCAAGACAAACCATGAAGGACAACAACGATCAATGCTACTATTGCCTATCATGGTCTCAAACTAGCTCAAAAGAAAGGTTTTAAAAAAGTGTGGCTAGAAGGGGATGCTTTGAATATCATCAATAATTTAAAAATAGTGCCACTTCCTCTTGGACTATTGAAACTATGATAAAGGATTCTATTAATATCCTTAATTACTTTGATGACTATTATATATATCACATTTTAAGAGAGGGAAGTATCTTGGATGATATCTTTACTAACTTGGGAGTTCGTGAGGCCTGAGAGTGGGATCTAAATGACCCTCTTCCTATAGAGGCGATTGTAACTATTAATTATGAAGCACAAATTTAATTGAAATAATGGTGGTGTGTGGTGTTGGGTGTGTATGTTATTTATCATGTGGAATGCTATTATTTGGAGGAGTGATATTAAGGCCTCAACTTGCTTTGATGGTACCAAGGAGGAAATCTGTAGGGAGTGGATTACTATGCCTATTAATATATCTACCACATCCATTCTCTTACATGGATTGTGGGTATCCTTAGAGTTGCTTTATCAAGAAGTTTTATCTTTGTTGTGAAAGTTGCTAATTGCCTTGGCTCTATGAATTTGGCTGCCATGGGTGGTGAAAGGAACCGAGCGGATCCCTTCTCTTATAATGCTATTAAGAAGAATGAGGAGGTGTGGGTGATTCTTGAGAAGGGTGGTTTGACTCCCTATATTGAGAAGCTTCATGTGAATAATCCCTAGATGACTACTAATGTTGCCAAACATTGGAACAACAAGGTGTTGAAACTTGGAGGGACGAAATTTGGCATTACTGAAGATTTCATCACTCACATCACTGGATTACCAATGGATGGCATGAATTTCTACAGGGATAAGAAAGAGTC
>CM021109.1:183523522-183601390 GCA_007115665.2 Sequoiadendron giganteum | reverse complement strand
CTCTCTCCCTCTCTCCCCCTCTCCCTCTCCATCTCACTCTCCCTCCCACTCTCCCTCTCCCACTCTCCCTCTCTATCTCCCTTTCTCCCTCTCCCTCTCCCTATCCCTATCTCCCTCCCACTCTCCTCCACCTCCTCCCTCTCCTCCCATCTTTCTCCCTCTCTCTCTCTCTCCCTCTCCCTCTCCCTCTCAACTCTAAACTCTCTCTCCCTCTCCCTATCTCCCTCCATCCTTCTCCCTCTCCCTCTCCCTCTCCCTCTCCCTCTCCCTTTGGTCTATGTGTGTACAAATCGGATATCCGATTTGTGAAACTCCATTGTGCAGAGGTTAAATCTTACCATTGCAGAACATGTTTTATAAATATGATATCTGATTTGTGGGCCATAGAAAAACCCCATGTGGGTTGTTTTTGTGCTTTCCAACAGACCCTGCATTCTGTTTGCAGCACTTTGCATGCGACAAACACGCGGTTCAGACAGGAAGAGACAAAGATAAACTTTTAGGAGATTCTTGTACTCAAATTTGTCATACATAATGATTATTTAGCATCTTTTATTTGGTATAATTGGGAGCAGCAGTCGTCGGAAGCAAAAACATAAGAGAAAGCTGACAAAAGAACACTTTGAAGGATATAGACAAAGAGATAGAGAAGGTCATAGAAAGAAAAGACAAGGTATGTTAAATATTGGTGAACTTGAGCCCTATGGTCTTTCAAGTAAAGAGGAAATTGAATATGTTCAAGGTGAAAAAGTAGAACATGATATTGAAATTGGGAATGAAAATGTTCAAATTGATATTGAAAATTTTCAAGGTGAAAATGTTGGAATTGAAGATGTTGAACATGATATTGAAATAGGGAATGAAAATTTTGAAATTGATAATGAAAATGTTGGAATTGAAGATTTTGAACATGATATTGAAATTGATAATGAAAATGTTGGAATTGAAGATGTTGAACATGATATTGAAATTGGGAATGAAATTGTTCAAATTGATATTGAAAATGTTCAAGGTGAAAATGTTGGAAATGAAGATGTTGAAAATAATATTGAAGCAAGAGTAAATTATGTTTCACTAGATTACACGAGAAATGAAGAACCTTGTGTGGAAGAAAGAGGTATTCCAAATTCAAGACCTTCAAGGACCCCTAAATCGTTAGTTGAATTTGATGATAACATTATAAACAATTTTGAAGGCAAGAGGTCAACACAAACTATTCAGTTGTGGGCTAGAATACTTTTCAACCAATATTTTAGAGATAAGACATTGACCGAGGAATGCCAAATTTTTGTACAATTGCTAAAGATGTAAAAGATGAGACCTTTGCTAGCCAAATTGAAGATTCGTCTGAACAAGAGAACCGAAAAAAATTCTATTATTGTCAAAAATCTTTTTAATGCTCTCAAGTCTATTGGAAGAAATAACAAGGAAAAAGATAAGAGAGCTGCTCGGAGAGTCATTACCACCACCCTAGTAAGCCATCAATTGAAAAAGGCTCGCTTTATGAGACAAACTTGTATTGATTTTGACTTAAATCATAAAACTTTGGATAGAGCACTTGCAAGAAGAGAAATAATAGATGATCCTCTTCAAAATGATACATGGGCTTTTGCCAGAAGGCTTACACGTGTTGATAAGAAGATAACCGATAATGTAAAGCAGGCAATTCAACAATTTTGGCATGATAACTCTAGAGTATCACCCAATGCAAAGGATGTTTTAAAGTTAAGAATTGGAAGTCAAGACCATACATCGCATCCTAAAAATTTCTTGGAATCAAGCCAAACTATGTTGTTCAACAAATTTAATCAAACACATCCAAATATGGAAATCTCGCAAAGAAATTTTGAAGGTTTGAAGCCATTCTATTGTGTGCCTCTTAAGATTCATAATACTTGTTGCAAATATCACGTGGAGTTTTCAATGTACCATGAACTATTATGCTATATCCATTCTACTTTGCATACTAATGAAATGTTGTAGAAGTGTGGTGCAATGCATCTTCCGAAATCATCAAGGGACTTGCTAGATCTATTTTTATGTTCTAGGGATGATGGTTCCTTTTTCTATATAAATGATTGTTTAAATGCAAAGTGCTCACAATGTGGTGGCTTGTCAAAGTTTGTTCAATGTTTTCATGAGGGTTCGCAACATAAATTTGGAAAGAATCTTGTTGAGAAAAAGAGATATGAGATAGTCAAATATAATAAACAGAGTGGAGGTGAAGGTTCTAGATGCAAGTTGGTTACAAAAGAATGCAGTGTTGCTGATTTTATTTCAGATTTTAAGGACAATCTTTTCTACAAATATGCAAGGCATAGTCATAGGTCTCAGTGGTTGGATCAACAATTCAAGATATGTAAGGACTCTTTTCCGATTGGCACTATTATATCAGTGGTTGATTTTGCTGAAAACTACACATTGCAACCACAAAACGAGGTACAATCTCAGTATTACAATTCCATTCAGATTGCTATTTTTGTCCACATAATATTTAGACATGCACCTGATAGTACAGAGGAGGATCAAAAGATAATTAGAGAGTATCATTTTTATATGAGTGATGATAGATCTGAATCGTCCGAGTATGTCCAACATTGTTTTGAATTTTTTTTTGAGTTCTTGCAGGAGCATGATATAGCACTGGGCCAACATCTCATTTGGTCAAATAACTATATAGGTCAATTCAAGAATGCTTGTATGTTTTATTGGTTGTGTAGAATTCATGTAGAGAGGGGTGTACCTAATATTTGGAGTTTTTTTGAAGCTCTACATGGGAAAGGGGAGCATGATGGAGCAGGTGCATGTGTAAAAAGAGCTCTAGTTAAGGAGCTATTGATTTTTTCAGGAGCAAAATTCAGTGATTCAGGTTCTATTGTTGATTGGTGTAGTTCAGCATTGTTACAGGGAGGGACACTTGATTCAACAGTGCATAGATTCTTTTGGTTGGTTGAGGAGGGTACAATGGGAGGCAGATTGGATTGTCATACAATCAAAGATTCTTCAAAGATGCATTTGTTTCGAAGCTCAGATCCAAGCACATGGACCATTTGGACATGACACTTGGCTTGTTTTTGTCAGAGTTGTATTCAGTGCGAGTGGGATCAATGCAAGTCAAGTGACTGGGTGGATACATGGTTTCCACAGTATCTAACTCCTTTATCTCAAACTATATCCATGACAAATTACACAATGGAAAGTTCACTTGATTACGATCGGCTTTCAGATCTACTACATCCAGGACATGTTTTTGCAGTTGTTGCACCACATGGGAATGAAGAGAGATCAAAATATTGGTTGGCTCAATGTGTGCAGGTAAAGCACAAGCTAACACAATTTATGGAAGATGATGATGGGTTCATGCATCCTACAAGTTTAGTTGTGGTTGCAAGAACTTGGTTGTGAACATACATGATTAGAAAGAATGGCATACCTGCATTTGAAGACTACGAGAAACACAAAACCATTCTCATGTATTCACACCTTATTATAGCAACAAATGTTAAGTTGTTGAAGCATCATGCCAAACCAAAGACAAAACAACTATGGACACTTAGTAATGTTGATCATGAAGCAATATTGGATACTCTTAAGCAAAGAGATGACCCTTCAGCCACACTTGAATAGCATATTCAAGAATGGAAAGTACAATGCTTAAGCCTCTTTTTTGTTGTGACAATATAGATATATCATTTGACAAATTTTGTGATATTCTTGGCACGATTGATCATGGACCTGCTGCAACAGTAGCCAACTTTGATCCTTTCAAAGAAGTATGCGACATATTACTTTAATATAGATTGGTTATTCAAAGCATCTTTTATAGTTTGCATTACCAATTCATCATCATTCAGTATGTTTAGATTAATATGGATTTGTTAGTCTAAGCATATTTTTTGTTGTTACAATATAGATTTATCATTTGATAAATTTTGCGATATTCCTCACACGATTGCTCATGGACCTGCTGCAACAATAGGCAACTCTGATCCTTTCAGAGAGGTATGTGACAAATTACAATAATATGGATTGGCTATTCTAAGCATATTTTCTATTGTAGGTAGTTTAACTGCTACCTTGATGGTTTATATAGGTGCTTGTGCACTCGAAAATGACAACATACTACTCTTATGGAAGACTGTGCCTTGAATGGCTCAAATAGGAAAATTTTGTAAAAATTGAATTTTGAAATGTGAAACAATGTAAAAAGGTCATAACTGTGTATAGGAATAATCTATATCCAGTGATGTTTTTTGAAATAAAGTTCAAATTTCTACCATTGTACTTAATTGAGCTACAACTAGAGGTTTTCTTCTTGGTTCTTTCCTATCAGTATGCTCATTTCAACTAGGTTTTGTAATATCTCCTATTTATATATAAAAAATTACAGTGGCTTGCCACTTTTTCGAAAAACAAAAAATTTAAAAGTTCATTGAAAATTTCATTTTCCATGTAATTGATTCAAGTTGATTGGGCAAGAGCTAGGAATTGCAGAATCTTGATCCAACCTTAAATATTTCTGCCTCCACATTTCATTGACATTAGCACTTTGGACTCTTAAGGGAAAACGCCGCTCTGATGTAGCTCAGAGCGATTTGATGTATTTGGGTGAAAGAGAGAACCATACCTAGGATAAACGTACCCATCCAGACATGTTGGAATAGTTTATTGGGTCATACAAGTTCGAGAATGAAAGTTGCACCACTTTGCAACTTTACACTGCTTGCATTTCGTAACTTTTCCCTCAACTGAAAACTCAGCACCATGGGAAAATGCCTTCAAGATAGCAAAAAACAAGAGAGGTTATTGTAGATCATCTCAACATGCTCTCATATCCTCAGATGAAGAGTCTGTAAGCATCATGGTTTCTGAGAAATAGTCCGTCAAAGTTTGCTACCTTTTAGCACTTTGGACTCTTAAGGGAAAACGCCACTCCGATGCAGCTCAAAGTGATTCGACGTATTTGGGTGCAAAAGAGAACCATACCTAGTGTAAAAGTACCCATCTAGATGTGTTGGAACAGTCCGTTAGGTCGTACGAGTTCTAGAATGAAATTGGCACCACTTTGTAACTTTACACTGCTTACATTTGGCAACTTTTCCCTCAACTGAAAACTCATCACCACGGGAAAATGCCTTCAAGATAGCAAAAACTGAGAGAGGTTATTGTAGATGGTCTCAACACAATCCCATATCCTCAGACAAAGAGTCTATAAGCATCACAGTTTTTTGAGAAATAGTCTGTCAAAGTTTGTTGCCTTTTAGCACTTTGGACTCTTAAGGGAAAACATCACTCTGATGCAGCTAGGAGCAATTCGACGTATTTGGGTGCAAAAGAGAACCATACCTAGTGTAAAAATACCCATATGGATGTGTTGGAATAGTTCGTTGGGTCGTATGAGTTCAATATTTAGGGATGTCCTCTTCAGATCACTCTATTCTGAATAGGTTTGCAGAGCTACCAATGTTAAATCCAAGTTAACTGACTTTGAGCAAATCATATCCCAGTAAACATGATAGAGGTCCCACTTCTTTTTGAATGCAGGAGCACCATCTGACCCTTTATCTCCATTCCTCTTGAAGCATCTTTTATTTCCTCCTTTTCCTTCCTTCTTCGAGGATTGAGCGAAAATAACATGAATGTCTTCATTTGTAGGGCTTCATCCAATACCTCTCGCAACCAACCTTGACTCCCCTTGAATACAGTAAGCCCTCAACTGATCAAACTTGGGAAGTTTTGATCTCACATCAATTCCTTGAATGTAAGACTCCCAAGATGAAGGAAGACCATTAAGAGCCAACATGGTCGAATCTTTCTCATCAACAATATGACCATTTCAACTTAAAGATCAGATAATACAACTGAAAGCACTCAAAAAATGAAACACATAAGACAATAAACACAACAAGAAATTTTCTTACAACTCAGGCCCAGGTAATGGCTGAATTTGATACAATGAATAATAGCACCTCTCATAGATGCAAAGATACAATCGAATATGCTTCTCCTTGAAATCGGCCTGTTGCTACAAGATGAAGCGTTGTTGCTCAAGTGTAAACGTTTGCTTGGATTGCAAATTATGCTGAATGAAATTGATTGAGGAAATGAACAAACATCACCTCGTATTTATACAAAATAATGTGATTCTTCAAGGAGGTCGGTCTCTCTTGAAAATAATAAATTACAAAATGATATCAAGGAAGGTCAGTGATAGGGCAGGGTTGGATGGAACAATCACTGTTCCATGCTCTGGATCTTTCTTGGGAAGACCCCTATGGTGTCACACTCCACCACCTTAACCTATAGGACCTATTGCTTTTTTAGGTTCCCTTGGTTCACCTTACCAACCCAGCTATCAAGACAAATCCTACCAACCAAGCCAACCTTGGTGCAATGCTTCAACTCTTCCTTAGCCCTTAATCTACCCTAAAGGCTAACATACTACAAGAACTAAAAATCAGATTTGCAGGGGTGTAGAGATGTTTCCAATAGCTTCAAACCATCCTCCTAGGGTTCTTGAAAGTCCACCAAAGTCCATTTACAAGTCGCTTCCACCAAACCCCCATTTAGGGTTAAAAAGGCTACTAGCCCATGAGCCCAATTAGGTCTCCATCTTCAAGAGATCAGGCTTGTTCTTCTAAGTTCTCCACAGCACCACCAATATTTCTTTGAGGTTCTTAGTGCCTATGCCACCTCTCAAATATTTATGGAATCTTAAGTCTCCTCTATCCGTACAGTTCCTCAAACTGGAAATGAGCAAGAACTTAGGTTATTTTATATCTTTTATGTCTTCTTTGCGGACTGATAAGAATTCCTCTCACCAAAAGGGTTGATGGAGCTTCTTCCTTATTGCTAAGCCTTGGAAAGGCATACACCTTCCCTCTCCACATCATGATTTTCCAATAGATAGACACCCCTACAAGTCAAGTGCTATGCACTTCTTGTCTTTCCTAACCAGGCACTATCAGGCTCACCTAGGAGAAGACTTCCACAGCGATACCTTGAATCCTAACCACTCCTAACCCTATCCTATTTATAGACATGGAGCCTAGTCATAATTCCCAAAGGCCCATACACTAAGTACAGTGGGAATGTGAACTAAACCTCCATTCTTCACAGACTATCTGTCAGATCAACAATTGCAAGAAACAAACTAACTACAAAGCAACGCTTGGAAATTGAACACACTAACTTAATAATGCCACACAAAGCTTCAAATACCACTAAAATACATTCTACATCAACTCACAGTGCCATGATCACTCTTGAACACACCAATTCAAAACAAAAACTCAGAAAATTACACAACCTTATCACTATCTGCACTTGTATTCATGAATTTTTAATAATGCAAAAGCTTCCCAACCTTACTTACAGGTCAAGGCACACCATATATAGGTTATCCAATTTAGTTAAGCTCAGTCCTAACTGCTCCATGGCTGCTTGTGGCTTCCAATAGGCCTTATTTGGAAAATTTTAGAGAATCTAACACCTAGGAAGGTCTACAAAGGTCTTAAATCATCCTTCTAGTCAAACCTCAACCTAACAAGTGGTCAAAATGACCTTTACCAACACTATACATGTTCTCAAATGCCTCTAAGGCACAAAATCAAAGAAATAGGAAGAGATTGCTACATTTTTCCTAAACAAATTGCCAATTCATAACCTTCTAGTCAACTTTCCTAGATGAACTTTGGGGTGCTCCTGCACCAGTCGGCCTCATCCATTTAAATAAAATGAGTATAAATTAAATAGCCATAGGCTATCATTTAATTTATTACAACTTAATGTGATCGCTATCATGTATGAAAAATGTGGTAGCATAGAAAAGGTAGTGGACTATTTGAAAAAAAACTTCAAAGAAATGTGGTCTCATAGAATTCAATGACAAACAAATGCAATTGACAACTGCTCATAGTTTTTAGTTATACAATGTGAGGTAATTGCATAACTACTTAGGTTGACTTTGTAAGAACTATATTGTAATTAAAAAAATTTCATCTATGAACATCTAGTTGTTAGTTATGCAATGTGAATTAATGATTTGAGTTTGAAAGATGTGTAATGCAATGTAATCAGCGATATAAATATAAACTACATAATATAACCATTCAGTTTTAAGCTATTGTACATTGATATTTAACCATTGCTCAAGATAAAATTTTCAAAGAGTTTAATCATGCACATGAGGAACAAATTAAATTTCGATTGTCAACTTCTATATATCAAATTATCCAATAATCAAGTGTATGTCCATATACAAAAATGGCATCGATGCCAACTCAAACAAAGTTTTACAAAATGTGGCATATGCCATCTCAATATGTATTCAAAATTTACATGCCAAAATGTCTATCTCATCCTAAACTACTGGTGGATCATCAAAATGGAGCCTCTTTGAAGCACTCATTGGCTCTAAAGGTAGCTGCACAAGAAAAATTCAAACCACAATTGAGATTAGTTATACTATATAATTTAAAATCGAATAATTAACATCAAAATCAATATACATTGAATTTTAATTGAACTCTAAAATTGAAATCTTGATTACCTGAAATATACGTCTCTTCAAAGGGTCAGGAGTCCTAGAATATACCAAATCAACTTTTGAAATGCCAATCTATATATGTGAACAAAAACATAAAATTGATCCAAGTTAGCATATGATTATTGGTAATAAGAGCTTATTTACCAAACACAAAATAAAATAAGCACATGTACCTCTTTAGGTTGATCTTTTTCTTTATCTCCTTCAAGTGTTTCGACACCTCCTCTTTGAGGTGTTTCAACACCTACTCTTTGAGGTGTTCCAATAACTACTCCTTTAGGCGGTGTGTCCCTTGTCAACATATCTGTAAATCTCATAATTGCTTGTAAATAAAATTGACATGTACATATGAAGCTACCAATCTATGTCGACGTATGTATAATCAATATAAGATCTTAAAAATCTTAATTCAATCCAATTTGAGTTCAATTACCTTCCCCTTATCTAGATTTACACTTCCATAGTCTAGACAAGGCTGCACCTCACTCACACTGGGTATTTCCTACAGGAGGAAAATAAGATAAACATATAAGCTATTATATAATTTCATTAATGACAATTCAAATGACAAGTAAGTATATAATATAAAATGTAAACGAGTGAGTGCAAAAATATATACTGCATGTGTGTCCAAGCCAAATGAAATGGCCCTAAGGGTGCTATTAGTCACCCGTGAGAGCTCCTCCTCAGACATCTACTATTAAATAGACCATGTAAATAAAGATTAGTACTTGATACTATCTCTTATACATATTCATTTAAAAAAAAATGCAAGTTATGAAATTACAACTTAAATCTTACCTGTGTCACTATTCTGGCATCTCCCTCTCTAGTAGGAGAGGACTCTATAGGGTGCGCTCCACTCCCCTGCGACTGATCTATAATGTCTACATCATGGAGGTCATAATCAGAAGTTTCCAAGGGATGCTCAGCAGGCTGTACAAGAGGACCGAAGCAAATCTGGTGGAAAATAGTGCAAGATTGTGGCACACAAATATGTGGACCTGAGGAGGATGATGTAGCAGCACTCGAGCTTTTTCCAACATAACCAAAATGTGGCTGAGCTACTGTAGAAGCATGCGAAACCAAATGACCACTCAAAGAGTGAATAGCCTGAATAGTCTCTCTGGATGCATCCTCTATAATCTCTAGATGATATATTGGAGGTGGCAGAGGAAGGGGAACATTTGGGCATGAGACTACTCTAACTGCCCCTGGTGTATCCTGGGGCATACCTCCACCGACGCCCTGGAAGGGTTTAATGTAAAAGTAATTCACATGATGCCTTAACACAAACTCAGCATATAATTTTTTAATAAAGTAAAATGGTATGTTGGAATTATTGTTCAGTGGTTTATCAAAAACCATACACCAACGATCCCAAAAGTTAGCTACAATGTCCCTATGCATGCACCATTTTATGGAAAGTTTTATTTTATTAACATTCACTGGCAAACCGGTGTGGGGGTCAATGAATAAAAAGGCTATTTGGGCTTTGGTTATTTGGAGATCTTTCACATCATCGTAAGACAATCCACATCGATAATACTCCCTCATGTCTTCTCGCCACGAATAAAAGGAATTATGTTGGGTGGAGAGGGTTTCTATATTTTTAATTATTTCTTTCAATGTGTTTGTCATATCTCTCAATCGAGGCATTGTCTAATAAATTTCACAAATGCCCCTCAATTGCCCCAATTTTTCACCAATAAGTCTTCAATTGGTGGCTGTGGAGGTGGTGGAGCATTTTGCATTTGTGGATTTACATTCATAGCCATAATACCTGATTAAAGTTAAAAACTAATTAAACTAATTGAAATTACACAATATAAATGAAATTATTGTAAAAAAACCCTAGTTTTTAATAAAAATAAAAAAAAACCATACTTTTTCACAAAAATCAATAAAAAACTCTTATTTTTGATAAAAATACATCAACAACACTAATTTTTAATCAAGATCCATTTCAAAATATTAAGTTTTAATAAAAAATCAATGTAAACTCTAGTTTTAAAAAAAAATAATAGAAAACTGCATTTTTGAATTATTTGTAATAAAACCTACTTAAACTAAACAAAATCTATTGAAAAATCAATTACAAGATTGAAAAAACCAAATACATACCTTTCAAATCGGATATCGGATCAGAACGAATATCGGATTTGGGTTTCTCCTTTTGCGCCTGCATCAAACTGTGAGAAATAAAATTAAAGAGTCGGCTATTTTTTTATATACAGTTTCTAGAAATTTGATATCTAATTTGGATTGGATATCTGATCTGGATCGGATATCCGATTTGTGGGAACTACCTTTGGTTTTTGGTTTGGGTAGAAGTACTATCACCCGAACCTAGAAAAGTCAGCTAGGCCATTTCTATGTTTTTGAGCCGATTCAAAACGTGATTTTTTCTCATTGCCACTTTTTGGCCCATCATGATCCTACACATACCCGCTTACCTCTATCAAAAACAAAACTTTCCATTTCCTGACAGAAAAAGAACTTGCAACATTCACCATTTGATGTTCTGAAGTGCATGGGATAACGAATACCTTTGCGACTGCTATGGAGGCTATCCCCACTCGGCCTCTATATTGATTTAATCAATGCTCTACCCCACCAATTTAAGAGCAATATATGACCATGATAATATTTCACCTTATCCCACTCCTAGTCATATTTTATAGGGTGCTGGCTCATCTGTTCCAGGAAATGAAAACTCTCATAGCTTACCTGGTCTGCAACATCATCCATTCTGTTATCCTTGGTTTGCATATTGAACTGAAAGTTGTCATATAGAACAGTATGCAAAGTACCCTTATTTCCATTAGCTATCCAAGATGATACATAGCTCAAGGAAATTTTCTCTTGGCACATCTTTTCTTGTACCTCTTCATTCATCTCAATATAAAAACCCTCAGAGACAGGTTTAAAAACATCAACTTCACTTTGATAAAAAAAGATAGAGCAATACATATTGGCTTTATTGTACTCAGCACTATCTATTGAATATGTTGATCTATAAGTGAATAATTCTGCACAATCTAAAAACCCCTTACTGACTACATCAATGCTAGAGGGCAGTAACACCTCCATCTCCACTTTACATAGATAGTCAGGGAAAACCATAGGGCCAGTGTATTCACCACAATACTAACCGCCTTTGATTGTATTCTTCTGATCACAGGTATCAATATCCTTAGATTGTTCAACATTTATATAACTCCCCTATTCCAATGCTAATATATCTAAGGTACACTCTAGATATACACCATTTGACAAATTTTTCTTTACTTGGGAACAAACATGGGGCTCTTCATCCCCATATAACTCTGGTAAAAATAACATTTCTGTTGCATTCTCAACACTGCAATTATTACCCCTAAAATCATAATCATTAGCTTGCAACAGAATCTCAGTAATATTAGAATCATAATTAGGATTAGGAAACACAATAGGTGTCTCATACAATCCTACATTATCTTGCCTCTCAATTTTGTCATTACTTATGCAAAAATCTTGTAATGAATGAGCACCACCTTTATTTTGTGTAGATGCATTCCTGGCCGACTCTTCAATCTCTATCCATTGAATCACCTGAGCCAAATTAGCAGGTTTCAATTCCTCTGGTAAGGAACTTAGTCCAGATTCATATAGTTCACAAAACAAATCAATGCATTCATTATCATTAGGTCTTTGCTCTATGGGAATTTGTATTAAGATTTCCAAAAGTCTAAAAAAAAACTCATATGATGATTCCTTCTCTTGCCTTCTCATATCATACAGTTCTGATACACAAAAAACCTGATCATCTTCACTCAAATCAGACTGGGTTTCAACTTGGATCTCATTATCATCAAATTTCATTTCTGGACTTATAACACTTCTAGCAAGAATTTTATCATCAATTCTTTGAATAACCGGCTTAGATATTATATTAGCATTGGTTAGGCATGAGTAACCAATACCTGTAGTCAGATACCTCTTCATCATTGAATATTTCATATTATTTTCAATTTCCATAGCTAGCTGGTATGCTTGAGGCAAAGTAGTAGGTTCTTTATCCCTTAATAAAAACTCATCCTCTTGTTGAAATCACCTAAATACACAATCAAGCTTTTAGCCTCATTTGGTCTTATTTCTTTAGGGATCTCCCTTAATGTTCTTGAAAACCTGAGATTAAAATGTGGGACGTATGTGAATTCCCATAAATCCTTTTCTCAATGTGTTGGGATTGACTCTTTAACCAAATTGTTCCATAAAAGAAATCACCAACTGATTACATGAGTTAACAAAAAAAGCAGGCAGATAGGAAAACCAATCCCTAGCATCACCTTTTAAGGTTTGCACAAATAATTTCATAACAACATCCTGATGATCAATTTCATAATCACCCATTACATCGACAAAATGTTGTAAATGTTTTGACGTCGATTCTACAACTTGCCCTGTATATTGAGGTAAATACTTCCTAATTTTCCTAGGAATTGAATTAGGGTAGTTACTGATAGCACCAAACATAAAAGGCATATACCTTTGAGTTAAAAAACTCCCAAAAGGGCTTAATACAACGTGTTCTTCTGACATATTTATGTTTGACCTTACACACAACAGACTATTCAATAGCATATACTTATCAGGCACATCACTTGTCAGCTCAACCAGGAGTTTGTTAATGACTGACAAAAGTATTCCTTACTTTCCAAGATTTTATGCAATAAAAATGTGTTTCATAAATCCTTTTACATATTTTATTACTAGAAGTACGGTAAAACAAATCCTTGTTCCCTTGTATATGCTTGACATATAAATTTGGAACCATTTTTATCTTTATTCAAAACACCCATTATCATTAAAAGTAGTGAACTATTTTAGTTTTGGTGAAATACCTAGTAGTTGTTTGCAACATGTATCAACCTCTTTTCTAGACTGTAAATAGCACAAATCTGGAACTATTCTTCCATTTATTCACTGGTTCTTCAGTCAGAGTCACCACCTCCTTTCAGAGGACAATATTTCAAAGAACTTTGAGAGCCTGTTTTCTAGGTTCAATCAAATTATGGGTTTCATTACCCATTACAGAGTCACACCATACCACCAGTAATATCTCTAACAGTCATAACCCATTACCACTAAATTTTATCACTTATCTTTTCTTTGAACAACAAGTTCTGGGTAAGAACCTCCTATCCCTATGGTTCCTTTGTCTTCTTTCTCCCTCTTTTTCTTTAAATTTCTCATAAGGTCTCCCCAAATAAAACCATCCTTCAATGAATAACTCAAGAACTCTTGAATCCGTTGCTTACAGGACACCATAGACCACAAAATTATCAGGATTATTTTGAACTACCTCCTTTCATTTAGTTTGAAAACATTCACTGTGTACATTCAAAACAACATATCATTTAATATGACTCTATAACAGCACCGTCTGCAACCAAAATGTCTGAGTTCATCCCCTGAAGAGTCACCATTCTGTTGGTGTTTCAAATCCACATAGATATTGTAGATCTCTAAGAGGTAGCCAACCCCTATCAAGGATAACTAAAACCACTAGTGGCCAACTAACAAGAGTTAGTTGAGGACTGAACTCTCCTACACTTTTGGCTCTGTAGGACCAAGGTGGGTAAACCTAAATGTGTTCATAAGAATGCCTCATGACTAGTAAGAACACTTCCCACCTACAAATTACAATTCCTACACACTTAGAGGAATAGTCATCATTTCATGGTATTGGCAAACCAAAGAATGATTACTAGTGCCAAAGAGAAACGAAATTGATCCACTTACTACAAGGAAATACCTCCTAAAGGAGGACAAGGTTTTAACAAGTGTTTATGTTCAGTATTTGGATTACCATGCTTAGAGCTTATAGTCTCAAACCAAAAAAAAGGCTACAAATATTGTTTAGTGCCTCATCCATTGGGAAACGGAGTTATATAGAATAAAATCCCGACACTATGAACTTATCTTCATATAGCATTACTATCATGAGATATTTTGGTATACTAAAACAAAACTTCTTCAAGAATCCTGAGCATATACAACCATGCACATGTAATTGACTCTTCAAGCATTTGATTAACTCCTTAAGTTAAAGAAAGAAAAAATAACTACACTTTCAATTAATTGTTGAAATTTAAAGGAGAAACCCTTGATAACTCCATTCATAATCCATGGCACACACACAGGAGAGTAAACCATCTTAATTTTATAGATTTCTTTCGATATCAGTAATTAAAAAAAATTATATCATACTAACTGTATACAAATCCCCACCCGGGATGATTTCCTGAACAAAATATTCATAACACTTCAACCGTAAGACTGACTATACAAACTTCAAAGCTTCGGACCCAAAAATCCTGACCCCACAATGAGTTGTGAAATATCCTTTATATAACAAGAGAGCAACAAGCATTGGGCTACATTATCGATACAAAATTGAATTTCAACTCAAAGTGAAATTCAAATTTACATTCATTATCATTAGATGACATCATGCATGATTGAAGGAATAAAAAATGGTTACATAGTAACCATCCGGAGAATAAAATTTGTGCAAAGCACGTGCATGTCCACGTCCACAAGAGAAAAAATCAGGAGCAAACACGTCCAACCAACCCACCACCAGTCACCACCAAGAGAACACACGTCCCCGGTATAGGCAACTGCTTCGAGTTTGTGCCTGTGACAACGATGGAGCCACCTCTACCTTACCAGCCTTGTGAGCACCACCCCTAACAACTGGACCCAGTGCCAGTGCAGTTATTGGTTCAATTGCCAGAACCTCCTTGTCAACCCCTAAGAGTTTAGTTAAAGTGGCCAAATAACACCGATAATCCGAATCGGTGTTAGATTCATCAGAATCTGAAATGATCATCGGGGACGAACAGTGTACTGGCTGCTTTCTAGTATTTCTTGTAGCACCCCTAGGCACTATGGGTGTAACAGGCTCCATCATGACTGGCAACCCATGGGATCCCAGCCTCGCACTCTTGCACTTATTTGATTTATCCATGAAAGTAACAGAGCTCTGCAACACATAGGAGAAGAAACCTTCTTGTACATAGATACAAGAAGATGCAATACTGATTGCATACAACTCATTCAACATTTATAGAATAGCCCAGCATGCAACGTACGATTACTTGAAGGCTCATGCGAGGTGTGCGAGAAACCATAATTAACCCTATTATTAATGGCCATCACTAGTGAAAAGGTAGCCCCACGTCATATCCAACACCTCGGGAAGAAAAACCACTCATCTGTTCATGCCAGATGGCGACATCTCGCAAGCCTCGCACCACTTTGGTGATGCCAGTAGGGAAACTCGTGAGGTCGGCGAGAAGCGGCTAAGATCCACTCCTGTGATCAGACGGTTCATCAGACTTGAAATAGAACATTGACGTGGGCCCCGCATTGAAATTCTCGACGGTGTAGAACATAAGCCGTCATGCCAAAAGACCGTTGAATCAGGTGAAATGGGGTTGGTAAAGCACAACCCAAGAGGGATAAAACCTCACTTAGGTGACCGGTTCTCCCCGACAGCAGGTCACCATTGAAATATAACAAGAGGGTTTTAGAAGGTCGATAATCAAAGTTACCATGAGTAATTTTGGAAGCCTAAAACCCTAGCTCAATTCTCCTAGAAAATTGAAGTCCCATCAGGTAATCAAAAACCATGTACCACCTATTCAAAAAACGGTTCCTAATCCATTGGTGGTGGCACCAATGGATATGAAACCTCTTTGCATTGAGGCCAATATTTTGATTTGTGCATGGGTTGGTGAATAATGAGAACAAATCTAATTTTGTAATTTTTTCATCTTTTACATCTTTATATGATAATTTATCCTGGTAAAAATTCCTAGTCGCTTGCCTCCTATCTTGCCAACCACTTAATTGTTTGTTGATTGCATCTACATGTCCTAACAATTTTTTAAGAGAATTTGCAAGTTTTCTTCTCTACATGGTTGAACCTATTGGATCATTCAACCTCGTGATTAACTCGTCAATTTGTTTTTTATTGTTTTCAATTTCACTTATTAATTTTTCTGAGTGTTAGGAGGATGTTGGGGGATTGGTGGAGATGATTGTTGTTGTGGTTGTTACACTTGAGGATTTTTTTTATGTTGTTTTTTCTCTACTTGTTGAGGATTTGTAGGAGGATTTTGAATTGGGTTTCCGAGATCATTATCATCTCTAACAAATTCAATAAATGAATATAAAAAACAACCTAAAACTAACAAATTCATAACAAAAAACAAACAATCCTTACCTCTTCGACCTCCTTGTTGATGTGGCAACATCCTAGTGATGAAATAGCAATAATTTGATGAAAAAATTGCAAATTCAATCCTCCCAAAATGTGAGCATGCAAAAGAAGGGCTTTTGGTTGTGAGCAAAAATAAAAAATATTCACAAAGAAAATGAGCTCGATTTCCCTATTTTAAGTTTTTAATTGCTCATAATGTGAGCACGTTATTTTGTGCTCATGTTATAACATGAGAACAAAATATGATCAGTGTGGCTAAGCCCTAGTCTCGGCACACCAAGCCATAATGTGAGTGCATTATAACGCGCTCACATTATGAGCTATCATAATTTTTCTAAAAATGTGGCCACAAATTATCCCCCCATATTTTTGCACCTGCCCTTATATCTATTTAATTTCACTACATTGGAGCCTCAACATTTTAGTGCTCGTTCACTTATGTAATTTCTCTTATGGAGCCCATTTTTGAACTCAAGTATTTTCCTTTCATATTTTAATAAAATTTTAGTGGCTCTACTACTTTTGCTAAAAAAAATAAAAATTTCCAAAGACAAAATAAAGTCATAAAATAATTAAAGGGAGATAGAAAATAAAGTATAATATGCTCCTTTGGTTTACATGAGGATTAATGAAGAATATTTAATAAAACTCTTTTAAAAAGGGAGCAATAATTATATTTATTAAATAATAATTAAAGTCATCCTTTGTGAAAGGGTGTGATGGTTTGGAAACTACCCAAGTCTTATATAAAGCATGTATGTGAGACTTGGAAAGGGACTTGGAGATCAATCAAAGAAGAATAAAATGGCTTGGTGGGCCTATGATGGAGAAGGGGGCACACAAAATGTCTAACTGGAGGTATAATGCACACTTGGGATTGTTCCGACCAAGGTTGTTGTGCATGTTGAGTAGTTATTATGAAATATTTTGTATACATGTTGAGTAATTACTCTAGAGCATGGTGTGAACTTGTGTTGAGCATTATTTTGCTAAATCAACACTTGTGTAGAGCACAATAGTGTGTTTCATTTTGAAAGGAATTGTTTCCTCCTAGACTATTCCATAGTGAGATCCAATTCCATTGAGATATTTCTAGGGTGAGAGTGACTTTTCCAAGTGTTGTTATTCAGATAATTATTGAAAAATATTGATGCTACAATAATTTGGGAATATTATATATATAATTTTTTATGTTACTCAATTTAATATGTTTATTATTTACTTTAGAATCTTTGTATAATTATTACATATTATAGTTTACATTGGCTATTTTGTATTAGTTATTCATATCATTTTAGTAACATTATCTTGTAAAATATCTTAAAACTCTAATATTCAATCCCTTCAATATGCTATTAATACTTAGACAACTTTAGGAGAAAAACTGACACTACATTTGGTATTATAGCTTAAAGATCAAGCCTTCCCATCTTTGAAAATTTCTCATGTTTTTAAATTTCATATTAACAAGTTTTTAAAATACCCCTTCTACATGCCCAACATTATATGATTTCCCTAACCTTTGAGTCATAAGATTTAATTCTATAAGACCTAAATTAGAGCCTTTATCTATATGTTAGATTTGGTTTTTCAATTTTTTTATTGACATTATTGAAGAAGCAATATTTCTTTGAGAACTTCCTATTTTTACCTATAATCAACTTAAGATACCATATTCATAACTTATTAATCAAATTTCTATTTATACATTCAAACCACCGTCAACTATGAACCATCCACATTGCTTGAGTTTTTTAAAAAATAAAAATTGTACAAGAGTATATAGAATACAAAACCCTCCTTGAAAATCCATAATTCTAAAGGTTGAGACTCTTATGTCATAGGTTGTGTCTCTAAAACATGATATCCTATTCATGTGTTTCAATATATGCTATAAAGAAGTAGTTGCTATGTAATGCTTATGTTGAATTCTTTATTTTGGACTGAAATTCATTGCCCATACCATTAGGGGAGAGTGGCCCATAGTAGGGCAGCCTACTTCTAGGTTTTTGAATTTCATAGCATATGATTTCAAAAAAGTTTCAATTTTGTACAACAGTTTACTTGCCAACTCATCTACTTAAATAAATTATTTTTAAGGCCACATCATCAAATATAATGCCACATAATCATGTTTTTTGTAAAAACACATAGGGCCCCATAGTAGGGCACTGAGTACCCTGAACATGTTTGGCTGATGTGGCATCACAAAATCCACAAGATTATGTACTTTATGGAGAAAAGTATTTTGCAAGTGGATATTAAATGCTACACTATGAAGCCTATTAAAGACTACTTCTATCCCTACTATGGGCCCCTCTACCCTACCTCATGGAATTCTATCATGGCCCAATTATAATCAATGTATGTAGCTGATGATTGCTAATGCTTAATTCTTGGATTTAGTTGAACCACTTGATTCTCTATCCGAACTAGAACTACAGAGTTTTCATGAACTATTTGATCTGGAGTTTTTAAGAACGATTAAGGATGAAAAGAGGCTGATTTATCAAAAACTTACACTGATGTTTTCAAACCAATTTATTACAGCTCTTGGATATAGGAAGAATTTATTGAATGGTATACCTTGTAATCAAAGGCGCCCATATCCCAGTCCATTATTTGAGCCCTCATAGCTACATAACATGGATGAAAGATTACTTGAAAATGTCTCTCTAGGGAATAATTTCCTAGTAGAGATGTGGGCGAACAACGTCATATTGATGTTGTAAACTAATTAAGAAATTTTCTTAAGATTCAATAGTTTCATTTAGATAGGCTTGGACCATCTAATATCTAAGATGAAAAACAATAATTTATGATTTGATGATAGACAGGTTCTACATCATAATGTTATTAACGATGGGTATTTCTCATGTTTTCAAATAGAAATCAAGATTTTCAACCTCAAAATTTTGGAAACCTAGTATATCTCATCATTAGAGTAGATACTGGCTAATGTAATGGCACTTAATTCAAGATCTCATAGTTTTTCAAGATATTTTAATGGTTACAAGTAGATGAGTCATCTAAGTGATGGGACTCTTAGAAATTTTTCAAAAGAATTGTCCAAATTGGGCATGCCTGGTTGCTTTTAACAAGGCTGGAGGTTTAATAGTTTGGGTTTAGGGTTTTTGATCTCTCATGAAATATTGATCTTTAGAAAAACTCACGTTATATTTCAATGTTGACTTGCTATTGAGGGTTATTGGTCTTTTAAGTTGTCTGATTGAGCATTTCCTTCGTGCTCTTACCGGCCCCTTTTACCCAACCTATCGGTCTCTTTTTTCCAACTGAGCTTAAATGTTTATGTCGTTGAAGGTTTTTCTAGCCAATCCCACCTGAATATCCTATATGTTCTATATAGTTTGGTGAATCGTCTAGTCACGAAAGTGGTGCGAGGTCTGCGAGATGCTTCCATCTGTCATATACAGAGAGGTGGGGCCTTTTCCCGAGGTTCCAGCAGTTACAAGTGGCCATCTTTTCACCAACGAAGGAATTTAATGATGGGGATTAATAGTGAATGTCCATAGCAGGCCTCACACAATTAGACTAAATGTTCCTAAAGTAATGTGAGGTTTATGAAAAGGCGACATGTGGCCTAGGTCTTGAAGCAATAGGGCTAGGTGGGGCCTACTATCTGATTGTGACCTCTTGTTTTCGTGGGCTGTGATTTTTCCCAGGCGGTGATGTGGATCTTCAATGATTGTTGACTCGATCTGATTCATTCGACTTGCTAGGTCTGTTCTACATCAATGGTGCAATTTCAAAAGGGTTACTGATCATTCGTGTGAGGAGCTTTTATGCTTTTCAACTTGTTTTTATTAATGGCATGCATTTTTCAAAGGATTTTCTCTTGATTTCCTTACATGTGAGCGGTTACCTCCTAATCAATACAATGATACATTGTACGCCTGGAATAAATTTATGGTGGAAATATCAACCACTAATAATTCGCATACTCATGCGAAGATTTGGGAAATTAATACTCCCTGCATCAGATTAATCTATAAGTATCTGCTGAATTGCTCTATATTCTCATTGCAATTTTTGAGTTGGCAGGTGGTGGATTTTTTTGCAGTCTCTAAGCTACAATTCTTCAATGGATAAGTCCGATCCATGCCAAAGTGCCAGGATAGGTGCAAGGAGTTTACAACAAGTAAAGGAATAGTGTCCTCTGGATGTTGTTGAGGCAAGTGTTTGAGGTATGGGTAGGAGGTCGGGGCATTGTAATTCCCCTGTTGTGCTATCTTTGAGCTCTGGCACCAATGGGTCTAAGACTAACTCAGACTATCATTGCTATCTTGCGGCCTTGATCGAGCTCATGGGTGTTGATAAAGAGGTCATTGCAGTTTCACCAATAACTGTAATGGCACCATGCCAAGTTGCTGGAGTTTTTGCTGATATGGATGGAAAGAAGAAAGTGGTTCCACCTCAAACTGAGGTGAGAACCAAAAACGATCACCTGTACCGGGGCCATGTGTCAACTTAATGATTACTGGTGCTGGGTGTGTTGCTCATGGGTAATTTTTTCCTGGTGGTTGGTCTTGTAGATGTTGACGTGTGCATGCATGGCACACTCTCTTTGTTTTTTTTTCTCCAACTGGTTACTGGGTGTAACCATTTTTTTGATTCCTTGGATCATGCACTTTGTTTTCTAATGATGAGGAATGTGAATTCGAATTTCATTTTTAGTGATATTCATTTTGAAATTAACAATGTAGCCCAATGCTTGTTTCTCTCCTATCCTATAAAGGAGATTTTATGGCTCATTGTTAGGAGTCAAATTTTTGTATCCGGCGGCTTAGTTTTTGTACAGACAAGTTTGTTTATTGAAGGTTTTGTTGAAGATATTAGCTAGTATGTTTTATCTAGGGTAAGAATATTATAAAACAAGTAGGCTATGCTTATTTAATTACAGATACTGAAGCAATAAGTAACAATCTATTAGAAAAATTGCTCTCCTGGTTTCATGTCATAAGTTGTGAATTATTTTATCAATGATATATTCATTCAACTTCAATGGTATATTTGAGTGTGTATCTCATTTTATTGCTTTAACTTAATGAGTTAATTAAATTGCTTAAAATGAGTTACAGATTTATGATATCATCTTCAAGATTCCTTAAGTAGTATTGTTTTGATAACTAAAAATATCATGGCATAAATAATTATGGTGATATGTTCAAAATATCTGAGTTATGTTTTATATGACTCCTGCCCAATGGATGAGACACTGGATAATTTCTTTAGGATCCTTGTTTGGGAGTACAAAGTTGTGGTTCTAAGCATAGTGGTTTAAAATCTGAACAAATTTAATACATCCAACCTTGTCTCTTTGGAGACATAAATATTATGATAATTTTCAGTCCTATTGCTTTTAGATCATTGTTGTTATTCTTCAATTTTCCACAACCAGGATAATTACTATCTAATTGTGTTAGTGGGGATTGTATCTATTTGAAGAAGTGTTCTTACATGGTCATGGAATATTTGTATGAACACATTTAGGAAAACCCTCCTTGGCTTCACAGAGCTAGAAGTGTAGGATATTTCAGTCTTTGACTGAATCTTGTCAGTTGGCCACTTGGCTTTGTTAATTCTTGAGTATAGACGTTGGCTACCTCTTAGGGAATTACAAAGCCTTAGCTGGGTTGCATTTTAAAAATGTCAATAGAATGGCGACTCTACTGGGGAAATTCTGAATCGCCAATTGCAAAGGGTTATAGAGTCATAAAATAATTTTCTATTATAATTTTAAATAGTGATAGTTTTTCAACCCTAGAAGGAAGAGATTTTTGAAATACACCTGAAAATCCAATGATCTATGGTGTTGTGCTGGTAAAAGACTCAGGAGTTTGGGTGCAGATAGTCCTGTCATAACTTCCATTACAGTCATTGACATATTACTTGTACCCTTAAAGGTAAAACTAAATGGAATAGGCTCTTTGCTTGAATCATCAATTGAATGGTGTTTTATTTGGGAGAACTTCTGAGAAATTTAAAAGAAAAAGAGAAAGGAGAAACCACAGGGGTTGAAGGCGACTATCCAGAATCATTTGTTTAAGTGAAGTTCAATGTTAAATGTGGATGGTGATGGACTATGGTTTTGAAAGAGATTGGTAGCAGCATGGTGTGACTCTGTTGTGTACAATAACCTAGAATCTAAAAAAATTTGTAAAGGAATGTCACATTTCTTTTGAAATTCAATCCTCTATTGAAGAGGTGGTGACTCTGTCTGAAGAACCAATCGATGAATAAAGGAAAAGTCGCAAATCTGTGATACTTACAGTCATGGAGAGAAGATTAACAAATGCTACCAAAATTACCAGGTATTTTATTAAATCTAAACAACTCACTATTTCTAATTGTAAGGGGTGTTTGTAATTAAGAATGAAAAATGGTTCCAAACTAGATGTCTAGCATCAAGAAAGGGAACAATGATTAGATTTTCTATACTTCTAATGATGAAATATGTAAAGGAACTTATGAAACATGTTTATGTTGCATCATATTTCTAAAGGCAACGAATAATAAATTCAGTTACTAATGGAATAATGGTTGAGATGGTAAATGATACGTTTGATAAACATGTATTGTTTTGACAAATTTTAAATGGGTATAAGTGATTTCCCATATGTAAGGTCATACATAAGTATGCAAAGACAACAAGTTTCATTAATCCCTTCAGTGGGTTTTGTAACTCAAAGGTATATGCCTTTTATTCTGAGTAATGTCAGTGGTTACCCTAATCTGATTCCTAAGAAGATTAGGAAGTATTTGCAAAAATATACACGGTAAAGTGCATAATCAGCCTCTAAGCATTTACAACATTTTGTAGATGTAATGGGGAATTATGAAATCAGTCATGTGGATGTTGTCATGAAACTTTCAGTGCAATCCTTAAGGGGTGATGCCAGGGTTTGGTTTTCATATTTACCTTCTTATTCTGTTAACTCATGGAATCAGTTGGTGATAGGTTTTATGGAATAATTTGCTGAAAGAGTCAATCCTAACATATTAAGAAAAGGTTTTATGGGAATCCACATAAAAGAAGGGGAGCTGATCCCATATTTTAATATCATATTTTCAAGAGCTTTAAGGGAAATCTCTAAAGAAATAAGACCAAGTGAGGCCGAATGCTTGGTTGTATATCTTGGTGCTTTTGACAAAAGGATGGGTTACCTATTAAGAGATAAAGAACCTACAAACCTGCACCAAGCATATAAAATGGCTATGGAAATTGAAAACAACATGAAATAATAAATGATGAAGGGGTATCTGGCTATAAGTATTGATTACCCTAGCCTAGCTCATACTAGTAAAATGTCAGAGTTGGCTGCTCAGAACACTGATTATGATAAGGGTAATTTGAAAGCTATAATATCTTCACCACTGCAGTGTGATGATAATGAGATCCAAGTTGAAAGCCATTCCAGTTTGAATGATGATAATCAAACTTCTCTTGTGCTAGAATTGTATGAAATGAAGAGGCAAGAGAAAGAATCACCATATGAGTTTTTCTTGAGATTTTTAGGTGCTTTAATACAAATTCCTAGAGGTCATAGACCTAATGACCATGAATGCATTGATTTATTTTGTGAAATTTATGAACCGGGGCTAAGTTCTTTGCCAGAAGAATTGAATCCTACTAACTTGGCCGAAGTCATTAAATGGATAGAGATTGCAAAATCAACTAAGAATGTATCTACACAAAATGAAGATAATGCTTGCCCTTTTGAAGAAAGTTGGATAATTGCAAAGGAATTTGAGGGGAAAAAGGATGAAGGATTGTGTGAGACACCCATTGTGTTTCCTAATCTTGATTGTAATGCTCATGTCACTGAGATTTTGTTATAGGCTAGTGATTGTGATTTCAGAAGTAATGATTGCATTACCGAGGATGGAACTGGGCTTTTCTTTTTACCATAGTTGTATGGAAATATGGAACCTCACAATTTTACCTATTTCCAAGTGAAGGAACAACTTTCAAATGATAAATATTTAGAGTATACTCTAGGTATACTAGCAATGGAACAAGTTTATTGTATAAATGTTGAGGAACTTGAGGAAAATGAGGTGTGTGATCAAAAGAATAGTATTGGAGACAACCAACATATTAGTGAAAATATTGGTACTATTGATATTCCTGACTGTTTGTATGAAGTTGAGAGTGATTTGTTATTACCAGGTAACATTGATATTGTTGGTGAAAATTTTCTAGCTTATAATGAAGGTAACATTGATATTGCTGGTGAAAAGTTTTTAGCCTATGCCAGAATTTTCACTTATAAATTAACACATACAGCAGGTGGTGTTGAACACAAGGAGGTCGATGCATATTTCTCTTTCTCTATTGCCCTTGATGAGATTGATGTGTTTTATTGAGTTCTTGAAGTCTTTCATTTGGGAATCGATGAGGGATTGCAGGAAGGGTTGTATGTTGAGGGGCCTGAGATGAATGTGTTTACACATTTCTTGGAAAAAGATATAACTAATATGGCCCACTCCTTTGTTGATGTCAGGATGTGTTCCAACACATTTAGTCATAGGTGTTGGAAACCTAGCTTGTGTCGAAAGCACCAGTGTGAGGATTCCCCGAGTTGTGTGTCCTCCTTGTTGTACTCTAAGTTTGTAACATGAACATAGTTTTATATGAAAGTTTTCAGTTCTATGAACAAGCTGATGATGATGCCAAAATGTGTGATGTTGCAGAATAGATAAATTATGAATGTTTCCATTTATCATCTCATTTAAGCTAGCATTATATGAGGTATGGCCAGGTGTAGGGTAAGGAAAAATCTCATTATGGTCATATGTTATAGTTAATGTTTGAATATAGGGTGTTGATTGATCACATACATGGGAGTATGAGTAAACATTATGATACTTCCATGCATACTGATTACTCTAGCAATTCAAAAATATCAAGAGGTGAAATTAGCAGACTTTGTTTACTTCAGGTGACAGAGAATTTTGTTTTTGACAAGGGTAAAATTTGATCTCCCTTGTTTTGTGGCCTAGGGCCATCAAGTTGGATATACACAAGTTCAAATTGACAAAGCAAGGTAGAACATTCATCAAGGCACTTGTGTGATTCAGTAGTCTAGTCTACGAAGCCAAAGATTTTTGAATTCTTGCTATGCCCGCAGGGGGCATACATCCCCAGTCAGAGCCACTAATGGGACTCTTAGAAATTTTTCAAATTTTCTATCCAAATTGGGAATGGTTGGTTACTTTTAACAAGGTTGGAAGTCTAATAGTTTGGGTTTAGGGTTTTTGATCTCTCATGAAATATTGATTGGTATTCTTTAGAAACCCTCACGTTATATTTCAATGTTGACTTGCTATTGAGGGTTACTGGTCTTTTAAGTTGTCTGATTGAGCATTTCCTTTATGCTCTTACTAACCCCTTTTACCCAACATATCTCTTTTTGCCACTTGAGCTTAAATGTTTATGTTGCTAAAGGTTTTTTCGGTCAGTCCCACCTGAATATTCTATATGTTCTATGCAGTTTGGCAAACTGTGTCATCATGGGTTTCGATCTGGACCGTTTCTTGCAAACCTCATAGGTTTTCCTACTGATGTCACTAAAGTGGTGAGAGGTCTACAAGATGCCACCATCTATCATATACGAAGAGGTGGGGCCTTTTCCCGAGGTTCCAACAGTTACAAGTGGCCATATTTTCACCAGCGAAGGAATTTAACGACGAGGATTAATAATGAATGTCCCTCGCAGGCCTCACACAATCAAAGTAAATGTTCCTAAAGTACTGCGAGGTTTGCAAAAAGGTGACATGTGGCCTGGCTCTTGAAGCAACATGGCTAGGTGGGGCCTACTGTCCGATTGTGACCTCCTATTTTTGTGGCCTGTGATTGGCTATGATTTTTCCTAAGCGATGATGTGGATCTTCAATGATCGTTGACTCAATCTGAGTTGTCCAACTTGCCAGGTCTATTCTACATCAATGGTGCAATTTCAAAAGGGTTACTGATCATCCATGTGAGGAGCTTTTACGCTCTGCAACTTATTTTTATTAATGGCGTAGGTTTTTCAGAGGATTTTCTTCTGTTTTCCTTGCATGAGAGTGGTAACCTCATGATAAATACAATGATGCATTGTATGCCTAAAATAAATTTGTTGTGGAAATATCAACCACTAATCGTTCGCATAATCATGCGAGCATTTGGGAAATTAATACTCCCTGCACCGGATTACTCTATAAGTATCTACTGAATTGCTCTATATTCTCATTGCAATTTTTGAGTTGGTGGGTGGTTGATTTGTTTGCAGTCTCTAAGCTACACTTCTTCAATGGATAAGTCTGAGCCACGTCGAAGTGCCAGGATAGGTGCATTGATTTCGTATAAAGTAAAGGAATAGTGTCCTCCGGATGTTGCTGAGGCAAGTGTTTGAGGTATGGGCAGGAGGTCGAGGCATTGTAATTCCCCTATTGTGCTATCTTCGAGCTCTGATAGTGATAGGTCTGAGATTGATTCAGACTATCGTTGTTATCTTGTAGCCTTGACCGAGCTCATGGGTCTTGATGAAGAGGTCCTTTCAGTTTCACCAATAACTACAATGGCACCATGCCAGGTTGTTGGAGTTTGTGCTAATATGGATGGAAAGAAGAAAGTGGTTTTGCCTCAAACTGAGGCGAGAACCAGAAGAGGCCGCCTTTACCAGGGCCATGTGTCAACTTAATGATTTCTTGTGTTGGGTGTGTTTCCTATGGGTGGTGTTTTTCCTAGTTGTTGGTCTTGTAGCTATGGACATGTGCATGCGTGGCACACTCTCTTTTTTGTTTTTTCTCCGACTGGTTACTGGTTGTAACCATTTTTTTGATTCCTCGGATCATGCACTTTGTTTTCTAATGATGAAGAATGTGAATTCGAATTTTATTTTTAATGAAATTCATTTTGAAATTAACAATGTAGCCTGATGCTTGTTGCTCTCCTATCCTATAAAGGATATTTTACTGCTCATTGTTAGGGGTCAAACTTTTGTATCCGGTGGCTTAGTTTTTGTATAGACAAGTTTGTTTATTGAAGGTTTTGCTAAAGATATTAGCTAGTATTTTTTATCTGGGGTAAGAATATTATAAAACAAGTAGGCTATGCGTATGTAATTACAGATACTAAAGCAGTAAGTAACAATCTATTATAAAAATTGCTCTCCTGGTTTGGTGTCGTAAGTTGTCAATGATTTTATCAATGATATATTCATTCAGCTTCAATGGTATATTTGAATGTGTATCTCATTTTCCTGCTTTAACTTAATGAGTTAATTAAATTGCTTAAAATGAGTTGCAAATTTGTGATGTCATCTTCAGGATTCCTTAAGTAGTATTGTTTTGATAACTAAAAAATCTCATGGTGTAAATCATTATGGTGATATGTTCAAAATATTTGAGATATGTTTTATATGACTCTTGCCCAATGGATGAGACATTGGATAATTTATTTAGGATCCTTGTTTGGGAGTACAAAGCTATGGTTCTAAGCAAAGTGGTTTAAAATATGAACAAATTGAATACATCCAACCTTGTCTCTTTGGAGACATAAATCTTATGATAAATTGCAGTCCTGTTGCTTTTAGATAATTGTTGTTATTCTTCGGTTTGCCACAACCAAGATAATTACTGTCCAATTGCATTAGTGGGGATTGTATCTGTTTGAAGAAGTGTTCTTACTAGGTCATGGAATATTTGTATGAACACATTTAGGAAAACCCTCCTTGGTTTCATAGAGCCAAAAGTCTAGGAGATGTTAGTCTTTGACCGAGTCTTGTTAGTTGGCCACTTGGCTTTGTTAATTCTTGAGTATAGAGGTTGGCTACCTCTTAGAGAATTACAAAGCATTAGTTGGGTTGCATTTTAAAAATACCAACACTAAGTAGGAAGAAGTCCAAAACTCTTCTTAAAATGTGCATTCATGCATATTAAAAATAGTGAAGCCAAGACTAGGCACATTAGTTCTTGATAGAGGCACCTTAGAGAGACATTCTCTCACAAGTTCAATGATTGTAGGGCATTCACAAATTCAAACTTTTTAATAAAAGGCTGAAAAATAATCCTATCCTAATTGAAGGGTTGTTTTCTCCTGATGTGGAAATTGGTTAAAATAGTTATAAGATTAGGATGAATGAAATTTTGAGACCCATAAGATGGAAACAAATCATATTTAGGTTAGGCTAGAAGCATGTTTTTCCTCTGGTAATATTTCTTTTGCATTATCTTACCAAGACATAAAATATCACATGTTGGTACAAAATATATACTAGCCATTCAAATTTAATCACTCAATTTATGTCAATAAACCATACCCATGAAAGAAAATGGTCATTCTCTTGCTTTATCAAATCCTCCTAAGTAAGGCAACCACCTAGGAAAACAACCATAAAAATTGATTTTTTATAGTAGATCAAACTTGAATTATGTGAGATCTTAGAATTGATCCTATGTTTTAAAGATACTATAGCTTACGTTACTTCATCCCAAGTTGATATTCCCATGCATTGCCTCTTCTTAATCCATAAGATAATGGAGGATTTAATAAAAAGAGTTCAAGACATTTTTTTTATATCTTTCGACAGGTGTACACTCTAAGTAAACTAGAAAGCTAAATAGTTCAAAATTATTGCTTGACCAACCTTTCTCTTTCGTACTCTAGAGAATACCTTATAATATTTTTTTTCAAAGATTTTAAGTTTCTTTTAATTAATATTTTCTATTCTCTCACCACAAGGTGTCTTGAATAAATATTATAGAAAATAAAACAAGTTAAAACATACTATAAAAAAATGAATTAAAAAGTCATGTTTATATTTTTTGGTTTGCCTACCAAGCGTGGCTATTTTGTCAAATAAATTCATGTTGACCTAAAATAAATCAAAGTCATTTATAATTATTTTCTTTATTGATGAGTTAAGTATGAGTGATATGTAAATAAATCTAGTATTAAAGAACAAAGATTAACTCTAAGAAATTCAATGGAATGATGCTATATTTAATTAGATCTGCATATAGATTGACGATAACAGTTATAATATGCATCACCCTCTTACCAATGTTATGTTATGAGGTACCCAAATGGTAGGGAATAGGAAGTAGGATTTGTTGTATTAAGGAGATATAAATTTGAAATTATCTTTGTGATAGAAAAATTTCAACTAAAAACAACTTTTCATATTTTTATATTATAATTCAAGATAAAGAAAATGTATAAAATAGGATTATCATATAATTTGTGGGTGTTGAAACAAATGGATGGATTTACAATTAAAATTAGATCATATATATAGACATTGAAAAATATCTCAAATCATATCATACATTTGAATAAGGTATACTAACATCATTTCCTCTTGAAATCCATCATATTTTCGTTTAATTAATTAAATTTTCTTAGCTATTTAATTAATTGCATCACTTACATTTATTGGCCTAATTGATTTAATCAGGTTAATTCACCCTCTTTCATGCTAACATTTCATTTCATTAAATAAAATAAATCAAACTATTTAATTTAAATCCCTAAATATTCTTATTTAATTAAATAACCCTAAGGTGTTTAATAAAATTCCATTTCAGCTTTCCCCCTTTTATTAGATAATTTTATTTAATGAATGTCATCTTAATGTCAACAGGCAGAGGCACAACCACATAGAGTCACTGCTATGACATGATGACAAAACAAAAAATAACACATAGAAAATGCACAGAGACATCACAACATAAAATATGACAGACATAAATTAACTTTTCATATATTCCTCATTTGCTTTCAAAACATACAAAATATAGAGGACATGCTCTATTCAACAATACAAAATAAAACTTAAACTATTTGGACAAATGTACAATACAAGGGTGTTACACTCACACCTCAACAACTATAACTAGCTACAATATTGTAGCTGACACTATCATGCACTGCGTCTGATAAATATATTTTATAAATTGTTGTTGTCTCCTGTTATGTGTTGAACATTCTCTTTTTTATCTATTGTTGCAGGGTCTCCACACAATACCAAAAACTGATTAACTCCTCAAACTAACCATTGCAATTACATTCCTTTTGTTTTTCTTGATTTCATCTCATGAGAATGAGCACTCATTTTCAAAATTCAAGTCCATCGACATTAATTAATGCTGGTAGGCTGCAGGTCAAATGGTGCAAGCCAAAAAATGAGCGCTTAGTTCAAATTCAAAAATTACCTACCAAAATAAATGTTGTAGGTTTATGTTGGGGGAAACTTGAGAATATTCAACCTGACATGGGGTGCTGACTTGGAGATTAAATACTATTCCAACACTCCCCAGGTTAATCTTAAGTTAGTTGTCACTCTACAATTTCTTTTTAGATATGATCTTTGAAGTTATCTACCATGCCAAGCCTATCTCTTATGTGTTCAAAACTATCTTTTGGTAATGCCTTGGTGAAGATGTTAGTGAGTTTTTGATCAGATCTACAATATTGAAGTTCTATCTCAACTTTTTCTACCAATTCCCTTATGAAATAATATAGAATCTCAATGTGCTTGCTTCATCCATGAAATACTAGATTATTTATCAAAGCTATTGAGGACACATTGTCACAATGTATAACTGTGTTGTCTTCTGGTTGTTGCTATAAATCTACAAGGATCCTCTTCAACCAAATAGTTTGACATGTTCCTACATTTGCTACAATGTACTCAAAATCTATTATGTTGAGAGAGACAATGGACCACTTCTTGGATGCCCATGAGATTGCACACGGTCACATGTTGAAGACATACCTTGATGTGCTCTTCCTATCATATACATTTCCTTCCCAATCACTATCTTTGAAACCAACCAGCTCAAATTCATTAGATGAACCATACATGATGCCATAACCTGTTTTTCCATTGACATGCCTCAAAATCCTCTTTCCTGATTTCCAATGTGTGTCCTTAGGTTTCTTGATGAACTTAGATATCAAACTTATTGCATACATCGAATTAGGCCTAGTTGATTTTAAATACATCAAAATCCCAACCATACTCTTGTAGAGGGTTGGGTTCACTTCCTTACTACTATCATCCTTGCATAGTTTCAGACCTATTGTTGTCACTGTGGGGGTAGGTTTGTTGTTATGCATCCTAAACCTTCTTAAAATCTGTTTGGCATAATTAGATTGTAAAATTAAAATGCCATGCTATGTTTGCTGAACTTATAAATCACCTCTTTGAAATCAACAATTTTGCTGTCACTATTACCAATAAAAATGAGATCATCTACATATAAAACAACAATTAAAATATCACCTTCAACTACTTTGATGTAGAGTGTGGACTCATTGCTTCTTTTTCTAAAACCATTGTTCAACAAATAAGTGTTTATTCTATTGTACCACGCCAGAGGTACTTGTTTCATCCCATAAAAAGCTTTTTGGAGCCTATACACTTTGTCCTCTTACTATGGGACTTCATAGCCAAATGGCTACTCCACATACACTTCCTCTTTCAACACTTTTCTCAAGAAGGCTGACTTTACATCCATCTGAAACACCTTCCACGGATGTTGTGCTACAATTGCTATGACATTTTTCACTATTTCTAGCCTTGCAACTAGTGAATATATCTCATCATAATCTATTATGGGTTATTGTCCGTACCCTTTGAAAACTAACCTTGCTTTGTGTCTTTCAATCTTCCCCTTAGCTGTATACTTAGTCTTGTAGACCCACTTCACTCTAATTACTTGTTTATCCTTGGGAAAATTAGTCAGCTCCCATGTTTGTTTCCTCTCTAGAGCATCCAACTCTTCATCCATGTCCTTACACCACTTCTCTTCTTTCACTGCTTCCTCAAAGTATGTTGGATCACTATAAGAGAATAAAGACAAATCTAAATTATCATCAAAATCAACAAGTTGTGTGCTTTCATAAATCTCCCTCACACTCTTTAATTTTTATGGCATCAATAATGCAAGTGTAGGGTCTGAATTAGCTTCTGAGCTACTCCTACCCTAACCTCTAGAGTTGTTGTACTGCTAACTATCGAAGCTATTTCTCTGTTGTAACCTAGAGCTACTACTATGATGTCTCTGTTTAGAGTTGTTGTTTTGTTGAACACTGCCAGAGTTATTATTCTATTGCACATCACCGGAGCTACTATTTTCTAATGCTCTATTTTAATTTTTTCTTAAGCTACTGCTCTCTTGAGCTCCCCCTAAGTTGCTATCTTCCAGAGCTTCTTCATCTTCAAGGGGTATTGTGACTGAAATACCTATGGTGTCGTCCACCATTCCATCTCATGCTTCATTTTCAATAAACACAACATCTTTGCTAATCACTACCTTGTTAGTGATGGGACTATACAATTTGCAGGCTTTTGAATCCTCACTATAGCCTATGAAGATGCATTTCTCTTCTTTTTCATTAAAGTTTTTCCTCTTCTCTTTTGGCACTAATGCATATGCCACACACCCAAATATCTTTAAGTGCTCAACACTCCATTTTCTATTTGTCCATGCCTCTTGTGGAATCATATCATGAACAACCTTTTTGGGGAACCTATTCAGTATGTAGGCTATTGTTTCTATAACTTCACCTCAGAATATGTGTGACAACCCTTTTTCTTTCAACATGCTTACTACCATGTCTTGAATGGTCCTATTTTTCCTCTCAGCCACTCCATTTTGTTGTAGAGTATACATAGTTGTGAATTATTTGTGAATGCCCTCATGCCTACAAAAATATAGAAATTATTTGGAGATATACTCTCCCCCTCTATCTATTCTTAGGGCTTTGATATAGTGACCACTCTCCCTTTCAAGTGCTGCCTTAAACAACTTAAATTTCTCAAAGGCTTCCAATTTTTTTTCAAAAAATAGACCCAAAATTTTCTACTATAATCATCTATGAATATCATAAAATAAGTGTTTCCTCCTAATGTGGGGGTTTTCATGGGTCTTCACAAATGTGAGTGCACTAACTCAAGTGGTCCTCTTACTTTCCTAGAATACTTGGATTGAAAAGGTTTCCTATGTTTCTTTCCTAAAATGCAAGTATCACATTTTCCATCCGGTTCTACAATGGATGGCAGACCCCTAACCATTCCTTTCCTAGACAATAAACTTAAACTAGAAAAGTTTAAGTGCTCATACCTTAAATGCCAAAGTTTGGATGGGTCTTTGATGACTATCTTGAATGCACATTGTTGTTCCATTGATGAATGTTGTGCGACTATTGTGAGTGTCAACGAACAATGCTATTACTATGTGTGTGCTATGTCTGTCACAGATACTATGTGTATCCTGAGAGGAAACATTATGTTTGTTGTCATCTACATTGTAACCATCACTTTCTTGCTGCCTCCTTTATCAAATATCTTGCACCCTCCATTCTCCATCAAGATTCTGTAACCATTTTGGACCATTTGTCCAATTCTCAATAGGTTATGTTTTCTCTTGAGGGAATAATAGACATCTTGGATTTTCTGTTGCAATACGTGAGAAAATAGCCTCAATCAAACTAAGGGCTTTTGCATCTTTCATTCTTACTTCTTTCAACTGATTCTTTTGAGGATTTGAAAGGGCTACATAGGCTATTGGGTTTGTGATATCATCGAACCTATTAGTGACCAACTCCCATAGGTCATTAGCAACCAAAATTATTCTCATCTTCTTAGCCCATATATCATAATTTTTTCCATCAAAATTTGGTAGTTGCTGCCAACCTTTGCTCTCACCTCTTGCCATATTTCTCAAATTTAAGAAGACTTAATGCCTAAATAACCTAGGGCTTTACCCATAATAAACTAACTAACTGATTACCTAGAAAATAAAGGCTCTCATACCACTTGTTGGTAAGTAGGGGTGTATCCACATAGAGTCATTGTTGTTATAGGATGACAAAACATAAAATAACACACAAAAAATGCACATAGACAACACAACAAAAAATATGACAGGCATAAATTAAATTATCATATATTCCTCATTTGCTTTTAAAACTTACAAAATACAGAGGATATGCTTTGTTCAACAATACAAAACAAAAATTAAACTATTTGGATAGATGTTCAATACAAGGATGCTACACTCATAACTCAACAACTGTAACTGGCTACAATCTTGTAGCAGATGTTGTCACTACATTGCATCTAATAAATATTATTTATGCACTGTTGCTATCTCATGTCCTATGTTGAACATTCTCTTTTTCATCTTCTGCTGCAAGGTCTCCACACAATACCAAAAATTGACTAACTCCTCAAACTAACTGTTGCAATAACATTCCTTTTTTTTCAGCTCATGAGAATGAGCGCTCAATTTCAAAACTCAAATCCATCTACCTTAATTAATGCTAGCAGGCTATAGGTCAAATGGTGAAAGCTCAAAAATGAGCGCTTAATTCAAATTCAAAAAATACCTACCAAAATAAATGTTGCAGGTTTACATTAGAGGCAACTTGAGAATCTTCAAACTAACGTAGGGTGCTGACTTGGAGATTAAATAATGTTCCAGCACTTAATTCTTCTACTCCACTAATTTCATAATTAATATTGTTTAATTATTAATTAAATCTAATTTCCCTCCCACTTGCAAGGGAATATTCCTCCTTTTCACATTCCTCCAAAAGGGGAATATTCCCATGGAATATTCATTCCCCTTTTGCACAAATAAACTTTGTTTTAATTTATAAAATAACCTCTTTCCTCATCCATGAGAGGATTCCAAAGAACATTCTCGCTCCTCCAATCATTTTAAAAGGGGAATATTCTCATTTAGCTTCATATGCAAGTTAACTTGTGACCTCTTGTGCAAGTTAGCTTGTAACTTCTTGTGCAAGTTAACTTTTAACCTCTTGTATAGGTCATAAGTGTGCTTGTGTGAAGGAATGAGAACCCTCGATTAAATATCATCTTGCATTCTCACCTGTTGATGAGAATCCATGATCCATGCCTCCAAATTCTTCAATCCTTGACCATTGATTAGCCTTTTTTATCTCAACCCTTCATTTCTCATTTGCTTTCCTATAAATAGGTCAGTATTTGGAGACAAATGGATCCATCTTTCAAATAGAAAACTTATGTTGTTGAAATCACTCACACTCACACTCATACTTTGCACACATTTAGCATATTTTAGTTTAAATTAGTTTCATAATAGCTTAGCTTCCATTAATGGCTTCCATAATGCATCCATTTAGCTAATTAGATAACTAGGGTTTTAATATTTTTAGTTTAAATCTCATTTAGATTAGCTTAGCATTTGTATATCTGAATCATTTTAGCATAAAACATAGTAAACTAGATCACATCATATTTATTTAGACTAAAATCATGTTTTCATACACATCTCATAAATGTTCCATCAGTTTTCTTCAATAAAACTGACTGGTGGCAGGTTCTTTTAACCATGGGATTGGGAAAGGGTCATCATTTCACATACACATGACACCAATCTCACAACGGGATAAGTTTTAGATGGGTTAGAGTAGGAATTTAATTTTTTTTTGTAGTTTAGAATGCTTAGTTTGATGAATGTTTAGTTTAATCTTCATTTGAATGATCTTGTTGAGATTTGACATTAGTGGCTTCATTATGCCTTGATTCTTCATGGATCAAGCATAATTGGCCCATACTAATCCGTCAGTCACATTTTTGCACAAGGAGGGAGAAACCAATCAAATTTAATCAATTTCTATCTCGAATTCCATTCATTTTGATTTTTGCAAGAAACAATGACACCCAACATCACTATATAGCAACATTATCATCATCTAAAACAATGAAATCTATTCAATAACATGACACTCATTAAACAAATGATGACACTAATACTTTTTAGAGGTATCGAGGATTCATAAACGATGATGCACCTCAAACAACAACGCTATCATCATCACCGGTTTCTCTATAGAGCGAAGCTCAAGTTCACTATAGCAATTCCCAAGTTCACCAGAGTGATTCTATCATGAATAGAAATGCCCAAATCCTGTAAGAAATTTGACTACTATTTTTCAGCATGTGTTTTAATTTTTTCATTTCATCTGATTAATAACATGCCTCTAACATTTTTCTGGTTTTTAGGCTAATTGAGTTTTGCAGGTTGGACATTAAAGTTTGAAGTGAAGAAGCATTCTCATCTTTCAATATTATAATTGTAACAAGAGTTTGACTATTTGGGGAAATTATAACCCATTTTCTTATTCTTTTCATTTTATGCTTTAGGACCTCACTAATTTTCATTTGGGTTTAAAAATAATTCTCAAACGGGACTAAAATTGAACCCTCATCTCACCATTGTCTTTTGGGTTTTAAAATTGAACAAGAAAACTTAACATTTCATTTGGTGCATAAGATGAATTCATCTCAGATTTAGAGGGTAAAATTAATGAGTGCTTGATTTGTTGTGACACATTTGTGGTGTGTATCTGATCCCCTTGCACTTCATGCGATCTTGGGTGAAGAGAAACACTCAAGGTGTACTCCATTGTTTATGTGCAGTACATATCCATGCCCCTTGCACTTTATGCGATCTTGGATGTAGAGAAATAATTAAGTACACCTTTATGCTTTGTGTCACCATTAATAGATGGCTTACTATGAGACACACCCTGCAATGGGAAACTCATAGGAAATTTATTTCAAGTATGTCTATCGACAGGCTATATTAAAGGTTGGGAAATCATGAGAAAGTACCTTCTATCCTAGACTATATAATAGAATACACCTAGTACTATGTCTTAAGTGGAACGAGAATGGTAGTAAGAGCCTTAAGTGATAAAGTGGGTCTGTATACGACTGGGTGTTCTCAGTTTGTTACTAAGAACCAAATTGTTTAGTTACCAAAAAAAATTAATCCTTTTTGGTGCAAGAACGATCATTTTGAAGCTGCCCCACATTTGTACTATTAATTGTTGAAACATAAAATTTCTTAGGATCTTTAGATCTTCAGGACTTTGAGATTTGGTGGTCTTGAGAAGTGTGTGTCATGGAGGGGATCTAGTTTTTCCAAATCTCTAATTGTTCGCATTGTCTTAGTGTTTGGAGAAATCCAAGTGGGGAATCAATAAGTATGGCCATTTCAACCTAGGATTGTAGATGCTTGAGATTCAATTAATGATATCGAGTTTCCACAATCCATAATGTTCTTTACAATGATTTATTATTTTAGTTTAATACTTTGCTTGGTTCCAAAACATCACAAACAAACATTCACAGTTTTCTTCAAAATTTCAAAATATTTTGATCTATATGGATACGTTTTGAAAAAAGCCTTGATATTAATGCTTGTTCTAAGGATTTATGTCCTTAGATATTTCTAAATATCTTGACTTATATCTCAATCCATATTTTCCAAAGTTAACATAAGAAACTATGGCTTGAACTTCATCCTTTTCATGAAATGAACATTGTAAAATTTATGATGTTTTTGACATAGACATTTTAGTTTGAAACCATAATGAACACAAGAGTTTTTGGTAAAATAAATTCACTTAAGCAAGATAAATTGACAATTTGAACCCCACATGACCATTTGGAGACCGATTTCTCCCATTGAAGAACCTGATCTTGAGGGTGTTATCATTCAACCAAACTTTGAACTCATTAATGGAGAACAAACCAATATCATTAGTAGTTTGAGAAGATTCAATTTTGAAACAAAAGAAACACCAACCTAATGGAGAAACGTCACAAAAATCTTAGAAAAAGAAGAGGAACAAACTGATATTGAGGTCAAATGACCCCTATTACCACCACCCACGTGTCAATAAATATCTTCCTCCACTTTCATGATCTTAGATTTATCCAAATGATCTCGCACAAATTCAGGATCCCCAAAAGAAGGTCTACAAGTTGTCATTTTAAACTTAGGCATCATAGTCCAAAATCTCTCAATAAATAACTTTTAGCACTTCACAAAACCAGAACTCAATTAGTATATAACTGCTACAAACGTGCTTCAATGAACAATCCAGACTTTTATGCCTTCTTTTATAGTTAGAACATTGGTCTTTTTCACAATTTTGAACTTCTCTAAAACATTGGGTCTTTAGGATTTGAAAAATTTAGAGGTCTAGCATGTTTCTCACTACCTTGGTCTTACCAAACAAGGGTTCACTCTAAGTCAACATTGGGTCAAACATTTCATCCACCCCTTCATCAAGTTTCATCCTTCACTTCACCAAAATTTGCAATTTTTTTTGAAATACACCAACACTTTTTGACTTCAACATCTATCAAAACAATCCCTAACTTAGCTACTTTGTATGTGAAATGTATCATTTTCCATCGAGTTAGTTGAGTTAGTTATTATTTTTGAACTAGTTCATCGTGAAGGTCATGAGTCTACTATAAAATATTTCCAAGTTCGTCAATATCCTTTATCCAAACATCTAAACATGAAACTTGAGTCAAAAGTGTTGTCCCAAAATGATTGCAAAGGTCACTTTCCATATCACCCATATTTTCATCCCCCATTATCATCATTGCTCCAAAAATAATTAGAGCATCCCTTTTACCTAGATTTGAGTCAATTAGAGATTTCAAACATTACAAGTCTCAACATAACTCTCCCAGAGGCTACCCAAAATTTATGGTAAAGACAAGATCACTACACAAGAGAATCATGGAGAAAACCAAAGTCACATTTACCTCAAGTGATCCCAATCCTTTAGAATTCGGCCCGAGAAGTCATGTTACCCCATCTCAACAACCATCATCTCTATCAGGACCATATGAGATTGAAGATGTTACAATTAACCCATTTGGACTTACTAAGGAAGAAATCCTAGAGTACAAACAAGAACATCAAGCCTTAGAAAATGTTTCTCTAGTTTCCCCATTTTTTTTGTGCAAAATTTCACACAAGGTTTAACAACTCCACCACTAGGGTTGAATCAAACATCTACTCCTATTCTTGCAACTATTCTTGCCAAGGACTTTGATCTAACTCGTTCATTTGAAAGAAATACACTTGTGGGTACCCTCAACACACATCCATCCACTACTTGGACACAAACATTTGGAACTTCTATCATTCCCAAACATCCCCAACATCAACATCAACATCAACTAGTTACACTTCATGAATCCACGACAACATCAACATGTCAAGGGTACCCATTTTCATCCATCCCCACAAATACCACAAGTATGACCAATATCTCGCAAAGAAGTGTCGACGAAGTGTCTCAAATTGACCCACAAGAACATGCCAACACCATAATGTAAAATCAACCCTTAATGCAAATAGGGATATCTTTATCTAGTCCCCCAATTGGTTTTAAAAAACACATCCATTCCATCCATCATCAACCTGAATAAAAACAATCCCTTGGTGATGAATCCCATCAAACCAGGTAATACGTTATCCACATCTCTAGCGCAAGTATATCCTCAAAACCTAGGACAAGAGAATTTTTTGATCAATGGACTCAATTTACTAGTGTGTCATTGCAATTGCAAAATTTAATGGAACCATCCTCATCTTTTCTCACGGTCCCCTTCACTATGCAAAATCAAATGGGACCTCAAACTTACATTCCTCCACCTTAATCAACTGTATTACAAGGAATGTTAAACCAAGGGAACTCCCAACCTCTCATCACCAGCTCACAACCCATCCAAAACATCAACACCCACAATCCATCACAAGTGTCCCAACAAACAACTGATCCTACATTGCAAGTGCATGCCTTAGCTTTACATCAAGCACAACATGCTTATTAGCAAGCCATCCAATAGTAGCAACAAAAACAAGAAACCTTAGCTCAACAACAACAAAAACAATAATAGAAAGCAACCTTAGCAACAAAAAAATAGTAGCAACAACAACAAGCAGCCTTAGCAGCACAACAACAACATCAATAACAACAAGCAACCTTAGCAACACAAAAAGCAGCCTTAGCACAGTAACAACAACAAGCCCTTCAAGAATCCTTAGAAACACAATAACAAAATCAATTTCAATAGCAAGCCCTCATGGTGCAACAAAAACAACAACAAGCCTTACTAGTTGAGTAGTATGCCCAACAATAACAACAACAAAAACAAATTTCCTATTATAATCCTTAACATAAAATCGTCAATACAAACTCATTAGGAACATATACATCCACACCTCAATCACCTTCACATAACCTCACACAATCATATACACCATACAAAACCTTATCATATTAGAATCCCAACTACAACTCATCCATCATCCCAACATATGTTCCTCCACCAAACCCACAAGATGATCTAGCATCATGAATCAAGGCGTTATCACAAGAAATGTAGGATATTCGAATGGGCACGAAAAAGAAGCCCCATACAACGAACTTATGTCCATATCCATTCAATCGAAACATCACAATGGTGTCGTTTCCTCTTGACTTTGAAATCCCTAAATTTGATAAATGCGAATGGAGAGGAAGTCTTGTGGACCATGTCAAAGAATTCAATTTCATGTTTATGGAGGTGGCCTACAATGATTCTTATTAATGCACCTCTTCTTGCAAAGTTTAAGAGGTCCTACCATGGATTGGTTTTCTCAACTGTCTCCCAGTATCAAAAATTTCCAAGAAATTATCAATAAATTCATTGATCACTTCTCCTTCAATATTGACATGGACATAATTCTAGAAGAAATGCACACTCTCAGACAAAAAAATGGATAATCTTTCACTAATTTCTTACAACGGTGGAGTCAAAGAGCTAGTAAAAGAAAGTGGCCTCTTCCCTACAAACATTAATTGGGGATCATCATAGAAAAACTAGACCCAGATTTATGCTTTCACTTAAAAATGTAGTGCATCATATCTTATGATGAGCTTTTCCCTATATCCCTTAACATCAAGAGAGCTCTAATCTCATAGGGAAATACTCAAGCTTACAAAGACAGCCGCCCATCAATTAGTTCAAATGACAAGCCTCATGTCTGGGCTAAGAACAAGAACATAAAAAATGATGGCATGGTATATGCTAAGGTGGTACTAAGTGATCCTAGACCAAACAAAAATCAAGTTGCTAACATTCAACCAACTATGCAAAAAACAACACTTCCTCAGAACAATTAGATCAACAACACCAAGATTCAACAAAGGCGAACCCCTAACAAGAACAACTATCCTAAATGCAAGTACACACAATTGTCAGAACCCATTGAAACCATCATGAAGAAATTGGTAGAATCAAACCTCATAACACTTCCCAACTTAGAAAACTACCAAGAATCCCAAGATAAACCATCTTAGTACAATGAGCATAATCTTTGCGACTTTCACAAAATCAAAGGACACAAAATGACAAACTACATGAGGCTCAAAAATATTATCCAAGACCTCATAGAAAATGACACCATATCTATTGAAGTACCAACTGGTAAACAAGATCTTAAGATGAACATGTAATGATGGATATTTTCTGCAAGGTCAAAACTGGGTTAGTAACACATGCATATTGATAGAATCATCAAACAATCGAATGCAAAGGAGAAAACAATAAGAAAATAGAAAGAAAATAGAAAGGTCTCACCCATTTCTATACTCCATGGTTGATTTCCATTGCACCTCCTTGGCTTTGTTGTGATAATGAATGCCCTTAGATTGTGTATGTGAGAAAACTCTAAATATCTAGCCATAAACAAAGCTTTGAAGGATTTGTATAAAAACTCTATGCAAAATAGAAATTTGATTCTAATATGCAAGTTATTAATAAGCCTAAAGATGATAGTAAGAGATGACAATAATCAGATTACCAAAAATAATAAGAGATCCCAAAAATGAGATCAAGATTGTCATTTTATAGAAAATGCAATTTTGAATAGATGGATGAGATGAGAGATTGGGAAATGCCCTAGAATCGAAGGTCAAGATTCAATATGGAAACTCTCAATTAGGGTTAGGGTAAAGATCCCCAAATGTGTGGACAAGATTTAATTTAAGAAATTAAATCAATGGTGGAGAATAAACGTGACCTTGAGATGAAATTAATAAAAATCAAGAGATAAGGAGATGAGATTTTAGAAAATCAGTAATTTTAGCAATTACTTGATTTGTAGAAGAATATTTCCATTTTGAATTAAATTAATTCAAAATGTGGATTTGTGAGATAATGAGTAAATGATTTTTGAAATTAATTACTAAAAGAAGAATCAGTTAACAAATGTGAAGTCATTTTTAAATAAATTATTTTATTTAAAAAGAGGGAAATGTCACATAAGGCAATTAAATAATTGATAATAAAATTTTGTTTAATTTAGAAGAGACAGTTAACTAATTAAATAAATTAATGAATCTATTTAATTACGAGAGGATTTAGGAATTAGTGACATATTAAATAAATATATTAAAATATATTTATTTGATAATCAGGAGGACATTAATGATAAGGATTAATTAAATAAATGAGACTTTATTTAATTGCAAGAAGACTTTGATAATTAGTGACATATTAAATAAATAAATAAGATTTATTTATTTAATAATCATGGAGAATGAAAGATCATGAATTAATTAAATAATTATAAATTATTTATTTAATAGTTGAATGTGGGTTAGAAACATAATTACAATGTCATAATCATGTTAGGACGAAAGGTGGTAAAATGTTGCTTGCAGGCCTTGGTAAATTTTATGTGTCTACAGAATCCTATGCGAGATCATAACAAAGTGAACAATACTAGAAAATTTAAGGATTGTACAAATGTGCAACATACCTACTCCAATGTGGTTTCTTCCTGTGATAACATCATTATTGTCATCACCATCAAAGGGCCTAGTGTAGAGTGTGGAGTCACCACACAATGTGGAAAAATCACCGTCCAAGGAGTCTCATCTCAGTCTAGGGCACAACTTACTTTTCCAACATCAAATCCTAGAAAGTAAAATCTCCTACACCAGCCTAAGAAGACTCTCATGTAGATTTTAATCTTGGAACTATTAAGGCTATCCCTCGAACATAGGGAGATCCTAGAGAAAGCTTTATCAGAGTCATCCATCCTTGAGGATATTGATACATATTAGTTTAAAGCTATTGTAGGATATATTGCTAATAATCTTCTTACCTTCTCAGAACAAGACCTACCATCACAACCATCCCATAACTATGCTTTACACCTTGAGGTCATTATTCAAAAGAAAAAGGTAAAATGAGTCTTAGTAGATGGAGGTGTTGGTCTAAATATTTGTACCCTTCAGTTGATCAAAAATATAGGCTATTCAAAGGATACTATTGAGAAGGAAAAAAGTATCACCATCAGAGCATATGATGACCAAGAGTGGGTATCACAAGGCATCATTGAATTACCCATCCAAGTGGGACCCATCATTGTAGAAACTACATGTCATGTTAGATCTAGACCTTCCCTAAAACATTCTACTTGGGTGACCATTAGTGTGTAAAGTTTCCTTTTGAGGGAAAATAAATTACCATCCATGGAGATATTGAACCTTTTTACTACTACAAGAATCTTGAGGAAAAGTTCTATAAGATACCCCAAATACCCAAGAATGATGAAGGGCCTACACCATCTACCTCATTTATTGACCCATCATCCCTTGCATCTACCTCAGAAAAAAAAAACCCATTGTGTAGAACATTCTTGACATAAAAGAAATAATCTAGGATGATGGTTGTGGAAACTATAAGCTAATGAAGAATACCTTTGTCTTGGGAGAACTACCTCTTTCTCCTCAATCCAATGGGAAACCCACATCTAGCAACAAAGAGCCTGAAACCATCAAGATGGTAGCTACTACCTTCACCAAGTGGGGGGATTTGAACCAAGAAGATATCAATGAGGAAGATGTCTCTAAACTCTTCTATTAGGATGAGTGACTTGTCCTTGTTCTTCCCATGGAAGATGACAACAAAGGCTTATAGCTAATGAAGGGATGGGGCTATAACAAGAATGAGAAACTGGGACAAAATGATAATGGTTTGCTAGAACCTATTTTTCCTAAGAAATGATTAAAGAATTGTTGCTTAAGTTGTACTACTAGCAAGGTCACCCTTATTGGCAAAGGTACTTTTGCTAAATGGGTTGAAGCTTCCTCTTGGTCACCTACATCATGTGATACAACCTTAGATGAATTGGACCCTCTTGATTTTTTTGACCTATTTGAGAATAAATCCCTGTTCATGATATCCATAACATCCTTTTCTCCAAGCAATCAACAAACTAAAATATGACTAGTATACCTACAACTCATTGACATGGACCAACAAGGACCACCGATTCTAGATTTATTCAAAAACGATGAAGTAATCTCAGAATTCATGGGACTCCATGAAAACCTACCATGGGAAGATCACAAAGAATTTTTTGACATAGAGCTAGACAGAGGGGCGTACTATGAGGAGATGATTGAATCCTTCAGTCACAAAATTAATGAAATGCAAATAACATGCAGATCTTTGAGTTAAAACCACACTGTGGCACTTTCTGGTACTAAAATAGTGAAAAATAAAGAACATATTTGAGGGTGAAAACCTCTTAGAGGTGCCCAAGGATGAGGGATTCAATATTCCCTTTAGTGCAATGCATCTAGAGAAGTCAGCAGTGCTAGCAGAAAAGGCCACTCTAGTCAATGTGGGAATACAAGAAGCACTCAAGATTACTTCTGATGTTGAATCCTTGTTGGATGAAGAACAAAAATAAATTTAAGAAAAATTCCTAAAAGAGCAAAGAGATAACTTCGTATGGTCATACACTGATATGCCAAGGCTCGATCCAGAAGTAGTTGTGCATCACTTAGCAATTTATCCTGAAGCCAAACCAGTAAAGCATAAATTATGGAAGATGCATCCTAAAATAACACTCTTGGTAAATATTGAGTTATAAAAATTTATTGACATTGGATTCATCCAAGTAATATATTAGACTGAGTGGGTTTCCAACCTTGTACCGGTCTCAAAACTCACTAGGGGCATCAGAATGTGCATAGATTTTAGAGATTTAAGTAAATAATGCCCAAAGGATGATTTCCCTCTTCCTAGCATTGACCTCATTGTGGACTTAATAGCTAGGCATGAAATGCTATCACTAATGGATGGTTTTTTAGGCTACAATCAAATCATGATTTCCAAGGAGGATGAACACAATACTGCATTCACTTGTCCATGGGGAACATATTGTTGGAATGTGATGGCATTTGGGTTGAAGTATGTAGGAGCAACCTATCAAGAGAAATGACCATCATCTTTCACAACATGATCACATACAAGTCTTAGGACCCATCTTTGAAAGACTTGAAGAATAAAAAGTAAGGTTGAATCCAAAAAAGTGTGTCTTTGGGGTTACATCAGGGAAAACTTTTGGTTGTATCATCTTGTAAAGAGGGATAGAAATTGATCCAGCAAAGGTAAAATCCATCCTAAACATGGAACCACCACATATATTGAAATAGATGAGAGGGTTGCAAGGAATATTGTAGTCTATCAGGAGGTTCATAGCACAACTATCAAACAAGTGGGATGAGAAGTGTGATAAAGCTTTCTAGTAGATCAAAGACTATATGTTGACACCTCTACTACTCATGCTACTGATACCAAACAAACCATTGATCTTGTATATCTCAACAACATCAATAGAACTAGGTTCTCTTCTAGCACAACATGATGAAGATGAAAAGGAAAGAGCTATCTATTACATGAATAATAACTTATTAGGATCTAAAATGAACTATTCACCCATTGAAAAATCATGCCTAGCAGTAGTTTTTTCTTCACAAAATTTCATACATTACATGTTGTCACATCAAGTAAAGCTCATTGCAAAGATCGATCCACTGAAATCCCTATTATCCAAAGCAACTCTCATTGGTAGAATGGCTAAATGGGTGATGATATTAAGTGAATTTGACATAGAGTATGTGGAGCACAAGGAAATCAAAGGACAAGTGATTGCAGACCAACTAGAAAACACAACTATCTATGTAGAGAACCCCTTGATATCTGAGCTCCTTGAAAAAATAGTGTTCCTTATCAATCTTACAGCTTAGTGGAAAATTTACTTTGATGGATCATTCAACCAACACAGATCAGGAGTGGGTATTCTTTTAATCACACCTCAAGGTGATTATATCCCAAAGTCATATAGGCTATCATTTCCATGTACCAACAACATTGCTGAGTACGAAGCCCTAATCATAGGTCTAAGGATAGTAGTTCAGTGGAAGAGATAAGAGATGAAATTCTATGGAGACTCACAATTGGTTATGAACCAAGTCAATGATGACTACTAAAATAAGGATATTAAGCTTACTCCTTACAATAAGATGGTAGAAAATCTCAAAGATCTTTTCATAGACATAACTTTTGAGAAAATTTCTCGCATGAACAATAGAGCAACAAACACTATGGTAACAATTAGATCATTGTTAGACATGTTGAACAACATCCTTCAATGTGAATTCTTGGTAGAACAACTTCTCGTACTAACTTTCAAAATCCTTGAATCTGAATTTATGTGTGTCATTATTGGTCATGGATCCCCATGGTATCATGACATATTCATCTACCTAAGTAGAGGAACCCTCCCATCTAATATCACTTCCAACCTTAAAAAGACCTTTTTCAAAAAAGAATCCTGATTCGTGATCCTAGGTGATACCCTTTATCGCCAAAACATCAAAGGGACATTACTACGATGTCTTAACTAAGAGGAAGCCTTGACTAATTTAATAGAAGTACACAATGGAATATGTGGTTCCCATTCTAGTGGTGTGAATTTAGCTAAGAAACTATTGAGGACAGGGTAGTACTAGCCAACCATGGAAAGAGAAGCTCATTAGTATGTGCAAAAATGTGTCCAGTGTCAACAACATGTAGGTTTGATTCATGCTCCAACTTAGGAATTGCAACTAATGATCACACCTTGGCCTTTCTCATAGTGGGGACTTGACCTCATAGTAAAGATCACTCCAACCTCATCTAATGGCCACAATTTTATCATAACAACCATCAAGTACTTTAACAAGTGGGTCTAAGCCATTCCTATGACCTACATAATGAGGAAGCAAATTGCTAAGTTTATCCTAAATTACCTAATCTATCATTATGGTTATCCACAAACCCTTATCTCAGATAATGGAATACCCTTCAAAAAACAAGATGTGAAAGAGCTATGTAAAATATTCAACATCCAACACCAATTCGCTACCCCATATTATCCCTAGGAAAATGGCCAAGCTGAGGCTACAAACAAGACCATTTTAAAGATCCTAAAAAAAATAGTCAATGAATTTGTGCATGACTGACATCTATAGTTAAATCCCACTCTCTGGGCCTATCAAACCAATATCTACATGCCAATAGGTGCAACCCCATTCTCCTTGGTCTACAAATCATAAGCCATTCTGTCTATTGAAGTTGAGCTCCCATCATTACAAGTGTCACCACAAAACCTAATCGTCAATGAAGAATATAGAATATCTTGATTGAATGAGCTAGAATTTTTGGATGAACATCATCTTGACACCCTCAATCACTTGCAAGTATATCAAACCTGACTGAAGCAGAGCTATAATAAGAAGATCAAATGTCAGTCTTTCTAGGTAGGGGATCTTTTCTTAAAGCATCTCCATATATCTATGGCTCTTTATCCTATCATTCTTACCTTCCCATCCATCCATCACATCATTCATCCTATTTATTCCATCACACATTCACATCTTTATCATAGCTTAATGTTATGAAGCATCACAATCCCCTTAGTACTAATCGAAATATTCCAAAGGTCAATTTGTCCTACCTATATCGAGGCAGTCTATCATAACACACTAGGGGAAATTCATTATGGATCATATCGAGTTCTTGTATATCTTAAGGTCATTTGAAATCTCTCAAAAATCCTTAAAAAATTTGTAAAACGTTCATTAGAAAATCTAAAAACATTTGCAAAATCCTCTACAGCTAAAATCCAAAACATCCAAAACACATAAAAATCCCTAAAATGGCTGAACATCGAAAATCCAAAAAATAGTACCCTTTTTGAACTATGTGTCTCTAAGCTTGAACATAGGCAAGGTCATCATTGATGTGACCCCGAGACACCCTAGGTCAGTCATTAGGAGTTTGTCATAATAAACTAGCAATCCATCAACTGCTCATCTCTCATCTTCGATAAGTCAAGTCAGTCAAACTACGTGGTCTCTACGTGTATAACATAGGCAAGGATTATATTTTATCAGCCCCTGAGGCCCCTAGGATAGTCTTTTAGGTTAGGTTCTTGGTCAAACTATTGAAAAATCCCTAAACATTCGAAAAACTAACAAAATCCCTAAACATTCAAAAATTAGAAAAGCCTTAAACATTTAAGATATTAGAAAATACAAAAACATCATAAAACATTCAAAAGACCTAAACAACCTTAAATATCCTCAAGAAAAACCTAAACAACATCCTCAAATAATTGAAAACCCAAAAAAAATCACATAAACTTTCAAAAAGACCAAAAACATCCTCAAAACATTTTCAAAAATACCAAAAAAAGAACATTGAAATATTCTAAAAAAACCAAAACCATCCATCCCATTTCCCTTTCACCCAAAATAAACCTTCATCCATAATAAATCAATCATCCCCTTCAACCTTTGGAAAAACAAATAGAAAGCAAGTATCACAAGTCGTAAAGTGAGAACCTAAGTGTCAAAATCTAAAGTCTAGATCATAGGTAAATGCGTCAGTGGAGTTTTTATCAATGGCTTATCATAAAGCTCATCATCATCTTAATCAACCCATATAATCAACATGTCCTAGGATGTATCCTTCCTATGATGGACATCAGTATCATAAATCACCTTAGCTAAGCTAAATTGGCAAGAGATATGGATAACATTGATTATTTTTCTTTAATCTTTTCTTATGGTTTATCTTAATGACCCATTTTGAGGACCTTTCAATGATGTCTATCAAAATGATTTAGAGAGAAAGGAATGGGGCATCGATCATTATCTTTCATTTTTTTTGCTTGTGGGTATTCTTGTAAAATAATCTTGGCATATACTTGCTTAGTCGTGTGTAGGAAGGTTGTTTGGAGTACATTGTTGACTATTGGATATGCTTTGGTATAATGTATTCTAAGATTCTAACTTACATTCCAACAAGGTTTTTGTATGCCAAGGTGTGAACAAGAACTATCCTATTTATTTGCAAAGTCAAATTCCATTACACTAGATACAACATTGTCTTGGTTATCAATACCTTGATGCATCATATCTATTTGTTATATCAAACAATAAGGGATGATGGAAAATCCCAATCCCAAGATATGAGCAAATAATCATCAGAAATTTCTCATCACCATCTCTAATAAAGTATCGATAGATCATAGACTTGTTGAATCTTTTGAAATAATCATCAAAATCAATGGTCAGTCATCTTGTTTCTTCTATCTTCTCTCCACACTAACCTGGTATCATGACAGTCCACAAAAAAAATCAATGCATACATCTTGCATCCACAGATCATCAACATGCATACATATAGCATAATCATGGTATACCATAAACATACATCCTACATCATTATTATAATTTAAGTTGTGATGAATAATATAGATTTATTATTCTAAGCATCTTAAATTTCTGCATCACATATCATAAACATCAACATCTACATTATCCATCCATAAATCCACATGCATACATCATTACACCATAAAACTGAATAAGAAAATAAAAGAACACATATCGCATATTGCATAAGCTTGAATAAAATAATTGCATCCATACATAATCATAATGCACATCATATCATCATATCAAGTGCATCCATACATTCATAAGCATGGAATAAAAGAACAAATCATATCAAGCTTGTATCAAATCATATATATATCAAAAAAATGGTGACTATTATGGTACAATATTTGAATTAGTGTATGTATATCAATGAAAAATACAATATCCATGAGGCTATGAAAAAGGAGCCCATGATTGTATATCTTTATAAAGAATCAAGTAATAATAAAAAAAAAGTGTCTATACAAATGAGCTAGCCTTGGTGGCTGCTCCCCTCACCATCTTGTCCATTTGGTTGATCCTCAACTCTAGGGTGTGCCCCACTCCTCAGAGAATAATCTGGCTATCTGAGCACCTATGGGACATATCTATGGTAATGCATCCTATAGTAGGCTTCCTCAGTCACAACCTCTTTGTATAATTTGGCAGACACTATTTGCTACTGAGCTGTAGCTACCATAGTCTCAAGCTGCTGACATCATCTGACCTCCTGAGCTAACTACATCTCAGTAGTATATGTAAGCTACCACTCTTGGTCTCTCTTAGTTATCAAGGCCACTATCTCTTGTTTGGCCTGATATATCCAACAATGATCACCAAAACATGTTGACGGTCTTGATTCCTCTTGCTTGTAAAAACCTGTGCCTACTATTGCAACTATCATATCTAAGCATCATGGGGATCTAGCCCCAATGGTGGTGGCTGCTATGGAGGCTACTATTGTATCAGTGGCTAACAAGGAGGTTGTTGATCTACTAGTGATGCTCCTGGGATCTATCCATCATATCCATCTTGGCCATCTTGGCCATTTTGTCCTCTGCCTCGACCTCTACCTCTGCTTGTACCCCTCCCTCTCAGTATCCCTCATGGAGGTGCACCTACTAGATCTATCAATCAGTGAGGGGGTGTGAACCATGCATCATAAACATGTGTCATCTGAGGATCCTCCTATCCCTGATTGTAGGCCCATGGCCTAGCTACCAACTCTCAAAAGCCCTCAACAACCTCATGGGTTGGGATAGTAGGTCCTGATGCTCTTGTCTCTCATGTTGACCTAACAATTATAGTAGTGTATGCATCATTTGGCCTATCCTTCCTGTCTTCGAGCTATCTATCCACCCTATCTACTAGGTAACTCTTGATGATGGTGTGGTCTCAACCCTACATGTAGCGATTTTGTTGAGCAAATAAAAACTGTTGCACATTATCATACAATGCTAGCATCTGAAGTTAAGGTCGCCATGTAAAGATTGTCATATCATGGATGATCCTATGCCAGTAAGGAATACCTAGCTTCCTTGTATGTTGTAGTGTGATGGCACCCCTGTACCTCCAGATGACATGATCATCTGGCTCTACATCTTCCATCTGTACAATCGATTGGAGCACATTGATGTGCTCCTAGGCCCAAAAGTGTAGTAAGGTGACCCTTGTATCAATAGCCCTATCATCACAATATATGAAATCATGCATATCATGGTAGAGAGAGGCCAACATCAGTAGCCCCCATGCACACCGAGTCTACCTAAAGAGCATCCTTTGCCAAGCTAGGCCCCATCCGAAACTGAACCCTCTACTCTACTGATCTAGAGCAACCAAACTAGACATGATAGCTACAACAATCAATGTAAAAGTGGGCGCTCAACCTCTATACATCTTGAGGTCAATTTGTGAAGTGACTAGAATAATATCCTCTAGCTTCATCACCTCATGGCATGCATCGTATATCACATTATCACCATTTATCAACAAATGCAATATCCACCATATATCCTCAGGTGTCACTATCACCTCATCGGTAGGTAGGTGGAATGATGAGGTCTCATTGTGCCATTTCTCACACAATGTTGTCATCATCACCAAGTGTGTCCAAATGACAAGAATGTAAGCAACGTACCACAAACCAATCTCCCCCAAGTGCTCCTATCACAACTCAAACAAATCACCAAGTCTTTAAAAAACTGTTGGTCATTGCTAGCTGGACATCAAAGGTGGGATGACCTCCTGCACCCACAAAGCGCACAACATCAAATTTCACAAAAAACTAACTAAGTTTGGAGTTTTCATCAACAAAATAACAATAGTGTCATTATTTACAATAGCTTCACTATAATTCAAATTTCAAACTATGATGCCCAAGGCATTTAAATTGCAAAATGCAAGTTGCATTGCTAAAAACATATGCATCATGATTTAACTTTGGTAAACCCTAACCCTAATTTCTAAATTAAAATATGCATCACTATTTACATATGCATCACGATTTAGAATCTAAAACCCTAATTATAAATTGTGAACTGCATTGCAATTCACATATGCATCGCTAAAATTAAAATTAGCTTTGTTGATTCTCAAAATAAGGTCGCTCTAGAGCAACGCTGCAAAATTTTAAATTTCAAAAGGCATTAAATGCATCAGAAAGTTAAATTTCAAATAAAGTTTCAAATCACATACCAGTGGTCTTGTGCCTAGAAGCCTCTGGTACTGTTGAACTTAGTTGAAAATGTGTTGCAGGAGCACTTGTTGTGCCATTTCATCAAAGGGTTAGAGCTCCAAATGCAAGAATCCTCTAAGGTGTGAATGCAAAATTACTTGAAATTGACCCTTCCTCACCTATTTATGCTATAAAACTAGGGTTTTTTTCCATAATTTAATCTTGAAGCTAGGTTTTTTCATCATTTTCACCAATCGTGTCAATTTGAATCTTATTTTTCATCATTTTTCATATTTTTGGCATGTTTTTCGCATCCGAGAGCCTTTCTAGACCCTTGGGGCAGCCTTTCATCTTTGTCAAAAAATCAACCCAAAATTCAAAATTTATGCCTAATTTCTCGAGGGGGTAGGGAATCAACTTAATCCTTCCACTAGGGCATCTAAAAAATTAGAATTTTTTTATTTTTTGATATGAGAAAATAGTTTTTAATCTGAAGAAAATCTACCTTTGAACCGAAGCCGTAGGCACCTCGCTTCAAAGAGGGGGAAAATGTAGACACTAAAAAATGTCCCAAATCATATCAAACACTCGAATGAGGTATACTAACATCATTTCCTCTTGAAACCCATCCTATTTTCGCTTAATCAATTAAATTTTCCTAGCTATTTAATTAATTGCATCACTTACATCTATTAGCCTAATTAATTTAATCAAGTTAATTCACCCCCTTTCATGCTAACATTTTGTCTCATTAAATTAAATAAATCAAACTATTTAATTTAAATCCATAAATATTTTGATTTAATTAAATAACCCTAAGGTTTTTAATTAAATGTCATTTCACCTTTCCCCCTTTCATTATATCATTTTATTTAATGAATGTCATCTTAATTCTTCTAATCCCCTAATTGCATAATTTACATTGTTTAATTATCAATTAAATTTAATTTCCCTCCCACTTGCAAGGGAATATTCCTCCTTTGCACATTCCTCCAAAAGGGGAATATTCCTTCCCCTTTTGCACAAATAAACTTTGTTTTAATTTGTAAAATATCATTTTTCCCTCACCCATGAGAATATTCCAAAGAATATTCTCTCTCCTCCAATCATCTAAAAAAGAGAATATTCTAACTTATCTTCATGTGCAAGTTAACTTGTGACCTCTTATGCAAGTTAACTTGTAACTTCTTGTGCAAGTTAAATTTTGACCTCTTGTATAGGTCAAAAGTGTGCTTGTTTGAAGGAATGAGAACCCTTGATTAAATCTCATCTTGCATTCTCACCTGTTGATTAGAATCCATGATCCATGACTCCAACTTCTTCCATCCTTGACCATTGATTAGCCTTTTCGATCTCAACCCTTCATTTCTCATTTTCTTTTCTATAAATAGGTCAGTATTTGGAGACAAATGGATCCATCTTTCAAATAGAAAAATTTTGTTGTTGAAATCAGTCACACTCACACTCATACTTTGCACACATTTAATATATTTTAGTTTAAATTAGTTGCATAATAGCTTAGCTTCCATTAATGGCTTCCATAATGCATCCATTTAGCTAATTAGATAACTAGGGTTTGAATCTTTTTATTTTAAATCTCATTTAGATTATCTTAGCATTTGTATATCTGAATCATTTTAGCATAAATCATATTAAACTAGCTTGCATCATGTTTATTTAGAGTAAAATCATATTTTCATACACATCTCATAATCGTTCCATCATTTTTCTTCAATAAAATTGATTGGGAAAGGGTTGTCGTTTCACATCAATACGACACCAATCTCACAATGGGATAAGTTTCAGATGGGTTAGAGTAGACATTTAAACATTTTCGTAGTTTAGAATGCTTAGTTTGATGAATGTTTAGTTTAATCTTCATTTGAATGATCTTGTTGAGATTTGACGTTAGTGGCTTCATTATACTTTGATTCTTCATGGCAAGTGTAATCGGCCCAGACTAATCTATCAGTCATAACATATAAATGATATAAGATGAGGATGAAATTAATTGTTACTATTTAAAAAGTACAATGAGCAACAATTGAGAAATATAGTTTGGGACCACATATAAATCATTATGTGTAGTATCTATTTAAGTTTTTCTAAGGATTCTATACATAAATTATGTTATTAATGATCATAAATTTTTTAGCCTATAATGATTTATAAATTATTATATAAAAAAGTATATTATTAATCTTTGATGTTAGTCCTAGAATGATATAGTAATTCTAGGTCATGAGGAAGATAATTTCATCATATCATGCCAAGTTTTTTTTAACCTAACTCACATCAAGGGTTTGTTATGTGGGTAATAGGTGTGGTAAACAAGAAATAAATTTATGAATTGTAGTAAAAGTAATAAGATTCATGAAAGATAATTCTTATTTAAAAAAAAAAACATGTTAGCATAATACTAGGTGTAATGGATAGTAATACATAGTTAAATATATTTTTTAGACCCTATTCATTCAATGAAAACTTGAATTTTATGCTTAAATACAGGTGTAATATTGATCCAAGGCATACTTTATATTAGAATGGTATTATACTAGAATATTAGAAGTTTGGTGGGCCCATAACCCATAAATCTCAAGATCATATTTACATTTTAAAAATTATGATATTTGAAAGAATTGAATATGTTATCATTAAATTTTGGTAGCACACATGGGAAATGTCAAAGAGTAAGCCTCCAAAATTTCCTTAAATAATAATTAGATATTAGTCTAGACATTTTATGCATAAATTTAGAAGTGTTCAAAAATTATCAATGTAATAATTATTTACTATTATTATATTATGGTTAAGATGTCTAGTAAGATTAACATATTTTTTTTATTGTAATTTGTTATTGGACTTGATCAATTCAATAACTTTGTACATGTTTTAATCCCTAGATGTTATATCACGTCATTACCTATGAGTTTATGACACTTAGGCATTATGTTTTTAAAACTTTTTTTAAGGTATTATTATCATTCTATTGATAGCAATATGATATTTTATATTACATTCTTATTAGATTCAAACTTTCCTAAAAAGATTGTTTGAAAGACTATGTGAAATGATATATACTTTATTTAAGGGTAAATATGTAATTTTTTCATTTGATTATTTAGGAAAATAGCATACTCACATGGTGTGGAATGCATGATTATCATCTTGGAATGTTTTTGAATGTTAGAAATAGGTTCATAGCACACGTATGTCATTAATACCATTCACTAATAATATTCTATATTATAATATGATAATGCTTAGCAACTCTAAAATATTTTACAGTATGGATTGTTGTTCATTCCATGTTGCATATTTGATTGGAAAATAATTCCCATTGATTAGGAATTTTGACGTGGCTCTATTTTCTAATCTAATTTTAGAAATTCCATGAAGTATTTGTATAGTTTGTATGAATACTTTATCAATAATATTAGTGGTATGATGCACATAAGTTTTTTCAATATCATCAAGTCTCGAGTCATGATACCAAGCAGTGTGTATGTATTCATCGTGTGATATAAGACCACATTGATAATGGTACCATCTGACTCGATGGTAAGAATCATAGCTCAAATAAATTTGCAATGAATCCCAATAGCCAGTTATAGATTTACACGAATCCCTTTCTCTCTCATTCCACCAACCTTGTCACCCCTTCTTCTTCTTCTTCTAACCTGACTCCATTTGAGTATGTGAATGTAGTTTCATTTAATCATATTCCTCCTCTAGATCACATGAATGCAACTCCTGATATTACATTCACCTCATGTGACCTACCTTTAAACAAAGAGCCCTCGTCACTTTACATTCTTCCTTGTGTCAATGATAATATTATAATAGGAATTATGGTTGACCCCATGAGTCAAGTGAATTTTATCATAGAGGAGACTCTTTTTATAAAAAAATTACATAAGGAGAAGTATGAGGAATCACATACTACAGTTCACACACATAATGGACTATCTATTGCACCTATTGGCTCTATTTCTCTATCAGTCCTGTTAGGACCTAAAGTATTGGAAGCCTCATTTATAGTGATTTCCAAGTTTGAATATGTTCAGAGTGAGACTAGGCATTCCATTCCACCATGAATAGTCTCCATGAATGTGGCCACCTCGCTCATCCACATATGTTTGAAGTTTCCCCATAAGGGTATTGTGTACACTATCTAGGATACTAGATACATACCACTAGTTTCATGTGGGAGCTTCTCCCTAGATCACTTTTGGCCTACCTTGTTGGACCTCTGCCACCTAGAGGAGACCTTTTATATAAGTCTTATTTCAGGTATAAGGTTGGGGGCTCGATCCCTAAGAGTGGTTTTCCTCTGTCTACTCAAGTTATTTCACTAAAGGCCTATTTTTTTGCACAACAGTGTGCTTCATCCTCTGTCCCTCCAAAGGGTAAGGAAAATAAAGCTCTTTCCCTTAGGCATTATTCTCCTTCTCCTTTTGTTCCTTCTTTTTCATCTTCCTCTTCTACTTCTCAACCCTTGGTGGTGTCTTTTGTTCCTTCTATTGTGCTTGTCATAAGAAAAGGAAAGACACCCACATTGTGGGATTATAAGCATTAGGGCCTTCTTCTCCTTATACTTCTCCTTTTGTTTCTTATTTTTCATCTTCCTCTTCTACTTCTCAACCCTTGGTGGTGTCTTTTGTTCCTTTTATTGTGCCTATCATAGGAAAAGGAAAGGCACCCACATTGTGGAATTATAAGCATTAGGTTTTTTAGCTTCCAATTCTACCCACGGTACCTCAAACCACCCTTTATGGCAAGGAGAAGCATTCCCATGGGGTTGTTCCTATGTCTCAACCTTTGAAGCATCCCCTTGTTCCTCCACCTATCCCCAATGCAAAGAATAGAAAGGGGCTCATTATTGAGATGCATATGTCTCTTTCTGTGTTTGTGCCTCCTCTTATTCCTCCTCAAGAGTCCACCATTCCACTGACAACAGTTGTGGAGGTTGCTCCTCTAGTAGACCAAGATCCCCCAACCTCTTCTCAAGATGCATCTTCTAGTGCCCATAGCCACCATAACTGGCTTTTGCGAGAGCAGAAGCGTCAATGAAATGCCTTCACGAAGGAGCATGCCACCTCATAGAATTAACCAGAGAGGAGCCTTCTATGTCTAGTTCTATTATGTGTCTCTATTTCTCCTATCTTTGTTTCTCTTTTTCCTTAGTTCCCATCACCTCCATGCTTCTTCTAGCTTCATCGATGGATATTGATGCCCCCATTGAGATGTCAATGTGGGACGCTATCATCCTTGGTCCATGTTTTCATCCTTTGGATGACAGATATTTTGTCTATCTCTTGAGACTTCTATGGCTTGCTCACTCAGTTTCTAAAGTCCCCTTTCCATAAAACACAAAAACATTGCATAAACTCTCCCTTAGTTGTCTCCCATCACTTGAGCTAATTTCGATGAGGTAGTTGAGGAAAATTTGCTCCTTGTAGACTCTTCCCTATCCCAGAGACTTGGGTGTAGTGAATCTCCTCCTCTAAAAGTCTAAAAACCATCCAAAAAAATTCATCAAACATATCATGTAAGGAGACAAACTAGGAAACTATACCTACTAATTTTAGCTCAAAAAACTGCATGAAGGCCCAACACATGCTCATACACAATTTAAGAAACACAAAATAAAGTGATCATTCTCTTCCTTTCAAGAATCTTAAATAGGGGTATCCTTCCTTCCCTATCAAATGTGATAAGGTCTAGGAGGCATCCTTCCTCCATAAAAATTATACATGAGTCAAGCTCCATCAAATCTGCTAAAATTCCATACTAAGGCACACCAAGATGGAAACCACACAACTAGTTCACAACAACGAGAACTTGAGAAATCACACATCAAGCACAAACAACCACATGGGAAAGTAAATGAACCAAAGATGAAAATACCACAACATGGGCTATGACACTAGATGTAATTCCTCGAGAAACATAACTAGGACATTAGTCAACCAAATTAATTTTTGAAATAACACCACCAATGACCAAGATGTGATAGCTTGTTTCACTACAAAACAAATTTTGAACACAAGTGTCATATGAAAGAAAAAACCTAAGGAAACTAATCAAATGAATTACCTCACTATTTCAACAAGTAAGGTGGAACTATTAGTGTACTCACCAATCATGGGATGACACCACTAAAACCAGCCTAAGATATGGGGAAATGACACCAAAACAATGATTGAGTACTAACCCATAATCATGCTCTCCAATGAACACAACACACGAGTATGATAAGGGAGGCATAAACCTTGAATCCACACCATGAAACACTTACAAAACCTTATAACACCAAGGAAAATCACACAAATATGGAATGAATAGAAGTTGACCTACCTCAACTAGATGAATCATCCATTAATTTTGAAAAACGAGGAGTACAATGAGGTTAAAAATACCTTTATTCCACTTAAAACAAATTTAAGAACATATAAATAAAATGGAAAAAATTTACAATATGTTTCTATATTGGGAGGTGCAAGCCCTCCACCAATAGGAATGTTGATGGATTTCTTTCAAGTAATGGCACACTTCCAAGGTAAAAAGTTTTCATAAATTTAAAGGTATGATGCTTGTTGATAAAGTGACAAAATGGGAAAATCACTAGGCCAAGGAGAACATATTTGTCTATAAATGTTTCCCAAGAAAAGGTCAAAAGACCCTATTGTTTGATTAATGGTGGTACTATGATGCACTAGAGGACTACAATGCACTTGGAGGACACTAGTACCCAAGTGGGACACTAGAAAACTAGAGGAACAATAGCATGAGTCCACCAATGTCCATCATATATGTAGGTGTCCTAGATAAGTCTTAGAGTTCTATTTTGATGTTAAATTCCCAGGAATAAAATATAGTTATTTCTTACACTAGAATCCTAGCTAGTGACAAAGTCAATTCCCATTCCTAAACCTCTAGGCAAAGCATAATTCTCGAGAACCACAATAAACATATTATGACACAAAATGGACTCTTAAATGATAAAAATGATCAGGGAATCAAAGTAGTCATAAATGAAAGGAAGTGAGGTGTGTGAAAACAAATTCCTACACTAATCTAAGTAGGGGAGAGTTACACAAAATTATTTTAATACCTTATGCAATTACAATAAGAGAAGCGCATAGAGAATAAATGAATAGAAAAGCAACACATATAAAAGTGACACCAAATATACGTAGGGAAAACCATTTCTGGTAAAAAACCCCACTCTCCAAAAGCATGGTACTTCTCTATTACATCAAATAGTGAATACAAAATATTTCCAAGTATAAATCTTCTTCAACAAGTGCTTCAAAACAAACACCTATTTTGGAGTGATACCAGTTGTAACACTTCATTACTTGCAAAAAAATATGCATTCTACAATGCAAGGCACTCAATATATAGAAATATGCAACCTTCAATAAGCATCTAGAAGGAGGGGGGTGTCCAAATCCATATGGAACAATCTTCCATGCCATAACATGCATTTGGACACATGTAAAATATTCCCTTACACCCCTTACAGTTGTCATAACATGAAAATATTCCTTCCTCAAGCTTGGATGCCAATAATATGCTAAAAATAAGCTATGGAAAAATCCTTAGACATCTTACAGTTGTCATAGAATCCGTTATAACTGATAGCACTTATAGCTCTAAGAGAATCTATCAAAACTAACCAAGAATACTCGATTCTATTATAATCTATCATAACCCAACTTGGGCGCCATTTTTATCCGTGCAACAAGATTCCTTATGACATGTCATAGAATCTGTCATAGGTCAAAGATTCCAAATTGGGATTCCTATGTCCACTTGGGATGATTATGTGTCATCCAACACCTCCAACAGGGATGCCACCGAACTAATGAGTCCCAATTTATGATATGACACCATATGTAATTAAATAATAATAAAAAAATACAATAATATATTAATCAAATCAATATTAGGACTCTAAGGTTGAGACACCATAATCCCAACATTCTCCCACTTTTCAAAGAAATACCAAGAGTCATATATAATAATCTACTTAGAGCCCCAAGGCCCATAGAATCAAAACACTATCTAAACTTTTCTATGTTCACTGGTTTTGTTATTACATCTACAACATTCACCAAAGTGTCAACCTTCTCCAATTTCACCTTTCCATCTTCTACCATATCATGAAAAAAATGATAATGAACATTGATGTGATTTGTTCTAGCATGGAAGGTAGGATTCTTTTCTAGGAAAATCGCACTTTGACTATCACAACAAACAATAATCCATCCCACATCTAAACCAATATCAAAACATAGTCTCTTAAGAAAAATGGATTCCTTACAAGAATGAGTGGCTTCCATATACTCTACCTTAGTCATGGACAACATGACTATAACCTATTGCTTAGTCATCCAACTAATAGCACCACCAAACATCACAAACACATAACCACTAGTGGATCTTCTATTGTCAATGCCACCTACTTAATATGAATCCACATATCCTTGAATGCTTACCAAATGTTGAGGTCCAGTACGATAACCATGAAAACACAAGGAATACTCAAAAGTACCCTATAAATATCTAAACACTCTCTTAACCACATCCCAATACACCCATCCAGGATTATCCATAAAATGGATAAGGACTCCCACTACCTGGGCAATGTTTGGTCTCGTACACACCCACATACATAAGACTACCAACTACACTCACATATGGTATTTTGGTCATGTCCTCCATCTCAGTAGGATATTTTGGATAATCATTCATAGAAATCTTTGTTCCTTGCATCACAAGAACAACTAACTATCTACAATCTACCATGCTAAATCTCTCCAACACCAAGTTCACATACTTTCTTTGGCCTAACTAAACCTTTTTGTTAGCTCTGTCTCTCATGATCTCTATTCTTAAAATGTACCTAGCTGCACCAAGGTCTTTCATCTCAAACTATGTTGACAACTAAAACTTCAAATCTAAAATCATACTTTTACCATTCCCAGTAAACAACACATCATCTACATATAAGAAAATAATGGGAATATGACCATTATCAGTTTTAAAGTATACACAATGGTGTGATTTAGATCTTTGAAATCCCAATGACAACACATAGGTATCAAACTTCTGGTACCACATTCTAGGAGACTGTTCCAAACCATAAAGAGACATTTTTCAGTTTTCAAACCAAAATTTCCTTAGCTTTTTTAATGAAATGCTCTAGTTGTGACATGTAAATATCTTCCTCTAAGTCACCATGAATTCCCTCCACCTAGGAAAACCCCTTAGTGACCAACTGTGCTTTATCCATCTCAACACTACCATAAGGACCACACTTTTTTTTGAAAACCCATTTACAATTGATAGGTTTACATCCAACAGGAAAAGGTACCAGATCCCAATTATTATTTTTCTTTAATGCAACCATCTCCTCATCCATGGATTTTATCTAAGAATTTACATTACTCATACCCATAGCCTATTTAACAGTCCTAGGCTCATTAGTGTTAGTAATCAAAGAAAAAATGCAACTAGAATCCAATAGTGAATAACTAAACCTTTCTGGTTGCCACCTAACTTGCGTAGACCTCTTCAAAGGCTAAGGTTGAGGTTCTTATTCTTCTTTAGAAATTTCAAAGCTACTTGAGCTATCCTCATCATTAGGCTCAATAGGAGTGCATAGTTCTTCTTCCTTCAAAGTAGGTGGAATATAAACTACCTCCTTCTATTTCTCCTCTTTCTCTTGTTGCAACTCAACAGTTGAAGGTTTCATCTCTCTGAAAATAAAAATTCTACTATAGAGTACCTTCTAAGATTTTGGATCCCAAAGCTTGTACCCTTTCACATCCACACCGTAGCCGATAAGGGTACACTGAGTAGCCTTGTTCTCCAACTTTGATCTCTTCTCAATCAGTCAATGAGCATAAGCTTCACAACCAAATACTCTGAGATGTCTCATCAAAGACTTTTTACCAGACCACAACTCTCTGGGTGTCTTTCCAATAAGTGTTGATGTAGGAGATATGTTGATCAAATAACATGTAGTGGCTACTTCTTCATCCCAAAGCTTTTTCTCAAGACTAGCACCACTCGACATACTCTTAGCCCTCTCCATCAACATTTTGTTCATCCTCTCTACAACTCCATTTTTTTGTGGAGTGTAGGGAGTTGTCTTATATCTCTCAATCATGTTCTCTTTACAAAACTTGTAAAACTCTATAGAACAAAACTCACCACCATTATTAGTCCTCAAACACTTAATCTTTTTGCTAGTTTGATTTTCTACGAAGGCATTAAACTCCTTAAACTAACTAAAGACTTCATCTTTACTTCTAAGAAAATAAACGAAAGCTCTTCTACTATAATCATCTATGAAAGAAACCAAATATATATATTTTGATAACAAAGGAACATTCATAGGACTAAAAACATCTGAATGAACACATTTCAAAACCCCAAAAGATTGATGAGAACTAGAGTAAAAAGAAACACCGTGTTGTTTTCCATATACACAATGTTAGCAAAAGTAAAACTCGATATTACAATCATCAAGGCCTTCAACAAGGCTCTTATTTTTTAGGGTTCTAAGACCCTTCTCACCAATGTGACCAAGTTGTTAGTTCCATAAAATTGTATTTGAGCTACATGAAGCTTCATTTCCATGGAATGAGCACCCTTAGGTACCCAAAATGCATGACCATTAGATGTATTTGCAACATTCTTTTTCTTTGAACGATTTGATGGTGAGGATGAAGAATCCAAAGACCTCTTCTTTGGTACATTAGAAGAACTATTACACTATAGAGTGCATGCATCAAGTTGAAGTAGAGTGTTAATCCGAACTCCCTTAGCTAACACCATAGCTCCTCTTGACATCTTGCATCCTCCACTAGAGAAAACAACTTACACTTCCAAATCATTCAGTTTAGTTATAGAAAGAAGGTTGTGTGCCAAACCTGGGATATGAAAAGCACCATCAATCCCATTCATTCGTCCATTAGGAAATCTGATTTTGACTCTTCCATGGCCAACAATCTTCAGGTGAGAGTCATCACCCATGTACACCTCTTCTCCATCGTATTCCTCATACTTTGAGAACTAATCTCTATGAGAATTCATGTGAAAGGATGCACCTAAATCTATCAACCATGCATCATTTGATGCATGAGTTGCCAAGGCTGCAATAAATGCTTCTGCATCATCTTGGGATGATTTCTTGGATTTAGAATTAGAGAAAGACTTGTTTTTCTTTGTCTTCTCCTTCTTGCAATCTTTCTGAATATGACCAATATTTCCATAGTTCCAAATTTTTCCTTGGACTTCTTAGCAGGAGGCTTAGATCCCCCAAAAGACTTTGACTTAGATTTCTTATCTTTCCTTTTGTCTCTCTCCTTTGGCCTACCATGAACAAAAAGGGCCTCCTTCGCCATCTTGTAAGACTTCCTTCACATCTCTTCATATAATAATGAGGCGGCAACCTCATTAATCTTGAAGGTGGAAGTAGTGCTTCTAATACCCATTACCAGGTGATCCCAAGAGTCTAGGAACAAACACAAAAGGAGAATGCAACGGTCTTGTTCATCAATCTTGTCTCCAACGAAACCTAGTTGAGAAACCAACATGTTAAAAGAGTTCAAGTGATTTGTCATAGATCCTCCATCTTCCATTTTCAGAGAATACATCTTCTTTCTTAGGAAAAGCTTATTTATTAGGGATTTAGCCTGATTGACATCACCAAGCTTCTTCCATAGAGAAGTAGAAGTTTTCTCTTCATAGACATTTAGGAGGATGGAATCATCCAAACAGAGTCTAATAATACCCTTGGCTTTCCAATCCATGAGATCCCAATCCTCTTGTTTTATGCCAGATGCTATAGTCTTAGAAACTACAAGCCATAGATCACAATATACGAGCATGTCTTCCATTTTGAGCTTCCAAAGTTTAAAATTACCATCATTGAAATTCTCCATCTCAATCCTCCCAAATGTGCTTGCCATCTTTTTCCTACAACAATGTCATAAAATACACTCCTACAAAACTCCCATTGAAACAAAGATCACCTCAAAAAACCCTTCTAACCTAGCAAAGGAATCAAGTCTAACTAGGCTATGATACCAAGTGAAAGGAAGGTGGGTGAGTGGAAACAAATTTCTACACTAATCTAAGTAGGGTGGAGTTACAAAAAATTCTTTTAACACCTTATACAGTTACAATAAGAGAAGCACATAGAGAATTAAGGAATAGAACAACAACAATACATATAACAATGGCACCAAATATACATGGGAAAACCCTTTCGGGTAAAAAACCCCACCCTCCAAAAGCACAAAACTTCTCTATTACATCTAATAGTGAATACAAAATATCTCCAACTACAAATCTTCTTCAACAAGTGCTTCAAAACAAACACCTGTTCTAGAGTGATACTGGCAACACTTCATTACCTGCAAATAAAGTATGTGTTCTACAATGCAAGGAACTCAATATATAGAAAGATAAAAGAATAAAAAGGCATCTAGAAGGAGATGGGCGTCCAAACCCACATGGCATAATCTTCCATGCCATAACATGCATTTGGTTAATGTAACATATTCCCTTACACCCCTTATAATTGTCATAACAAGAAAATATTCCTTCCTCAAGCTTGCACACCTAGAATATGCTAAAAATATACAATGACAAATGCCTTATATATCTTACAGCTATCATAGAATCTATCATAACTAACAACACTTATAGTTGTAAGAGAATCTATCATAACTGACGAGGAATACCTGATTCTCTTACAGTCTGTCATAACCCAACGTGGGTGCTAACTTTCTCCATGCAACAAGATGACTTATGACACATCATAGAATCTGGCATAGGTAAAATATTCCAAAGTGGGACGCCTATGTCCACTTGGGATGATTATGTGTCTTCCAATCACCTCCAATGGGGATGCCACCCAGCTGGTGGGTCCAAATTTATGACATGACACCATAGGAAATTAAATAATACAAATAAATATAATAATTAAATCAATATTAGGACTCTAAGGTTGAGACACCTTAATCCCAACCGTAGACACCTAATCTCAAGTAGCCCTTGAAAGAGATAAATCCCAAGGGTTAGAGTCATCAAAATGCTCCAACACAAGACCAATGACATAAGGGATGAAGGAAAAGGTGTCCTATACCTCATTTACAAACCAAGAACACATTGGAACCCCAAAATGGCCTCTTAGTGAGGATGATCCTCACAACCAAACAAACTAAGAGACACAAGAGGAAACTTAGAGTTTTCAACATTGATCAATTTGCATGTTTTCTAAACTTTGAATTTATTTTGAATCCAAATTGAAATGTTCTCAAAATTCATTTTAACCAACATCACAATAAGATAAAAGAACATACAGATTGACATGCATGTTTGAATCCAACATTGAATCATGTAGATCAATTGATAGTATTGATACCATTTATGTGGTCGATTTCCAATCACTTCACTTAGGAGGTTCCAATAACATATTACAACTTGAATAGAGGATTCAAATGTCCTTCAAAATATATTTTTAAAGGATAGAAAAACCATGAAGTAAATAAATAGTGAATCCTTTACAAACTATGGTCATGATGTTGGAGCTTATTCCAAGATTCTCAAGTCCCTAATAGTCTAGTTCCATGCAACCTAACCATGTGGTAACCTTAGCTCCACCCCACTATACTAGGAGATAGTCAAATCAACAACACACACACTCACAAAAACACATGTGATTAAGGCTTACACACATGCAAAACATAAAGTATACACATAAAGTACACAACATCCAAGAATCACTCAATCAAAATCACATGATAGATAAGGATAGATACACTCATCAAGTACAACCTTCAATAGCTAGAAGGATGAGATCATAGAGATGGGGTAGGGAGTGTCATCGCAATAAACTATGGTACCAATTTAGAAAAGATAGGTAAGAATCAACTTTCCCACGTAAGGAATCCAACAAGAAAGGAATAGCACTCACCAAGTAGGCATGCCTGCTATGTTCATGCTATGCTTATAAAGCACTCTAATTATACTATAGGAGTTATTATCCTGGCTTATTTTACTTACCCCATAAAATATTAACTATTAGTTATTATGGAAACAATTGCATGAGATATCCATGGGCCACTTTAGACTTTGAAAAAAATTGGGAGCCACTCCCCTAATACTATCTAATACCTCCATCCTAGGTTCTTCACAACTCAACAAATTTGAGTTTGTCATAAAAAACAATGCATAAAACTTTGGCATAATTTTTTTTTAACATGATTTTAAAATTTTCACAATGAAAATTTGTTGAGACATGATCCCTCATTTCAAAACATCCAATTGAATTCCAACATTATTTTTTTTCTAATTTTTCTTATATAAAAACTAACAGATTACTTCAAACTCCATTGATTGAAGCTCAATTTTTTATTTTATTTTATTACTAATAATTTTGAAAAATGACAAGTTCCCTTTTGCTTCAAATATGAAGAAAAAACCCTTCATGAACTAAAATTTGCATTCTGATATTTTTTGGAAATTTTTCCATAGCAAAGGCAGAAAATGGACATTTTTAAGCTTTTAAAAAAAAACTATTTACTAATATATTTTCTCTAAATTAAATCTACAAGGGAAATCTTATGCTCCCTTAAGGGTGTGCATGGCATAAAAAATACAAATGAAATCAAGGAACAAGGGAAGGAGAGAGAAATACCTCCATTTCAATTATAAAACAAACTCTAATTTCTTTTCATTTTTCATACAATTTGGTGGAGGAAAGAACACAAAATATCAAAGTGTCTTCTAATGATCGCAGTCCTATGCCAATCCCAAGTCCACACAATCCAAGATAACCAAAATCCACCAATTCCATTTTTTTGAAGGTAAGGGTTTTGAGAGCTATTTTTCTTCTCAAAACAAGAGTAAATGAAAAATGACTTAGTTCTCAAGAAATGTAATAGTAGCTCCATACATCAAGTCCTCACAAGGAACTTGGCAAACTATCATACACTCATATTAATGCATATAATAGTACCTCAATTAATACAATAGTAGTGACATACAATAGTAGATAACATGTGTATCTCAAGGAATACAATAGTAGTGGTATATATCAAGTACTCACAAGGAACTTAGAAAACTACCAAATACATATCTCAATGCATACAATAGTATATCAATGAATACAATAGTAGTGACATACAATAGTAGATTTAACACATGTATCTCAAGCAATACAATAGTAGTGGCATACACCAAATACTCACAAGGAACCTGGAAAACTACCATACACACATATCAATGACTACAAAACACCGACAATCAATATGTTGAGGAACACCATCTTGAAACATGCAAGTGGTCTAAAAACACCAAATAGTGCAAGAATAGAAGTGACAATAAACGTATAGGGGACACCACAAAGAAAAAATGGGTGAACCTTTTATAAAGGAGAAACTCACTTATAATTTCTCAAATGAGTTATAAAATGTGGGTTAACACAAAGCCAACATAGCCAAGTCTATAAAATTTGAGGCCTAAAAAGCTAGGCTTTAACAAGTAACTTTATTTTTAACTATAGATACATACATGCTAATTCCTAGAACTAGCCGCCCTACAAGTTTTGGCACACATACATAGAATCTAATCTAATAGATATTACCCATACATATACAAAAATTACCTTTGAACTATTAAAACCTAGCTGATCTACTGATATGAATAACCAACTAACTAATTCAGCTGAAGGAGAAAAAGGTTTGAAGGAAGAAAGAATTGTAATTCGAATAATGCTATATTGAAGTAAATAAAACAACATTTCAGCTGAATTATAACCACCATCAATTAAATCAACTAACAATTACAACCAACTTAACTGACTAACCCTCTTGCATCAATAAAAGGAAAAGTTCTACAATTGACAAAAAAAAACATGATAGGCATTTCCATTAAAAGAACATGAGATAAAGGTTTAGAAATTACAGCAAGGAAGTTGATTCTCTTGAGCCAGATTCTTGACACTAAAGGGAAAAGGGCATATCATCAGGAGCTTTACCACCCAGCCAAGACCTACTAGTCTCCCAAGTTTCTTCTATTGAAGAACCCACCCTTCACGAGGCAGTTATCAAGGATCAAATTACCATTATGCCCTACTGATCCTAGTGTCATGAACCTACACCGCAGGTCGATCCTTCTCAGAAAGTTCCTCCTAACTGAAGGACCATTCTGACCTGGAGTGCATCTGATTCATGAGAGCTGATTTATGCCAACTTGCATCATACCTTGGCCAAGGTTTGTTAATATGATCTGACACTTCTGTGTCGTCAACAACTTCACCCTTGCTCGGCATTGATTTTTCTTTTATTATTTTAGTTTACTATTTTCCAAGGATTTCTAACAGTAGCACAAGCAAGCGGGAGTCACCTCAGTTAAGGTCTAGGTGGTAATATTCAACGTTTAGGGTGATTTCCCTCTTGGACCCACAAGGGTAAGGCCTCTCAAAGGTAAGTGTGGTTATAGGAGGAGGGCCCAAAAGTCCAAGGTTCTTACTACAGTAGTCTACGGCTAGCTCAGTCAGAAGAGTCGAGACTTTAGAACCAAAAGCTCAAAGTTAGGGACATGAGGACAAAATGCTCACCAACGATGGTTGTATCTACCAAGGGATTCTAAGCTACGACAGTAGGCTACATGTAGGATAAAATTCAACATTAATTAACTATGAACATTTATGGGGACACTCAGCCCAACCAGGATTCAGCTCAGGACAGTTATAAAATAACAGAGAGTAAATGGTGTTCAGACCAAAGAAACTTTGACATTACAGGGACTGCACAAGGGACATCTGACGCTTCAATAAAATATTTTCAGCATAACATTGATTTAAGACCCATCCTAATGAGATCTTTCGAAGCACAAGGCTACACTAAAATTGAAATAATACACAGAGCTACTCTTGCAAACGAACAGGAATAACAAGGGTAACATTCATGCGAACAACAAAGTATTTGCTACATGCCTGATGGAATTGGCCAACGATTATGAGACGTCCTCGGGTGCAGGAGACACGAATGAGAAGGGAGAAGCTTGAACTTCAAACCAGATGCGCAGCTTGATAGAGGACAATGCGACTCCAACTTCCCATGATTTCACGTCTCTAGAGAGAGTGTCGCTATACACGAATGTTTAGGAGGAACGAGAGATTTTTCCCAAGATGGGAGGAATCCCTGTCAACAATATCCCACCAGAAATTTAATTCTTCCCTTCCGATGCCTCCCGCAAGAAGAAAAACAACAACCAAAAAGACTCCCCCCTGGAAGGAGAAGGCTCTGAGCCACTAATAGCCATCGCGGCTGCATGGCTACCTCCCAACCGTTACCCCAGACATGACGGAAGAAGAAAAAGGAAGGAATAACTCCCGACGACTCCACTCTCCCCGATTAATTTTCATTAATCCCCACTACATTCCTTTCCTACAAGGCAAAGAATTCGACAAGGAGGGAGATTCTAGACTTAAGTCCGATTTTGGTTTCATATATTTTATAATACTCTTAAGTATATTATTAAAATATATTTTAAGGAATTTGACTATACACAAAATTATTTAATGAGCAAAACAATTATTGATTTAATTTGTTAAGGGTCAAGGTATGACTTTGATTTATTGATCTTTCATCGGCTCAGAGCAATGGTAAAATGATCATTGATAATCAAGTCCTCTCCCAGATGATATTCCCCTTTCCCTTTCGACATTGATGGGTCTGCATCCCCTGACATGAAAAATTGTAGTTAGAATGTTCTCATCAATAAATAAAATAAAATAGAATGCTCATCGTACATAATTATACTTGACCCATTTCAAGTGAGTAAGAGAAATTTCCCACATAAATAAAATAATCATTTGCATTTACATAATAAGGAGTAAAATGATTTCCATTATGCTTCCACACAAAAATAAAATACTTATTTGTTCTTAATTTAGTGGTCCCGTGAAAATAACTGTCGGCAACTACCATAATGGCCAAAGGTTTCCATTGACGAGAGCAAGATCTAATTAGAGGGATGTAACATGAACCATGATTTATATCCAAATTTGGATCATAAAATTTTCTCTAAACAAATTTATCAATCTTTTATTTGAATTTTATATAGATTTAAATTAAATTGGATTGAATAAAGAACTCTAACTAGCCATCTAACATTATTAAATGATCATCTACAAATCTATGAAAAAGAGAACCACCAAAAAGTAGGATCAAGTCTTAAGACTCCTATTAAATTTCATACACAAATAGTATACTTTAATTACCAGCCATAGGTATGGTATTCGTTTTGTTGAGCATTAACATAATTAATATAAAGCATAACTTTTCCATCATCCATAGTTTTCATTGACAGACCTTGCTATGTGCAAACAATGCTAGGAAACAGGTCAGCACAAATAATTACTTAAATAAATGATTGATTATGAGACAACTAATTATAGATTGCATCAGCATACACCAAAACAATATTTTTCAGCAGAATTCTAAATTGTTTTTGAAGAGAATTTATGATCCACTATTTACACTCACTTTTGTAGGGATTTGTTTGCCCTAAAGTGGGGTTTTGTTTGTCCTCAAATGCGAACTCTCGTGCTAGTGGCATGTTTTGTTTGGCAAATTTCCCATGATGGAAAAACCAAATGATTTAATCATAGAAAATTTGTCATTGGAAGTGTCTAGTAACTCCATTAACTGATCTACGTAGTTCACTTTTGTATTTCCTTCCTACTCTTTTTCCTGATAAGAGATATTTTATGACTTTCGAGCATGTTGGTCTATGATTCATTTTTAACTTATTCACATGTAGCTATGGCTAATGATCCCCTACCAGTGCAATTCCAACTATAGCATTTGACAAAATCAGGGAATTTGTCTGACATCTACCAATTACATTTGCTTGAAAGTTTCTAGAACCTTTTCAACAAATTGGTTTTATGCATATCCTATTGTTATCGTTATCCATGGGATTACATCTCTTCGAGAAGTTCTATCAAACGTTTCATGGAATTTGTACCAACACACATCTGACACGAATGCCTACAACTGCAATTGTAGCTCTATTATCTATTCTTTTATATAGTTTGGTGGAAACTTATCACAAACAATCTATTCCCATGCTGATCAGCTTTTCAATGCCTTTTGAAAATTCGAATCATTAGGTTATAGGGTTCCAGGAACTATCCCATTGGCTGAAAATGAGGTGCCTAGAACTACTTTTGCACCCAGAAGGGTGCTGAGAATGACTTCAATATCCATCTCATTTGCTTTTTTAAAGTTTCTAAATCTTTTTAAACAAACCATTTTGTATTATCTTGCAATCATTACGTTCCACAAAATGACATCTCTTTTAATCTTCTGCTAAACCTATCGTGTGCCTCATTCATTGGAGAAGTCAGTAAACCTTAATATTTCGGGCACGTGGTATTGAGAATAATCTGATCGGCTGATAGGAAGGTGCCGAGAATAGCTTTAGGGACTGATGGGATACATGGAACGAACTTTGGTACTGATAACATCTCTTCTTCTTCTTGTAAGTGACTGGCTCTTGTATCTTTTGTATGTTGCCATAATTATATCTCATCAGAAGCCATGCCAGTCTTCATGTGTTAGTTGATCAAGAAGCTTCATCTGAACAGGAACAAATACAAGTTTTTCAAATCCACGATAGATAAGTCCTCCTTCTCAAATCCACAATAGATAAGTCATAGGCCCTTCAAATTGGTCTTGGTGTCTCTACTTAAACAATAACAAGTTTTGTCAATGTGAGAGCCAAATGGTATATACTCATAATATCAAGGTTCATTATTCATAATCGTTTATACTTATAAGTCAATTATGAAGATTGATAATATTGTTCCTTTTACAATACGTTCTATTTTGTTTTTAGTAAAATGAAAATCCCCTCCTTTTGTCTAGCTTTAGGTCAGTTTTTCATGTCATTAATTCTCACTCATTATCAAATTAGAGAAGGTCCTTGGTCTAAATTGTCTTTGACTACAAATCTTGTAAAATTTCTTTGTCTTAAGTTGTCTTTAAAATTCTTAAAATGTTTCACCAGGAGAAAAGTGAACTTCCAAGTTTACTCACTTTATCAAACATGACATTTTTTTACATGCATATTTGGATGTCCATATTATTCCTACAAGGCATTAAAGACTTATAATATTCTTTGCAACAAAGTTTGCAGCAATTTGAACTTCATTTGGACATGATAAGAACCTTCACCCTTCATATAGATACCTTAACATTATCAGCAAGGGAAGTTTATTGGATGTAAGATTTTTATGCAGATCTAGATGTCAGTAGTAGATATCTCAAACTTCCACATCTACATATAGTTGAGCCACCTTTCCTTAAAAAGGTAACAAATAAAACCTCTTGACAAAAAGAAAAAATTCTATGTGGAAGAGGATGATAGAACATGACATTTTCAACACTTCATCTCTACATCCAAATCCAATTCAAAATATCATAAATGTCAATAAAGGAACCAATTTTTTTCTTTCCTAAACATTAATTACACTCACCTATTTCTTAGCTAGTTTGATTGCCACATAAATGTATCATTAATTGTCATTAATTGTAAAGTATAAACAAAATTTTATTGATCAAATTTACATATTGTGACCATTTGTAAGCAAATCAAAAGCTCTATAACCTCAACAACTAATGGATTTATGATAAAACCAACCACCATTTTTGCAAGAGGAAGCATGAAGAAGCAAAGATAGGAGATTGAAGGGGAAGTTGATTAAAAAAAAGATAGCATAAGAAATGAATTTCAAGTGGTGTGATAGTTGTCTAATTTAAATTAAACCTGGTAAGTTTCAGAGTCTTGTTCTTGGTCTATTTGAAAATTATGTTCCTTTGTTAGAATCTATTTAGTAAATGTAAATTATATGTGCAATTGATGCTTGATAAATGTAAAAGCGAAAAATTTCACAAAAACCTAACCCAAAATTTAAGGAAAAATGATCAATAAAACCTAGTTCAAGAAAATAATCATTTGGAATAATGATGATGCAGGAGAATCCATGAGTGTATGAAAATCGTGAATCACAAAAAAAGTTATTTAATTTCATGTTTGTTTTGTTTTATTTTTGGCTTGTTGTAGGCAGTTTTCAGGCACTTGGTCTAGTCACTCTCAAAGAATGGAAAAAATTATAATTATTTATCCAATTGGCCTGTGTATTTTAATGTTTTAATGTTATCCTTGGATGAAAACTAGGGCTAAATTATTTATTTTATTAATCTATAAATCTATAAATTGATGATTTGTAAAGTGCATTCAAAATGGGAAAAAAAAAGAATATGTAAAGATTTTGAAACCCAACTCCCCAAAGTTATAATTTAAATATTTTACAATGTAAATTAATGTTCGAAACAAAAATACAACACCCATGTGTAGCTAGAAAACTAATTGGGCACTAGAATTTTTGTAGGGGAGGTTACAAGCATAATGTATATTTGTGCATGCTTTTAAATTCAAGATTGCATTTGGTGGATTGTAGGAGGTTTTCAACACCATATTGGGAGCGAATTTGGAAGCTCCAAAAAAAAAAAAAAATGCAATGCCCAAATGTTGAAATAAAGAAAAGATTGATGGTGGGTTTCTAGAATTGAAGTTTAGGATGCCATTTGTAGGAAGGGAAGAAGTCAATGCCCCGTTGGAGAAGGAGAGATTTCATTGTTTAATTATTTTCTGATTTGTATGTTAATCTGAAATACATAAAAGATTGATGGTGGGTATCGAGAATTGAATTTTAGGAGGCCATTTGCAAGAAGGGAAGAAGTCAATTCCCAGTTAGAGAAGGAGAGATTCCATTATTTAATTATTTTTTGATTTGTATGTTAATCTGATGTATGTTGAAGGAGATGGTATTTGGGTAAAAGTAAAAGACTGTGTCACACTTTCAACCAACTAAATAGTTCCAAGCGAAATAGTTTCGACCTAAATAGTTTCAATTGAACCTATTTCTCCCAAAACTATGTGGCACATAGAGTTTTGGGCAAAACCCTTTTTTCTAAAACAAAAAAAAATGAATTTTTCCCTTTTCCGCTTTGAAATGTGGCTCATTTTATGTGTGGGGTTTTGGTAGAAATGGTTTCGATTGAAAACCTTTCTACCAAAACTATCTTTGTGGCATCCTAGTTGGCAGCCAACTCAACTTTTTTCAAAATTTTCTAAAACTTTCAATTTCAGTTGAGTATTTCTTGAGTCAAAATGATTTTAAAAAATAAAATAAAAATACCCTTTTGTAGAGCTCTGAGTGTTGAATCCAAATATATATATTTTTTATATTTTTATTTATTTTAATATATGTTATTTAAAAAAAATATAAATAGTTTGTTAAATTTAAAAAAAAGGTTGATTATATATTAAAAAATAGTAAAACATATTAAAAAAATTTAAAAAATATATGGTGGACTAGAGGAGAGAATCCTCTTCAAAAGGGTATAATTTGTTTTTTGAAAATGATTAAAAAGTAGACAATAGTTGACGTCAAATGAAAACTATCAAATTCTGGCAAGTTTGTCTTTAAAATGTTATTACGAGAACAATATACATCAAAATTTTAAATATTTTTTCCATGCACTAGATATTGAAGTTACCTATTTTGAGGAAAAAAATTAGGGGTAAATGAAGTTTTTTTCTATTTGTTTCTTGACATCAAGTGAACGTCACTTTTTCCTAAAATTTTTAGCATTCCAAAATCTGCTCTTAAATTGATAAAAGAATAATCAAACAATTTTAAAAAAATCTAAAAAATTATAGGACTAAACTTCATCAAGATTTCTACATTTCATTAGTTTACATCATTTTGAAATTCAAAACATAAAGACCACTTTTATGTGGTTGAAGTTTAGATTTTATTTTGTTGTTAACCGATTCCTTTATAAAGTGTGACACAAGTTTGTACTTTTACCCATTTCTCATAAAACAAATTGTGAATCTTATGAGAAATTTGTTTCTAATGAAATATTTATTGATGAGAATAAATACTCTTGAAGATTTTTTTGGTTGCAAAGACTTTTGGATTTGCATTTTATATTAATGAAAAGTTTAAGATGTTTTCTAGAAGTCTCTTGTATGAGATTGTGTTTTGAAGAAAGAGTAGAAACCTATGTTTATTTAAATAAATATTTATTTGCACATGCTTGCAATGGTGGAATGAGGGTGTATGTTGTGTTATGGCTATCTAGATGGGTTGTCTAAACCGACATTTATCCTTGTACTGCATCAAATTGTATCTGAGCAAGAGGATTTTTTGAGTAAGTTGAAATTGAGATTGTGATATGGGTAAGTGCACCAATTTGTGACACAATTTTGGCTCTTAAGATGCCAACTTTTTTTTTCTGAAATCAACAAAATCTGATTTGCACGAGAAAATGAAGATAGTTACGCTCAAAATTTCATGATGCAGAAAGAACAAAAGTTGAAGTTCTCTTAGTCTAGTTTCTAAGCTACCATTTTTTTAAAAAAATTAATGAAGATTAAGGAAAGAAAGGAAAATAGGTTCTATTTTTATAAAAAAATAGCATAGTGCCTGAGGGCTCCCCCCTTTTTGCTTAACTTTTTTTTAGAATTTCAAAAATCCCAACAGTGAGAAATTAGCTAACACCATGTATTTTATCCTCCTCCTTTTGGATAATTTTTTTAATGAATATATAATATTTTATGAATTTTCAAAGTAGACACATCTTGAAAAGCTGAAATTTGAGCATGCTCCCCCCCATATTTTTTGCAAACTAATCAAGAATTGATTTTTTTTTTTCATCATGTGTAGAATGGAGTCTAGTTTCAAAAAAATTAATTTGTTTCACGTTCTGATGAAGGTGTAAAAATCTATCCTAAACCTAGCACATGTTGGTTTTTGACCAAAAACGAAGGCATTTACAATAGAAGCCATGGATCAAAACCTTAACTAAATCAAAATGATTTTTTTTTATATATTTAGATAGCTAAGAGAGAGGTTAAAAATACTATGGTTTTTTTATAAACTTGCATTGAAAGACGTGAAAATGAGATGGGGAGCATGGCAAAAATATGAGAAAATTTGGCAAATCCTGTTAATTAACACATCCAAAGCAGGCCATTTGGCGAGCACCAAATTTGGCGAGTGCCAAATGACTCATCACATTTGGTGTGTGCCAAATGTGATGAGACATTTAGCGAGCGCCAAATGGCCTACTTTGCACAAAACTAGAATTTCCCCTCTTTGGTGAACAACTTTGATAATGCTTAGAGTGCACAGTTTATGATCGTAGATTGATAGTCGAGGTTTTACCTTTCATACCTTCTCTAACTCATTGCCATAAATGAATAACTCTTTATCCCTCTGAAGTCTCTATCTCTTAGGTCTCACTCCCTCCCATGCCACCTAGACTACTCTCTTAGTCCAATCCCCTCTCTCAGGTATCTTTCCCTCCCACATAGGTACCTATATATATCTATCTCACTCCAACCCCCTTTCTCACTCTCCCTCTTTGGTTTTTTTATCTCTCTCACTCCATCTCCCTCTCTTAGGTTGTTATCTTTCTCTCTTTGTCTCTCTCTCTCAAGTCTCTCCCTCCTACCCCCTCTCCCTCTCTTACGTTTGTCACTCACTCACTCCCTCTATCTCTCTCCCATTCCCTCTCTCTCACTCACTCTATCTCTCTCCCTCTCTCTCTCACTCTCTCTCTGGTATCTCCATCCCCCCTCTCTCTCTCACTCCCTCTCTCTCCCACTCTATCTCTCTCCCTCTCTCTTAGGTCTCTCCCTCCCACCCCCTCTCTCTCTCTCTCTCCCAAGTATCTTCATCCTACCCCCTCTCCCTCTCTCTCTTTGTCTTGAGTCTCCCCCTC